>OX393551.1:12416123-12838536 GCA_947650365.1 Chamaelirium japonicum
CTACAACTGGCACTATGCTGATGCAATGTACAATCTTGGAGTTGCTTATGGAGAAATGCTGAAATTTGACATGGTCAGTCATAGTGAACATTTTAAGTCTTCTACAATGATCATGTTAGTTGTCTCTTTATCTAGAATAGGGCATTTGGTCAGTGGTGCACCTCTCTATGATAAAACTTCAGCTGCTTGTTTTTCTATCAATCCTGTTTTTTTCTTCTTGACTATATATGCAATTTGTTTTTTGTGATTTCAAGGCGTTCTCCGAATTACTTTCAACCTTTAACTAAGATGTTGAATACCTATTTGTGAAGGCAATTGTATTTTATGAACTCGCATTACACTTCAATCCTCATTGCGCGGAAGCATGCAATAATTTAGGCGTAATATACAAGGATAGGGATAACCTTGACAAAGCCGTGGAGTGTTATCAGGTGAGTCCAATAGCAAGACATTGTGCAAGTTTATTACTTCTATTTGTACTACTTTTGAGATGCTGCGTGTTTTGATTGTTTGTATATCTAGTGTTTCCGACGGGCATGCCATTGACTTTCTTATATATTTTAGATGGCTTTATCTATTAAACCAAATTTCTCGCAATCGCTAAACAACCTTGGTGTTGTGTATACTGTTCAGGTTTGTTCATCTCCTATCATACTTATCTCAATGCACCTTATTAAAGTTGTGAATTTTGTTTTGGGGATATTATAATGTATTCATAAACAATTGTAGGGAAAAATGGATGCTGCAGCAAGCATGATTGAGAAAGCCATCATTGCAAATTCTACATATGCAGAAGCATACAATAACTTAGGTTGTTGGCTGATCCCATTTCTATCTTCTTTTCTTTCTTTTCCTTTCTATTCTAATGTACTTACAAGGCCTCAATATTGTATTAAGCAATAAGATAATAGGTGGAATCATTACCGCCATTAATGTACAAAGCAAATGAAAATCTGAAAATTAATGGCGTTGTAAGCTAACAATTTGTTGACATGCTTTGCAAACATCTACAATCTGAAAATTACATTTTGACATCTACAAAATGAAAAGTAAAAAACATAGGCCTTGTAAATTTTGCATGCCAGGCCTCGATAAAATTGAAAATTACATCTCATATACTTTCAAGATATATATATATATATATATATATATATATATATATATATATATATATATATATATATATATATATATATATATATATATATTTCCTTCACTCTTCTGCTCTACTACCTGAATTTTTGTCCACACTCGACAAACTCATCATGGCATGTGTGGTTAGAATTTTAATTAAATAAATATATAAGTAGAAGAGTTTTGCAAGTTTTAAAAGGTTATAATCTCCCCCCTTTTTGTCATGATTTTTTGACAACGGAAGAGAACAAATTCGGGCTGATATGCTTTAACAGTTGTTGCAATCCAGAATTATCCATTAGTCTAAGATTTCTCAAAAAAATGTTTTATTATAAGCACTCAAAGATACAGTTTTTTTGGATGGTACAAGATAGAACACACAAAAAAATTCCATAAAGGAAAGAAAACACACATCATTCCTCAAAAACAGATTCAAAATCTTAAAAGTCCACGAGGAAGATGCATGTTACTGGCATCATCACCACCAGTTGGAGGGCATCAAGGCTCGATCAACCGGCAAAGCTCTTCATACCGATAGGTGGGAGTTGATCTAGCCTTGATCATATCGCTGGTTCATGTCCTTTTGAAGGTCATGGATGGCACCAAGGATGCGATTCAGAGAGCATTCGAAGTCGCATGAGGAGCATCAACGAAAGATGGAGAGGCAAGAGTGGAGGTAGAAGATGATGCAGCTCCAGTAGCAAGTTGAGAGGTCTGCGTCTTGCTCTTCCCCAACTTGTCTCGTGATACAGGAACTAGGGTAGAGATCAGTGCCATCCTGTCTCGACAAATACCTTGGTTTCGAAGGATCTGAGATATGAGATGGGAGGATGGAAGGAAGAAGAAAAAGATGACGATGACAAAAGGAAAATGATTTTTCCTTCAATCAGAAAATATTTCTGTTGAAAATTACCATTAAATCAAAGTTGTAGCCTATATTCGGAACTCCATAATCATCTCTCTCTAAAGCTACCCACTGCTCTTACATGTGGGGTGACAATGATAAGGAAACCTTGAAACCTACACAACTAAACAAATCCTAACCTGTAATGATTATTAACCCTAACGAGTAACGACCATCCCAAAACTTGTGTTTTACTGAAAACAAGAGGACTAAAGAATCATAGGTTCTGCCAATAAAATTCTGCCAAAACTTGGACAGTTGGAAGAATCATAGTTTCTGCAATCAAGTATGGACTGCACTGCAGGTCAGTTAGAAAAAAATCTGTATTTCCATCTTCTGAGCATATTTTGAGCAGTCTAATACTTGTAGGAAAGCTATTAGATGACAGGCACACAGGAAGTGGCCCAAACATCTGAATGTTCCTTGTTTGACTTTGGTGACGTGATCTTTTGGACTGCTACAAGTAATAGACTGGATTAATTCTTTTTTTCAGTGTTAAGAATCTTAAGATTGACCACGTAAGAAAAGAATGAAAACAAAGGGTTGACGTTTCATGTCTAAATCTGTAAGTCTTGAGCTAGCATCGTATGTGCTAGTCTGCCAGAGCCCAGAGGTCATGTTATAAAATTTATAAAAATGGGGATGCAACCTAGTTACTTTGTCGATAGTCTATCTTGAGTTTCATGTAACAAAGTTGTCACTCAAGTTTGAGCGGGCAGTTATGTAGTTGCTGGTTTTTAGCAGCAGGTATTTGCAAGTATCTCAGTCTTATGATGTCTGCCTTGGAATTAAATTGATTTGAAGTATGCACACTTCCACCACCAAACTCAACATAAATCGTTAATGAAAATAATATCTTTGATGAAATATATTTTTTTGACAAAAAAGTAAAGTACGTAATGAATATAGCTCATTGAACAAGTGAATTATCAGTTAAAAAACAAATTTTAGTTGATTTTTCCACTTTTAGGCAATTATAAAAAACAGCAAATGCGGGTCCCAAGCATGGATAAAGAACATTGAGGTGTGATTTTAGGTTGAAAGCTATTTGTAAAAGACTAACTCAACTTTTGGAATGAATCCTAATCATTAAAACTAGGGTGCCACTGTTGAAAAGCTTTTAGTGACAATATAAATATCACTCATAAAAAATGACTGGCGAAGAAGGATTCACAATGCCGATCCCAAATAGATGGGACAAGGCTTGTTGATGATGATTATGATACTATGCATGTTTAAGTTACAATTTTATCAGATTTGCTTTCTTACATGTATAAATTGTAATTGTTTTATAAGTGACAGCTTTATAGCCCATGATTTGCACATTTATTTGTCAATATCTTGGATGTTTAGGGGTCCTGTACAGGGACGCAGGCAATATTCCTCTGGCTATAGAGGCATATGAGAGATGCCTTCAGATTGATGCTGATTCACGTAATGCGGGTCAGGTACTGGGATTATATTACATTTTGCAGTTGCTGAATACAGACCATACTTAGGTGCAGTTCGTTGTGGGATTCCAATTTTTTAGTTTTCCTTTTATACAACATTTCTTTTGCACTCATATAAAATGATGCAGGCAATCTACTATTGCAAGTGTTTTACGTGTAAATTAATTTTTGATTAATATATGGAACTCTTTTACTATTGGTAATCATTACTATCATGTGGTTTGTTAGTCATGTGTATAGTCACATATCTTTCTTTTGTATATAAGCCTCTCATGAGGACACTATATATGCTTGGACCATTGGTCCTAATGAGAAGACATACAAAACCCTAGCTTCTCTCTCTCCCCCCCTCTTTCTCTCTCTCCTAGGGTTATTGGTGACATGGTATCAGAGCGGGTTTAGAGTTTCTCGATTCGTCGCCGGTTCTTGAAGGCGCGATTCAACTACCACAGGCTGAGCCCTCTCTTCTTCGACCACCACTGGCTTAGATCGTACCCCAGTGGCGCGATTCGACCACCACCGACTGAGCGTCTCTTCTTCGACCACTGTTGGTCGAGGGATCCGACTCCTCTTCCTCGTGAGCCCTCCTCCATTGAGATCGTTCCTCTGTGGCCTCCACTCCGTTGAGATTTACCATTGCCGGCTGCGGGATCTGATTCCTCTTCCTCGCGATCGCTCCTCTATCGAGATCGACTGCCATCCCCACGAGCCATTGAGACTGGGAAGCTGGCTACCAGCATCGAGATTAGGGATCCGGCCGACTGAGATCATCCCGCTTAGATTGATTCTTCTTTGACCGCTCCTCTCAAGCCATCGAGATTGGGGATTCGGCCGGCTAAGAGCGTCTACCACGATTCCTCCTCCTTTGTCGGTTCCTTCGAGAAGAAGGTGACTGAGGGGAAGTTGAGATCGTGAGAAGCTGAGATTTGGCACCCTTTAATTTGAACTAAGATTTGGCACCCACTGTAAGGGAAAGTTGGATCTGACACCCGAAGCTGAGTTCCCTTTTTAAATTTGAGGGCATTCACTGACAGTTGTAGCTATCATAGATCTGGTGAGCGCACCTGCAACCCAATACTACTCGGCATCATGTGTTCAGTGTTCACCACGCGATCCAGCGAGTGATCCCGTGCATCTCCTTCCCCTATATTTAGGGGTGGCAATCGGTTGGGTTCGGATCAGACCCTACCCCTATCCATATCCATACCCTATGCAGTCAAAGTCGGTAGTCGGCCCTAGTCGGCCTAGGGCCGACTAGGACTAGTCGGGACTAGTCGGGACTAATTCGGGACTAGTCGGCCAAAACTTATTCTAACCCCTCCCCCCCCTCCCTAAACATATATGATATATGAACTAGTATAAATGTCAATAAGTATATGATATTAGTCGGTTAATAACAATACATACCTTCACACTTCACAACATGGGTATAAATACATAAGTAACAGTCTAACAGAACACAGTTGTATTGGCTTCATGCCCATGCCAAAAGACTCAGAACTAAGAATTCATCACAATGTTTGTTTGATGATGTTTAATCAGTGAACAACCCCAATTTTGATTATAGGGTTATATGAATATCAACAAATAAACTAATTATTTGTCTATGTTTTTATCGGAGATTCTCAGGTGCTCAACAGATGATTACAGGGAAGAGCCATAGTTGTGAGTCTTGCTACTCAAGACTTTGAGCCAATGTAAAAAAATCCAAACAAAATTGCTTGCAAAGACTCCTTTCAAAAAAAATTTTGCTTGCAAAATGCTGCCTGGGGACTAGTCGGCAGTCGTTAGTCGGGGACTAGTCGGGCTAGTCGGGTCTAGTCGGGGACTAGTCGGGCTACCGCCCAGCAATGAAAAAATAAAAAAAAATCGGTCGGCAAAATGCCGCCCAGCGACTAGTCGGGGACTAGTCCCGACTTTGATAGCATAGTCCATACCCATACCCATTCGAATGCGCAGGGTCTATACTCGACCCATACCCATTCGGTTAGAAGAGAGTCCATACCTTATCCATACCCAACGGGTTTCGGGTTTGAATTGGATATAACTTTGTCTATTTTTCTCCATCGTATATTCAATTATTTGAGAAGAAAATTCCGTATCACAATGCAATGTTAAAGAAGCTTTTTTGGTTTCTGATTACAGTAGTTTTAGTATAGTATAAGTTTGGGTAGGGATATGGGTTCGGTTAGAATTTGGGTATATGACCATGAGTTTGGGGTCAAATTGTATTATATAGTATACGCAACTTAGAGGAACAATCGGGTTTCGGGTATGGGTATTGAGGTATCCATACCCATACCCATACCCATACCCATACCCAAAAGTTTATCGGGTAGAGTTCTTATACCCATACCTTACCCAAACCATGTTTCGGGTACTAAATTTGTACCCATACCCAATGTTTTGGGTCGGGTTTTGGTGTGGTTTTCGGGTTTTCGGAGTCCATTGCCACCCCTACCTACACTGCTTCTCTCCCTTGAGCACCCTGTGCTTCCTGCTTCTCTTTGTCCCTCGAGTGCTATTGCCGGCCTAGATGGCTCACCCATCAACACTTCGTTCGAATATTCTGGAGACTTTCTTCCCTTCGCGATAGACTTTCCTTTTGTTACGCTCAGTTGATCCACCATGATCCTTTGCCACACCTTGACACTGTTGTAGTTGAGTTCGTTGCTGAGGAGACCCGACTGCTCAATGTAGTCGCTCGCCTCCCTTCGGTTTCGAGGGTGTTCTCGCTGTAGCTCCTCCTCAGGGTGTTCCGACCACACCCCTCCTCGCAACATCTCCTTATTCCTTTGCTGCTCCCCGTACTCAGCGGTGCACTCACTGTCGGAAGCCGAGACTTTTGGTTGACTAATGCGGGGTGCTTCATCCAGAGAAGTGCTAGGGATCGGCAGACCATAGCCACCCTGTTCGTCCTACTGCAACTGTTGCAAATGCCTTTACTATCTAGGATACTACTACTCCTCCCTCAGACCAACTCTAGCATATCGAGCAACGATTTAAATAGCTTCTCTAGCAGTCTACCACCAGCTCCTCTAGCTCTTCTGCCTTCTCTGCCACTCCGGATATTGTTGCTCTTTGAATCATAGATTGCGGAGCCTCCCACCGCATGACCCCTGCCCTCTCACCGCCTGCTCGCATCCTCTCGATCCACACTGTAGATAGTTCACTTTTGGTTGCAGATTGGATCCATTATTACCAGCTCAGATCCTACAGGTCGCATTTCCTTACCTTTTGTTCTGCGTGCCCCTCAGCTTTGCATGAATCTTATGTCTATTAGTAGCCTTTGTATTTTGGATTGACTGTTTCTTTTACCTCTTATTCTTGTGATGTACAGGATCCACGTACTGGCCGGAGGATTGGCGTTGCTCGTAGGACAAGCGGGTTGCACTATCCAGAGTATCTTCACTTCCCTGCCTCCCCTACCCCAGTTTTCTATGGTGTTGTCATCTCTGTTGTCGACCTGTGGCACAGAAGGTTAGGTCATGTGTCGGAGTCTTGACTGAAAAGCCTTTTCCAGTCTGATGCTTTAGGTCGAAGCTCCTTCTCTCCTCTTTCTGTTTGTACGGGCTGTAAGTTAGCTAAGCACTCGACCTCAGGGACGGATCCATGAATCGAACATTGGAGAGAGAGAGAGAGAGAGAGAGAGAGAGAGAGAGAGAGAGAGAGAGGCGAATGTTAGAAAAATCTTTTTTTGGGGGGAGGGGGTTTTAAATTTTGTTAAAAATTTAGGGGGCGAGCTTATATAATTTTAAAATAATCCTAGCTAAAACTACTATAATAAGGGGTTCTCTTTTGAATTTAGGGGGAGTGATCGCCCCCACACGCCCCCCTGGAACCATCCCTGCTCGACCCTCCCTTTCTCATCTAGTTCATTCTTATTATGTCATCCTTTTGATTTGGTATATTCAGATATTTAAGTTACAGCTCATTTTTTTCCTATGTCTGGTTTTTATTAGTATGTTAGTTTTATCGATGATTACTCTCGCTACACTTGGGTCTGTCTCCTTCACGATGTGTTCCATTCTTCAATCTCAAGGGACCTTCTTCGAACAGTCATGTCCTCACACTCATGCGTAGAACGAGGTTTTGTCGAGAGGAAACACTGTCACATCCTCGAGACAACTCGTGCTCAACTTTTCTCTTCCTTTGTTCCCCCACACTTTCTGGGTAGAGGCCATCTTGACCTCTGTCAACCTCATTAACATCACTTCCTTCTCCATCCTCTCTGGCACGTCTTCTCATTAGCGCCTCTACTGCGTTCCACCCGAGTACAACATATTTCGCACTTTCGGGTGCACATATTTGTTCCTTCTTCCCCCCATAAGCGCACTAAGTTGTTCGCTCGGCTAGCAAAGTGTGTTCGTTTAGGGATCAACTTTGATAACAATGGATATCGCTGCTATGATTCCTTGGCTCGCCATCTTCACATCACTCGTCACGTTTCATTCGTTGAGGATGTTCCCTACTACTCTTCTGAGTCTTAGGATCTCACATTTCTTGAGATTCCTCCTGCTCCTTTTCTCGTGCCTGTCCCTCCTAGACCACCATCATTACTTCCCTCTGCCATAGTCACTCCTCTACCTCCCTTCCTTGCGCCACTACCTCCTGCAACTACTGCTTATCTTCCTGTTTCCCCTCCTCTTTTATTTTCTAACAACACATGTCCCGTGTCACCCGCTCGTCCACTAGTCTCTCCTTTTCCGCAGGTGCACTCTTGACGTCACAACACAACACTACCCATTTGCCTACCTTGTCTCCTTCTGAGGGTGACTCTATTGGTGCTTCTTCTGCTCTGACTTGCCCCCTCTGCCAGATGTGGATCTTTGCTATCATTTTCGCTATCCCCAGCGTGACCTTCGCCCGCTTGATCATTTTGGTTATTCTCCTGATCGTTTTGGCTTTGTTGCAGTCACCACTTACTCTCCCCAGTTTCACGCTTACCTCACTGCCCTTCACACTGATGTGGAGCCCCGATCCTATCGAATTGCACTTCAATCCCCCAAATTGCGGTAGGCCATGGCCAAGGAGTTTCAAGCTTTCAAGCAGATGTAGACATGAGACGTCGTTCCCTTACATGCAGACGTTGAGCCTATTAGCTGCAAGTGAGCCTTCAAAGTCAAGCACTGTCCTGATGGTTCCATTGAGCGATACAAGGTTTGCCTCATTGTTAGGGGCTTCACTCAGGAGTACGGGATTGACTATGATGTGACTTTTGCTCCTGTGGCACAGATGACCACGGTTCAGACTCTCTTGGCAGTCGTTGTTGCTCGATATTGGCCCATTCTTCTGATGGATGTGAAGAATGTCTTTCTTCACGATGATCTCTCCGAGGTTGTCTACATGCAGCTTCCTTCGGGTTTCAGCACTTCTCATCAGCATGTCTGTCGCCTCCGTCGAGCTATCTACGGATACAAACATGCCCTTCGAGCCTGGTTTGAGCACTTTAGTTAAGCAGTTACAGAGGCCGGTTTCGTCCAGAGCTCTCAGGGCCACTCTCTGTTTGTGAGATCCTTGCCGTAGAGTCGGGTGTCCTCTATGTGGATGATATGATTGTTATAGGTGCTGACTCGGGTGCCATAGCCTCGCTTCAGCATCTTTGAAGCTAGTTTCAGACTATGCAGTCAAAGGCACGCCTACGCTCACCAGGCTTCTCAAGGCTCAACCTATACGCCTCGCCTAGGGAGTGCCCAGGCCCCTTAAGGCACATGTGTGCCTAGGCATGCCTAGACGTGCACCTAGCTGCGCCTAGGCTAGGCGCGCACCTAGGGCACCCAGTTTAAATCTAAGATTTTTCTTTACCTTTTGCATTCGTTGACTTTTTACTTCTCGTTTCTTCCTTAAAACTGTAAGAGTCCCCCTAAACATCCCAAATTACTTTCTTTCTAAAAAGGCCTCCAAAACCCTTGATTTAATAAAAACCTAAGTTCATCTGGAATCCTAGATTTGATTCAATTCATATCCAATTTGGGTTGATTCCCAAACACAGTTGGAGTACTTTCAATAATATCATTGCAAAGCTCAAAATACTTTTTACCCTTGACAACGTTAGACATGTTATTTTATGTTTCTTAACATCAATTTTAATTTTATCGACTTGTTATTTTAACTTTTAAATCCCTATTTAAGTCCCTAACCTAGATATTTTAGTTCTAGCCTATCAGTATTTAATGGGAGATTTCAGTTGATGTTATGCTTATGCTATTTGAGGTTATTTGTCTTCTTTATTAGTTTTTATATCGCGGTTTTTATCTTGTTTTGCTTAAATACATGTATAAAAATTAATTTTAATGTGTGGAGGGGGAATTTAAGGGGGTCTAAACCCCACTAAAAATCTCATATTTATGCCTAGGCGTGCTTGGGCAAAGGCACACTCCTTGTGCTTGAGCTTTTGACTGCATAGGTTTCTGATGAGTGATGAAGGATCTAGGCCACCCTCTGCGCTACTTTCTTGGTCTTGAGATTGTTCTTCAGGGTAAGCAAGAGATTCTGCTATCCTAGCAGAAGTATACCACTGACATCCTCAGTCGAGCTGTTCTTTCCGATGATCGTACAACTGACACTCCACTCAAGATTCATGTGAAGCTTCGACCTACAGACGACAAACCTCTTTTGGATCCTACTTGGTATAGAGAGAGTCGGTCAACTGGTCTACCTCTGCATCTCCGAGCCCAATATTGCCCACACAGGCAGTATAGTCAGCCAATCTGTTGAGGCCCCTCGCTTTGCTCACTACGGTGGTTCTTTGATACCTTCAAGGCACCGTCACTCGTCGATCTTTTTGTCCTCGACCTCCTTTCTTGTCCTAACTCCTACGTGCCCTACTCTGATGCTGACTGGGTTGGGAATCCGACTACTCATCGATCGACTACTGGCTACTTGCAGTGAAGGTTGTTTCTCTTTCCATCACGGAGGTAGAGTTCAGGGCTATGACCATCGCCACCAAGGAGATTGTTCACCTGCGGTGTCTCCTTGGGGATATAGGAGTTGAGATCTCTGGACCTACAACTCTTCATTGCGATAACCGGAGTGCTGTACAGATTCCTAGCAACCCAATTTTCCATGAGAGGACGAAACATATCAAGATCGATTGCTACTTCACCCGAGAGCGCTATGAGGCTGAAGGCACATACTATCTCTCTCCCTTGTGTTTTCTTTATAGAACAGATCGTTGACTTCTTCACGAAGTCACACCCGACTCCTCAGTTTTGGTTTCTTGTTCGTAAACTCTCCATGTTTGATCCACCGTGAGTTTGAGGGGGTGGTGTTAGTCATATATATAGTCACATATCCTTCCTTTGTATATAAGCCTCACATGAGGAAACTATATATACTTGGCCCATTGGCCCTAATGAGAAGACATACATTCTCTCCCAAAACCCTAGCTTCCCTCTCTCTTTCTCTCATTATACTCCTAAGGTTATTGGTGACATGGTTAATCATTAATGACCACTCTGCTACAAATTCTTTTGGTGCTTTGTTTTACAAACTTAGCACTCTCACTCTGTACATATGTGTAGTAACTTTAGTAGCTGAATTTCCTACTTTAGTGCTTGTTTACCTTTTCAACCATTTATTTTATCAGTAATCCGCAAAATACTATACGAGGGCCACATAAATCAATTATGCATAATGATTCATTGTTCTGGTATGTTTGAAAGGCTTGTATATCATTCGTCCTCAATCAATTGACATTTTCACCTTCCATTAAAAGAAAAAGAACCTTTGCATGACACAGTCATAATGACCATATCTCATCCTATATTTATGGGTACAACCTTATGAATCCTTCATCTTTTTATCCCCCTCAAATCTGAATGCACCATAGAACCTAGCTTTTCTAAATCATATTGAACAAATTTATCGTTAATTTTAAGTCTTTCTTTCTTTTACCCTTTTCAAAAATTCCAAGCCCTTCTCCTTTGTGGGGTTTAATCTAATCTTTCCACATGACTATACCACCCAATTGCTCCCTGTAACTGATCCTGTACTGGTGTAACGCCCAAACTTCTTTTCGTATATCAAATTCTAACTCTATTTTTTATTTCTTAACAAATTGCCGTAGCATACTCATCCGTACTTCTACGTTATGTGGGTAGGACCCTTTATAGCACACCTTTCAACTCGTGGGACATTTCCAGTTATACTCTGATCTTATGAAGTTCTTCGTATAGTCTTACCAACATATGCAGCAAACACACAAAATTCATACAAATTGCTTTCACCCCACTCATCCGTACAACTTCTACCGTTCTACGTTATGTGGTCAGGACCCTTTATAGCACACCTTTCAACGCATGGGACATTTCCAGTTATACTCTGATCTTATGAAGTTCTTCCTAGTCTTACCAACATATGCAGCAAACACACAAAATTCAAGACAAATTACTTTCACCCCATTCAGGAGTATGTCTTCAATTGTTTCCCCTTAGTTCTGTATAGGTCTATGATATCTCTTGGTTGTCAAATCTAATTTGGGGCTCATTGTTTCCTGGACTCCCACAAAAACTGAATACAATATGTTTTCATTTCGTCTCAGTTGAGATTTAGACACATCTTCTGAAATGCTCCTTCCATTATTCTTAGTTACAATATAACTCAGTGCCTTATCAATCTCAGTGCACTATCAACAGGCATACCGCATGGGCATCTCTATGAACAAACAGTTCTTTTATAAAGTGCAACATACTTAGGTCTAAAACCAAGTTTTGGTGTAGGCCAACTACTACTTGAGGCTTCCCAGTCTATCCATTTGGTTGCTTGCTTGTAGTTATCTAGATCTTTGGAGCGGTATAGCTAGTGCGAGCTAGATTTACTCTTGCGGTATTCTTTGCTATGCTTACTCAAAGACAATTCCTTCCCAGCTTCAAAGGAGCACGTTTGATAACCAGGCATGAAAATTTTCTTCGTCTTTCTTTTGATAAATTTGCAACATCAAAATAATAGCCTCTATGGTTGATGGTTTGTGTATTTTGTGGTCACACGTCAAAGTTGTCCTTCCACCACTATCTCCCTAAGCACATATTGTTACTCGTAAGGTTTTATTCATCAAAATAATAGCCTCGATGGTTAATGGTTCCAGTAATTTGTGGTCACATGCCAAAGCTGTCCTTCCACCACCTTCTCCCTAAGCACATATTGCACTCGTAAGTTTTGGTTCATGATTGTTGATGCATATTTTTACGCCACATGATATGCTATTCTTTTAATGACACCTGATTCTTCAAGAGCTTGTTCTGCATCTAGAGCATCATATATGGTTAGCATATTTTCTTTCTTCACATATTTTAATTCGATTGGCTCATTTTCCTGTTATTGATGAGATTTATTGTTAGGTTTATGTCGATTACATATTTATTAAGTAGATGTTATCAGACTGTTAAGCTGCATTCTTTTAGGCGCCTCTATTAAGACTCCCATTCATCCTTACTGTACCAGTCCTGTAATTTGACCACTACTGTTGCAGAATCGATTGCTTGCACTGAACTATATAAATGAGGGCTCGGATGATAAACTTTTTGTTGCTCACAGGTATTATTAAGTGTGGAATCTTATTTTGTTATACTTCCTATCAATCAGGAGTATTAAACTTTTTTGTATTATTTGTGGCATCTTCAGTAGCCATGGTTTTTCTTGTGAGATAATTAGATAAGTTAATTTGGTGAAAGTCCCATGCCTTTATCGCCGTATTAACTTAAAGTCTCAATAAATGATCTTGTATTATAGGTAGAATTATTGTTTTCTATGTTTAACTACTTATGCGTGTTCAGGATGTTCTTTTACGCTTCCCTGCCTATTATCATTATGCTTATAGGTTTGGTGATATATTTTCCTTGTATCTGGCAAACTGCTTTCCATTCTAGATATTTTCTTCCTTGCTGCAGTTTCTTTTTCCGCCCAATCATATGATGTTAAATGAATGATTCTTCAATCCTGTTTTTTATTAAGTACACAGTTCCTCTTTTATTGGCCTTCTTCTATTCCTTTTGACCAAATGGCATCTGTTTAAGTCTGATAGACATGCAGTTTCTTTCTGATAGATTATGCTCTGATTCCTCTCATTGAAAGGTACTAGGATTGTACCTTGAACGGCTTGAAGGGCCCAACAATCCATGTTACAAAATTCCTTGATGTTTCTTTATTCTTGCAGATCTTCTTGGATCAATGACAATTTCAACGGCATCCTTCTGCTGATTAAAATCGTTTAATGACTGGTCAATAATGTGCATATCATCTCTGAGGATGTATATGGCTACTGTATTCCCACTAACATTGTTTCATGTCTGACAAAACATGATTATTAGGCTCAGTAGTTGTAGAATTTTTTATACTCACGTTGTAACTAATAGGTATATTGTAGCAAAAACATCCTTGATGTTGGTTGTAGGCTTTTAAACGCTTATCTTGATATCGTAATCTCTGGAACAGCTAAATGTAAAATTTTCTATATTTTCACTTCAAGCAAGTATACATTTGGCAGCAAAAACATGCATGAGGTAGGATTTTAAAAGCTTATCCTAATGTCCAAGGATGCCAGAATTGTTTTCAGAGCTATTAACGTTTTTTTGTGCTACAAGCATATTGTTAAGTGACAGCCTATATTACAAATTGCTAATCTCCATGCATGAGTTGTTGTAAGGATGTACATAAGACTTATGGTTGAATGACTAATGGTTGTTGCAGATAGCATATTAGACTAGTATGCGCACATTGAGTGTATCTAACCAATCACCAAGTTGCATATGAGAAGTGGACGTGAAAGTACCTCATTGATACAGGAGCATCTTTTGCCATGTAAAATGTCCAATTTTGAGTCAATGTGGCTAATCGGTTGTCTATTTGTCATCATAGTTAACTCAAATTAATAGTTTTGTTGGATAACATCGGTTTTCCTATTTTTCTGGAGTTTTCCTATTTTTAGGTGTATATTGGTCTTTGGAAGAATCCTGATAACGTAAGAATTGGGAGGAGATATCTTTTTTTTTTGAAAATCGATGTTTAATAGCTAATTTGGTGGCAAAGTAGCATCTTTGAAAATTTTTGTAGTTAAAGCGTCGCCTAGGCGCCACCTAGGCGTTTTGGACCCTTGGGCACCTAGGCGACGCCCTAGGCAGGCGATCTTCTCTAGGCGGTTGCCTAGGTTTGCCTAGGCGGCTGCCTAGGTTTGCCTAGGCGGTTGCCCAAGACCACTTAGCGCCTAGGACCGCCTAGGAGCTTGGCAGTTTTTCCACTTGACACAATTTGGGATTTTTTCAAAATTGAGTTGAATTAACCATAATTGAGTTACATTAACTCAAAATTGAGTTTAATTAACTCAAATTCTTAAGATGGGTTCATAAGATTTTGGGGTTTTTTCAAAATTGAGTTGAATTAACTAAAAATTTAATTGAATTAACTTAAGCGACGCTATAAAAGGACTACTGACCAGTGGTGGCAGTAGTGGCCGTCGGTAATGTATAGAAATACTATCAAACACAATGTTTCAAAGAGGTAATACATATTGAAGAGAGATAAAATTGTAGAGAGCGTTGAGAGAGAATGTTGCAACTTGCAAATAGGGAAAGTGTGGTTGGGAGAAAATGATGAAGATAGAGAACGAAGACTGCGAACAACAGACTGTGGGCATGGAACGAGGACTCAAAATGACGGATACGATTAGTATTATAGAGAGAAAATGTTATATAGAGAGTAATATTGTAGAGTGAATGTATGTTGTAGAGAGAAAATATTATAGAGAAAATGTTATAGAAAGAATGAATAGAGAGATAATATATATTGTAGAGGGAGAACATTATAGAGAATGTTGTAGAAAGAGCATATTATAAAGAGAGAAATTGTTATATAAATATATTATGTACTCCAAATAGAATATTTTATAGAGGGAAAATGGGTACAATGAAAATGGTTTAGAAAGATAATGTAGTCTACAAAAGTTGTTGGGAGAAAAAATATTGCAGAGAGAACATTATAGGGAATGTTGTAAAGAGAAAATGGAGTAGAGAAAGAAAATGTCAGAGAGTGAGAATGTAGTGGGTAAAATTGTTTTTGAGAGAAAAGTACAAGGAATATATATTATTGAGTGAAAATATTTAGAGCAAATGTTGAGGAGAGATAATATGTTGTAGAGAGAGAATACTATAGAGATAATATTGTTGGGAACGAATGTGGTAGATATAGAATTTACATAGTTGAGAGAATATGTAGAGAGAAAATGATATAGAGATGGCGAACGACGAAGAATGTTAGAGAACGACAACAACGGTTGGCGCACGATGGATGACAAACGTTGGACGGTGAACAACCAATGGTAGTCTATAAATGACGACAGAGAGAGAAATGTTGTAGAGAGTATTTAAAGTGGTAAAATATTTTAAAGAAAAATGTTGCAGAAAGAGAATTTTATTGGAAGTAACTATTTAGAGAGAACATATGTTGTAGAGCGAGAAAATGTTGTTTATGGATCTTTTGAAAATTAGTGGGTCTGTTGTATAGTCGTTTTGAAAATTATTTGCGTATACTCTATAAAATTCGCCGAACTGCCCAATTGGCACATGCAACGCACATGGCCACCAACTAATATTTTAAAAACACGACAGGTGATTTTCTTCGATAGTTTCTATTGAGGATTAGATGCTACGAAAGTATCTTTTAGATCATAGTCATCGAAAATTTGCTCTGAGCCCTTTGTCTGTTCTACCGCTATATGCAGTCAAAAGCTCAGGCACAACCCAGGCGCAAGGGATGCGCCTTTGCCTAGGCGCGCTTAGGCGCAAACGTGGGTTTTTTACTGTATTTTTCTGGTTTTTTAGTATTGTCTAGAGTTCCTTACATTCCCCCTCTCCTTATATTAAAATTAATTTTTATACGAGGTATTTAGGCAAAACAAGATAAACAACCCGAAATGAAACTTGATAAAGAGGACAAAAGTATACCATCGACTGAAAATCTCCCATCAAATACTGATTAAGTCTCTAGGTTAGGGACTTAAAACAAGTCTACAAAATCAGATATTGATGTTAAGAACTTAAAATAACATATCTAGTGCTGATGAGGGTAAAATATAATTTTTTCTTTGCACTCACATTGTTGAATTCACTCAAACTGTGTTTAGGGATGAATCCAAATTGGGGATGAATTGAATCAAATCTAGGTTTTGGGATGAACTTAGATTTACAACAAATCAAGAGTTTGGAGGGTGTTTTAGGCAAGAAAGTAATTTGGGATGTTTAGGGGGACTCTTAGGGTTTTAACCTTTTAGGAAAGAAGTGGGGAGGAAAAAGTCGAAGAATGTATAAAGTAAAAGAAAAATTGTTTGCTTTAAACTGGGCACCCTAGGTGCTCCTGGCCTAGGCACAGCTAGGCGCTCCTGTGCCTCAAGGGGCCTGGGTGCTCCCTAGGCGAGACACCAAAACTTGAGGCCTTGAGGAGCCTAGTGAGCCTAGGCACGTCTTTGACTGCATTGCTCCCTTTCACCTTGATTATTCTTCGCTTGACCCATTTTTCCATTAGTAAACAATATATAGTAACCATATCCTAGGGATATGTTTCTCGTTGAGGTATCAACCGATTAGGAAATATATGAGTTCCATCGATGAAGCAATGGGATTCTTGAGTATGAATCCATTTAAAAGGCAATCGTCTTTGCTCTTTAGTTTATAAGAACGACTGTAGTGATTTTATGTTTTTTAACATTCCTGAAATTCTTTCCTGATTCCAATCAGCATGAGTAGATGCAAAAATTAATGTATATATCAATTGCCTGTTCTCGTTTCGATGACTTTGATTGTCTGAATAGATAAAAGCCAAATAACCGAATATCTTCTTTATCTGTGTTTCATGTCTGGCTGTCACATTCTGCTTGCTGCACTACAATACTTTTTTAATCTGCCACGTCACATATAATATGCTGTCATTTGACATTGTACTGTTCCTTTAATCTGTGTCATTTCACAGGGAATGGGGAAGCCGTTTTATGAAACTACACACACAGTACACCAGTTGGGATAATCCAAAAGATATGGAACGGCCTCTAGTGATTGGATATGTCTCCCCTGATTATTTTACTCACTCTGTATCATATTTCATAGAAGCACCCCTTTCTTACCACGATTATGAAAATTACAAGGTGGTGGTCTATTCTGCAGTTGTGAAGGTACTGTTTTATTACTCTTTTAACTTATTCCCAAGTTATAGGTGAAGTTTGTTTAAGGTACTGGTTGTTCATCTGATGTTTTTTCATAAATCCCATGAGTCCATTTTAATAAGGAAACCATGGGATCAATTAGAAATCAAGTAGATCTTTTTTGCCATTATTTTTTTCTATTGGGTCTTTGCAGGCAATAAAGTTCATAATATCATATATCAGAAAGAAATGCCTTAATTTTTTTCTTTTAATGTAATTTTTGTGGGTTGATATTGTTTATTATCATGTTCACCTTGTCGATTTGATCCTGTAGGCAGATGCCAAAACCCATAAATTCAAGGACAAAGTGCTTAAAAAGGGTGGGTTATGGAGAGATATTTACGGGATTGATGAGAAGAAGGTTGCTAGCATGGTTAGAGATGATAAAGTTGACATATTGGTGGAGCTTACTGGGCATACCGCAAACAATAAGTTAGGGATGATGGCATGCAGACCTGCTCCGGTTCAGGTATTATATTTATGATCATCTTACATTCTTACCTGACTTATGACATGTCATAACATTGTGGTGGCAATTTTTTTTCTTTTATTTTTCTTGGATCGAGTTTCATTTTCATTGTACATATAACTATGTTTTTATATAGCAATTGTTTGCAACTTTACTGTGGCAACACAAATGAATTTTCAATTACTGTGGGACTCCACCAAGGGTCAGTCTTAAGCCTATATAGTTTTACTCATGTCATTGATGAACTCACTACTAATATTCAAGAAGTGTCGTGGTGTATGTTTTTTGCAGATGATTTAGTGTTAGTCGATGTGACAATGAAGGAGTTAAATACTAAATTGGAATTGTGGAGGAAAACTTTGAGAGAGAGGCTTAAAAATAAGTGTTGAGCTAAACGGAATAAATGGAGTGCAATTTTAATGAAAATATAATAATAATGAAACCCGTTTCACAATTGATGGCTAAGAAGTACAACAATATGATTGCTTTCGGTATATTGGGTCAGTCATACAGAAGAATGGAGAGATAGATGATATATCCAATAAGGATTAGAGCGGGTTGGATGAAGTGGTCAGGGGGTTTCAGGAGTGATATGTGATTGGTACATGCCTTTAAGCCTTAAGGGTTAATTTTACATGACAATAATAAGACCTGCTATGTTATATGGTTCATAATGTTGCCCCTTAAAGAGAGCTCAAGCTCATAAGATGGGCATGACAAAGATGAGGATGCTGAGGTAGATGTGTAGAAAACTTGGAGGGATAGATTGAGGAATGAGTGTATTAGAGAAAGTATTGGAGTGGCTCCAATTAAGGGCAAGATAATTGAGAATAGATTAAGATGGTTTGGCAATGTAGAACGTAGAGTAGTGACGGCCCCAATAAGAAAGGGTCCAAGATTAGTGTGGAAGGTACTAGGAGGAGGATAAGACCTTAATTGTTAGAAAAGACATGGAAAAACTTTCATTGACAACATATATAACCCTAAATTGAAATGAATGGCGAAAAATGATTCATAAAACCAACCCCAAGTAGATGGGGCATGGCTGGATGGCTATGTAATTGTTTGCAACTTTAGAAGATTTTCACATTATCCAAATTTTCAACCAGAAATATCATAAATATCACCCTTTTCAATGTCCAATGAAACAAGTACTTGAAATCAAACATTGGGGATAGTTTCAGGCTAGATTCAGAAAAATTTTATTTATTCTGGGAAGTTTCATGGTTTTGTTTGTCTATCACCGTCGTTCCAGTTGAAAGATTTTTTTTACATTTTTTAAAAAAGATTTTAGTCAATTTTGGAAGTTTTGGAATTGTTTCGGAAAATTTTAGGTTTCTTAAAAATTATGTAAATATAGATTCTAGCTGATGAGTTTCTGTGTCGGACATTTTCTTCTGGTTCACAACTATTCAAAACATAGGCCGGAAATGGAATCATTTAGGGTTGTTACTAACTTACTATGTCCCATGTATCTATGCAGCTCTTGATTTCTTTCCTATCTTTTTTAATTGCAGTACGCATGCACTGTCCTTTATGAATTTTAAACCCACCCACTTCTCCTTTGAGCCGGTGCCCAGACTGGGCTATCAGTTGCATAATATAGCTCACAGTTGCTCCTTCACAATCGCCTTTTTTCTTTATCATAATCTGTGTTTCTAAATATATCTGTTTCATGGAATGAGTGCCATCCGTTCTTATGGCAGTTGTGTCAGCCATAACAGAGGGGTACAAAAACTGATTGTGTGTACTATGTGCTCAAAGGAAACTATGTTGCAAATGAAGATAAGTGAGAGATTGCAACGATGTAATATCATAATTTATCAATTTAAGCTATCATCATATACTAGCTTGGGAAAATTTATGCAATAATGTCTTCCGTTTTCTCTGCAGTGAAGAAACCATTCTCAATGAAACCGCACAAAGTTTAAGCTTGATCTCATTGGATCTAATTAAGTGTAGTTTGAGATCAACTAATTGAAGACTAGGGATGTTGGACATGACTGCTGACACTAAGTTCTGTTTGACTTGTCTGATTCTATTCTTATAATTTTATTACTTGTGGTAGAAGAAATTGATTACATTTTGTTTCAATAGGACTTACAAATAAAGGCTTAGCTATTATTGGAAGGGTTGAATGTTCAATATTATAAACATATTCTGTTACCTTCTGAATCAATCTACTTAGCTAAATTATTACAGTCCAGTTTTGCAATACACATTGGTTCAATTCTACTAAGATATGTAAGCTTTCCACATTCTAAAGGATTTAGGGAAAAAGGGAAGATTTCCCCCTTTGGAAGGTGTATGGGAAGGCATGACTAACTACTTGAGCATTTATTATTGTCTTATGCAAACCTATAAGGATGCATCAATCTCTTTTTCTAGAACTTTGTCAGGTTTTTATAACCGAACACAAGCCATCTCAAGGTCCTCTATTAAGTAGTTGAATACAAACTTGAAGCCTACAAATTAAGTTTGAATCTCAATTGTTAGGTGGTGTGCTATAGTAACTTATTATATACCTAAATTATGAAGCATTTGGTCCCGACATAAGATATTTTTTTGGAGTGTGATAACTACATGCTTACTTCCGGATCACTTTATAGGTTCATAATAAGATTTTCTTTGCTGTATGGATGAGAGACTACATTGGCGTTGTTAATAGACGCTTGAAGTTAAAGAGAATGCACATTGAAGGTTGTTGTCAAGGAAACCACCAAATTGGCTGGAAACTGTTTGTGGTGGTTTGATCATATAGTCAAAGCAAGACACTGGCTTGCAAGGCTAGTTGCTTAGATTTGGGTTGAAGGATTCAGGAAGAGAATGTAGTGATGAAATTAGTGTGAACAGATTTATAGATTTTTTATATTACGGGGAATATTTCTATGGACGGAAATGGATGATTAACAAAGCCAATATTTTCCAGGCACCTAGATACTGACACACTTGATCACATAGAGTGAAAAACAAGCCCCGGTAGTTATTGTTCCCAAATAATACATACATTTTCATAAAAGTTAATGTGTATTTTGTACATATCATTAGTATTGGAAAAGTAAATCATAACATGGTAAGTTTGTAAGAAAACATAATCATAAAAAATTAAAACACATACAAGAAATTGTTTTGACAGAACAATTAAATCTTTCAATTGGTTCCAAAAGTAGGAAAAATGGTAAAACAACGAGGGGGAATGAGAGGGAGAGGACAAGAGGAATTTGCCTTTTTTGGTTGAAAGAGATGCGCGGGAGTGGACCTAGAATTTTAGGCTTTAACTTAGACTATGCATGGATGAAAACTAGGACACAGGGAAAAAAGGATGTCTCTGTATTTCTTTCTATATCTTCTCGCAACACCATGGCCACTCTAGACTTACTTCTTGATGAGTTTCTTTCATTATATCATACTAACTATTATTCTATAGGGTAGACACTAAGTTATACTTTTCATAGCTATTCTAAAAACCGGTTCAAGCGACTGTGATACAGACGAGCCCTAAGTGCAGATTTTCACAGCTGATGGCGTATTTTTATTCCCTACAGAGATCCAGGAAGCTGATCGCCAATCCGTCTGCATCAGTGGAGAGCTATTTCGATTACCTATGACTTTGGTTTTTACTTTCTGTCGATCCGACTGACGGATCTTGAGTTATTTATGTTTTTATTTCTGGTTTGGGTAGGTGCGAGCCATGTTCGCATCCGGTTCGAGCCACAGATACCGAACTGACTCATTTCTATGTTTGGTTTTTAACCGTAGGATCTTAAGTCGATATTAGATCTCAATGGATGAGATTCAAAGGGAGACAAGAAACCCTAAAACCCTAGCCGAACCCCCCCTCACCCGTCCGTCTCTCTCTTCCTGCGGCAAGACCCGCGCGGACACGCCTCAGAAAGCGTGCCCGCATCCCCTTCTCCCTCTTTTCCTGTGCGGATGCGTCTCTCTTTTTCTTTCCTTTTTCGTTGTTGTTTCCCTTTCTATAAAGCCTACAAACCCTAATTGAAGGGGGACGATTGATGATGAATTGAAACCCTAGAACAGAAAAGCGGGATCGCTTGTTCGGCGCCTTATTCGAAGAATCCTCTGGCTTGTAGTCTTCTTCTTCTCTCCGCAAGCTTCTTCCTTGTCGCCACGCCCTCGTCTACGACTTCGCGGAAGATCGACGTGGAGATCATCCATTCTCCAAGATCAAATCGTCTCGGCTTCCTCATCCTTTTCTTCCGGACCACGCCTCCTTTTCCGCCCATTCATCTATAAGAACGGAGCCTTTGATCGCGGCCGGCATTGACCAAAGCACGGTTTGAATCGTCCCTCGATATTTTCATGTGATAAACATCCTTCCAATCCGGCCTATTGCTGATTTTAAATTAGGGTTTCAAAGTAATTGACTTCTGAAGAATCTCATCCATTAGGTTTTCTATTGCTTGGATCTATGTTTTATCTTTGAGACTTTGGCTTATATTTGAGATATTGTTAGCACTTTATTGCTGGAATTTGTTTTAATAAATCTGGAATTAATCATTCTCCTGTTAGTTTTATTACTTCGTTACATTAAACTTGTTTGGGCATGATTGGATGATGATCAGGGTTCCTAGTCCTTGCTGAAATTTGAATCAAGACGTGCATAATTCTATCTTTAATTGTTTTAAATTCAGCACTTGAGTTTTTTTTTTAGCATCTGCATGTATCAGACTGCCTAGGCGTTTTGGGCCTCGGCGTGTACTGCATAAGTTGTGACCGCTTTTCTCGATGTCTAGAAGAGCATGGTCGTTGATGTGACCGTTGGAAGTTGGAACAACCAATTTTAGTTTCCTTTCTCCCTTCTTCGTCTTCATGTTCTTACTTTTAGACTTATCTTTTTTCTTTTTGAGCTAGTAGACTACCATGTTGCTACTATAGTATAGCTCCCTTGGCCCACTATGACCACTTGAAAAAAGGATAACCATGCCTCCAATGACCCATTTTGAGCACCTGAAAGAGGTATGACAGTGAAATCACTGTAGCTAAATAAATTTTATATGCAATACTTTTATAAAATTTCATGCGCTTGAACCTCCGGGTGCCTACCTTCCGCCTTGGAACTCCCCTACCACCTTAGATCCACCTAGAGATTTTTAAAACTTTGAACATTATCTTATAATACTCGTTGTATTAACCACTACTTGGGTAAGACCATGCGGCTTAGAAGTACCCATGCCACTTAGATGCTTGTCAAACAATCTAGCGACCGCCTCTTTTTCGAGCCTGTATAGGAAGTAGGTACCTAAATTGCTATCCGTGACAATTTTGCTTAAAGTTGAACTCAAAACCCCTTTAGTAGTCTACAGTTATAAATGCAATATGTGGTTGAAAGTGTGCACATGAAAAGTTATTGGTATCAATTGGAACATTGTTTGGTCCAGTGCAATCACTATCGTGAAACATAATTTTTAACTCTTCTTGTTCGGGTTGTGTGTAGTTGAGATGCAGCAATGACAAAGGCGGGCTCAGTGATGACAACCTTGTCTAAGATGAGAGAGCTGTTTGGAAGGGCGAGATTAATAGGACTGTGATGTAGCAAATGATGGGGCTCCTGAGCAAACAACACCTCTATGAAACTAGCACACAATGGAGAAAGAAAAAGAGTACAAGAAATTTTTTCGAGGCACTTCTGAATAAATTTCAGCAAGATTTAGTTCTGGATTTTTTTGTTTTTGAGACGAAGACGCATATAGGACCTCTCCTTTTGTAGAGCAGGATGCAACCCTATTTGGACTAAAAAATAGGCACAATCCTACAAGTAAAAGGAATACTACTTGACATTTTCTGTTTAATTATTTTTCAAAGAAATTTTGTATATAATAAGAGCAGTTTTTACCAAATAAAAGACAAAAAAGAGGAAGACTACCAGGAGAGTGACTCGCATACACCCACCAAATTTGCTGATTTTTTGTGGGCATGATATTTATGGCAAGTTGATCATCCTCACCAAAAATCATCATATTCTGAAACCTCTAGACATAACAAATGTGTTATTCAAATTAACGGTTTAAATGTACGGTTGATAAAGCTTCTAACATTTGACGCATAACAAATGTGTTATTCAAATTAACGGTTCAATGGACGGTTGATAAAGCTTCTAATATTTGATGTCCCTAGAGGTTTCAGAATTTAATAATTTTTGGTGAGGATGATCAATTTGCCATAGATCACGCGTACAAAAAATCAGCAAATTCTAAAACCTTTATGTAGGTGACAGACCGATATGTAATTTCATTAATAACCATAAGACGAGTAAGAGTATCCCATCCGTGTGTGTGTGTGTGTGTGTGTGTGTGTTTAGAAAGATTATTATAGAGAAAGAAAATGTCATAAATGTTACATAGAGTGTTATAGAGAGAATATTCTCAGCGAGTCCTTTGGAAAATAGTTATTGTTTGTATAGCTGTTTGAAAATTATTTGCGTTGCATATCCTCTAAGAATCTTCGCCCAATGGGTATGTGCAATGCACGTGCCTGCCTACTAAAAATACACCTAATAGTCATTGTGGGCTTAGATTGAAGGCTAAAAGCGGCAAAATCAAAAGCCCATTTAGCAAGGTTCTAAAAAGCGCTAGGCGCTAGTCGGGCAGTGGGGGGCCGCCTAGCGCCTAGGCGGGGCCTAGGCGGCGCCTAGGCGTTTTGCCTTTTTTTTTAATTATTTTAATTATTATTTTGATATTATATAATATATATATATATATATGTTTAAAAATTAATATAAGTTCAAGATTATCCCAAACCATTATTTTAAAGAACAAGTATATAACCATAATTCAAGATTGAGTGATTAACAAGAACAAAAGCAAACATGGTCCGCCTGGCCAGCCTCAGCCCGCCTGGTCCGCCTGGCCAGCCTCAACCCGCTCAGCCCGCCTGGTCAGCCTCAGTCCGCCTGGTCCGTCTGGCCAACCTCAGCCCGCCTAGACCGCCTAGGCGGCAGCCTAGCTCCGCCTGGGAGCTTGGCCGCTTTTCTGGAGCGCCTAGGGCCTAGGCGAGGCGGTGGGGGGCCGCCTAGCGCCTAGGCGCCGCCTAGGCGGCCGCCTAGAACGCTTTTTAGAACACTGTCATTTAGGCTCCAATTTGCTCGTGCATCAATAGTTTTTGAATTGTTTAATTTGGTTACGGCTGCGCATGGTTTCCAAGCGCATCCAGACAAATGAAATGTGGAACAAAATGCCTGCAATTGCAACCCAATTAATCCCAACAAGCAGGATGTAAGTAGTTGAGATAATGCTCGTTTGGTATGGTAATGATGAACCTTTTCCTTAAGCATAGAACTTCATGATATTGGATTTTTGACAAGGTAAAAGTAACAAAACATAATAACAACTAGCTGTATTGCATCAATTGGGGCTAACATAGTGGGTTATCCATTGCCATTAGTTGTCATCCAAGCCCAGATCCAATGAAATGTGTAACTAAAGAAGCAGTGACCAAAAATAAATAAAAAAAATGCAGGACTATAATCACAACAAATGGGCCCTATCCAATCTAAATGGGTTTATTATGCAAATTGCTTATGCCATTCATGTTCGATTGTGATTAATCTTATCGTCACATCTTTTCAATCATTTCTTACAAATTTCATCCAAGTTCCTTTCTTTGTCTCCAAGTCAAACACCTCGTCAATGGTGACAATGACAGCATCAAGGCTTGGAAACAATCATTATTTGGATTTTCTGGGACATTTGGCACATACAAAACAAATGATTCCCAAGTTCGGATCCAAGAAATGGATAGAAATGGGACTCAGCATTGTAACCTTTCTTCTTAATAAATTCAAGGTCAATAGTCTATTATTTTATTGCTAATCAACTGCCATAGAAACACCGTCACCTGTGGGTGGTTGGGTGTTTTTTTCTTCTTCCTTGGATTGGGGGTGTGTGTGTTGGGGGGGGGGGGGTGGAGGGGGGTTGCATTCTTTTTTCACACATGTTCTTCAAGTGGCCATAGCCAATAGAGAAAAGGCCTTCAATTCAATATGGACTACCTTGCAACCTTGGCCTAGTGGAAAGGTTCTTCTAAGCCAATCAGTAAGTCAGTGACTTGATTAGCTAGTCAGCCTCATGTCCCCTGAGGTTATTTTCTCAAAAATAGGCCCCAAATCCCCAGAAACCAAATACCTGTAGTCCCGCAGAAGCATCCTGATAAGCCACCAACACTAATAACATAGAGAATCTTACTTGTAAGTATTTCCTCCCACCAAATATCTAACCCAAAAGGGCCAAAACTCGTAAAACGAATGCTGCTCAGCAACGATGGTGGCACGGTTGAAATGCCTTTCCATAAGATAGGTGACTAACCGGTCTTTTCCTAGAGTATTATTTCTTAGTACACATGTAACATCTCTTTTCATTATCTCAAAGGATTTAGTGAACCGAGTTATTTTGTTAAAAGTATTATAATAGTCTTGCATTTTCTCTCGATTGTGATGCCCACCAACACCACCATCCTTTAGCCCAACACCTCCATCCCCCACCACTAGTCTCTTCTATCACTAGTGTCCATGTGCTTCCATATTTGCTATCGCCACTCTACCGGTTCCACCAACGTTTGCTACCTTTAATCACTCCCACCTTTCTAGGGGAAATCTTATTGCAGGTGGCTCAAAAAAATGCTTCCATCATATTGGACAGTGGACACCTTGGATGAATTTCCTCTTAATGAAAATGTTTCTTCCCCCTGTTTTCTTGCAACTGCAGTCTGTATTTGAAATTTTACAAATAATATAAATTACTATTTTTCATTTTTATTGCATTTTGTGTCTCTTATATAGTATCTGTTTTCTTTCACATGTAGGCAACTTGGATCGGGTACCCAAATACAACAGGTTTGCCTGCGGTTGATTATAGAATTACAGACTCTCTGGCGGATCCACTTAATACAAGGCAGAAGTATGCTTATGCCTCATGTTTGATTTACATTCATCCAATAAATTCTTCAGTTATTATTTTGACAGTTCTATTACTTGGCAGACATGTAGAAGAGTTTGTTCGCCTGCCTGAATGTTTTCTATGTTATACCCCTTCTCCTGAAGCTGGATCTGTTTCCCCAACCCCAGCTATTTCCAATGGTTTTGTTACCTTCGGGAGCTTTAATAATTTAGCAAAGGTACTGCATATAATTGGATCTCTTTTTAGTTAAGAAAATCCAGTGCTGGGTCGTAAGTTGTGATTCATCAATATCTTTACAGATAACACCCAAAGTATTGCAAGTTTGGGCACGAATATTATGTGCAGTACCAAACTCCCGACTTGTGGTCAAGTGTAAGCCATTTTGTTGCGATAGTGTACGACAAAGGTTTCTTTCAACATTGGAGCAATTGGGACTGGAATCATTACGGGTTGATCTTCTGCCTCTCATTCTTTTCAACCATGACCATATGCAAGCATATTCCTTAATGGACATTAGGTGAGGAATCTATTTATTTATTTATTTATTTTGGTTGGTCTTTGCAGAAGGTCCATGTAGGTTGCATTTGCATGCCACTGTTTGTTTATTCCACCATCAGTGTTATATTATCCCTTTCGTTTTCTCTTTAGTTTACTTGCTTATAATGTGTATAAGATGTCTCATCTTGTAAGTTTGTCTGGTTTCTTTCCCATACCCAGAATCAGTTTCAGTAAAAAAAATTAGCGTGTTTTTTAACTATCTCTCTATCAGTTCCAGCATAAACTATAGGTATCCACATCACAACATTGCACAAAGCTCCAACACAATGCGGTTTATTTCACTTGTATACCTTCTCATTAAGTTAAATAGAAGAAACAGAAGAAAGATCACCATTGTGAGATTTTCGCTGCGTCTGGATCTGATGATGAATTCCCAACAAGTGATGTCTCGTGAATATTACCTCTCTTATCCCCTCACCCTATATATATGATCACCATTGTGAGATTTTCGCTGCGCCTGGATCTGATGATGAATTCCCAACAAGTGATGTCTCGTAAACATTACCTCTCTTATCCCCTCACCCTATATATATATATATATATATATATATATATATATATATATATATATATATATATATATATATATATATATATATATATATATATATATATATATATATATATATATATATATATATATATATATATATATATATATATATATATAGAGAGAGAGAGAGAGAGAGAGAGAGAGAGAGAGAGAGAGAGATGCCATGGAATGATGGAGGGAGATGTGGTCTATGATTGCTTGAGGGAATTATTTCTTCTTGGTTTTAAGTGATGGCAGATGTATGTGTATTATAAAGAATGTGGGTTTTGACTTAAGTTAAATGGGTCCATACAGATCAGCACCCAAATAACGTAAGTTGAGGTTCAAATGACTAAAGATCTATAATGGACCCAACTTTAGCCCAATAAGAAGGATCCAGTGGTTCAGATCTAGCCCAATCAGAGTCAACTAACTTGAGCTGATCAAAACATCCTCCGCACGTAGGCTAATATAAAATGACCATCAGATCGAGGTCCGGAAACGGTCGAATGAAAGACGGTGGAAAAAATAGATTTATCCGGATTTAAAAAAATAAAAATTAGTGGCAAAATTGTAATTCCATTCGGAGGAGCAAAAGAGTCAAAATGGCCCATCTGATCTGAATCAATATTCCATGACCTTGTACGAGAAGTTCCATGATGTTCAAGGTTCATGGAGCGTGTAGTACATGGAGGACTTCAATAACTTGTCGGCAAAAAATTGAATTAGCGGAACAATCTCAGCAAATTACTGAGACATACTTGGCAGGGTTGTGGAATGATATGGGTGTCGGGTGGAATGTGGCATTTGAGGATGTATATCTTCCTTTCTTTGAGATGCGGAGCATATGATCAGATTGTGTTCGTGGAAGTCCAAAGGTGCAAAGATGTGGACGACACCAGGACACCATCGGAGGTTGATTGCAGCTTCAAAGATGAGAGATCGCTCCAAATACATGGCCTAAATCAAAGCAGTTCAGGATGGATAATGGAGTGAAAAAAGGTGAAGGTAACTTCTAGCTCTTTTAATCTTGCAGACAGTAGGAACACAATGATTTATTTTATGTGTGGTGAGAGCGCATGCTTCCACATGTGCTTGAAGCCTCGAACTGGAGGATTAACTTAGCATTGACTGAGGGAGTAGCAGGACGCCAAGGCGATGAAACTAATTATATGTCGGAGGAGGAGGATGGTGATTACATCTATTTATTACCTTCACAAAACGAGAACTTAGTTCTCCAATGTATTCTTTCGCATCCAAAATTCATGGAAAAGGATGACCAGAAGATAAAAATAATTTCAGGGCATGAGTGTTTTTTGACGGAAAGGCGTGTGATATCATTATAGTGATGGAAGTAGTGAGCGAGAACAAGATAACTACAGAAACTATGAAGAAGTTGAAACTTTATATTGAGGATCGTTCAAATTCTATACAATGTTTCTTTTTTTCTAAAATGGCACTGCTGTTGGTGCTACATGTTGCTATCTTATCTAATTTAACATGTATAAAGAGTTTTGAGGATTGTTAAAGCCAACACTGATTTGAACTATATTTGTTGTGGTTTTATGGTTGCATATAAGAGATGATATAAGCTTGTAAATTCATTCTCTTTTGTACAGGTAGTATTGATTTCCATCAAACATTATTGTCTCCATTAATTAAACTTCAAAGTTTTTACTGAAATTCCTTCAACTTCCCCTCTTACCTCTAGTGCGTATGGTTTTTTGATTGATTCATAGCAATTGGATCTTCGTTTGATATTTATTGGTATCATTTTCACATCAATTGGTATTAATCTTCATGAAAATGTCATACTTGTAGGCTTATAGTTATCATTGGGCACTGCTTCTTAGAAACAATTCCTATGATTTAGGGCTCTGGCAGTTTAATTTAAGTTTGGTTTATTTAGCAGGCTCCAACAACTTGCTCTCCTTTTTCTCCTCTCCCTTAATATTGCTCCTTTTCTTTTAATTGTGAAACCCTAACCTTTACATGGTCCACCATCTCCCTTCCAGCTCCTATTTTTATATTACTACATTTCTATGTTCTACAAATTATGAATAAGCTTATCGTTATATTACAGTTGCCAAATGGTCATATGGATTTATTGGAACCCTACTCTGCCCCACCCACCCAGAAGTCCACCACCACCCTTCATACCAGCACTTACCACAAATAATGCACCATAAACAAAAAAAACTGAAATTTGATAACAACTAATAATGTTCATGGGCCCGATGCAAAAGACTAATCTTTCTGGTCTTGGACTTGCAAATGAAATTCCACTTCCAAAACGAGGTAAGCAGCAATACTACTTCAGGTTTTGTATTTGAGGTTTTTGTTGTGTTCGATGGTTTATGTCACAATTACATAATACTTCATAGTCAAATCATTATGACATCATCCCATGTGAGGGCCAGCTACAATTTTCAGAAGGTATCAAGTCTAATATCACTTCCAGGGTCGGGTTGATTTTATTTAACTATGGGCACTTGGTCCAACTGATTACCCACCATATGCATATGGACCTTTTATCATCCACCTCTGGTTTTCGATGGAGGCTTGCTATGCTTGAGATATAAATATGGTGGTATAAAAAACAAGCATGGACTGAGCACCATTTGATGCTGTCAATGGATATTTACTGTAAAAATGCTCTAAGCATTCTATCTCTTAATGTTCTCTATATATACTCTTAAGTAGCATATTACCGGCATCACTCTTGTGATGTTAATTGATTTCTAATTGTTCTTTCCTGTGCAGCTTGGATACGTTTCCATATGCGGGAACAACAACTACTTGTGAATCCTTGTACATGGGGGTTCCATGTGTCACTATGGCAGGATCAGTACATGCCCATAATGTTGGGGTTAGCCTTCTGAGCAATGTCGGTAAGTATCTTCTCAAGGTAGAATTTTTAGTAAAATGCTTTTCAGTTTAATTTTGATTTTTGTTTTTTTTTTAATGAACTTACAAATACACACCATGCAGCAATACCCGCCTAGCCTAATTTTAAAATATTAAATCATAGGTATAGGTGGTTCATCATTTATCCCTTCGTTACAATTTAGTTTTGCTAATTAAAAGCCAACTTAACATGTCTAGAATTGGCTTTAACGATCTTTTTGTATCTTCAGAGGAAGTGCCCAACCTAGGGTTGTCCCTGAAATCAGACTCTTCCATGAGTTGCAACCAGATACTTACTGAAATTGGTCTCCCTTTTTTGTTGATTGTGGTTCTATTAGGTTTGGGTGCCTTATTGGATCCAGAATGTTATATTTCAAGTAATCGAGTTTCATACAATGCGTCTTCATAAAAAAATTCTGATTCTTCATTCAATCGATTTTCGTAGATTGAGCGAGAGAAAGAATGCAGAATTTCCCAATTGGTCAAACAATATTTCCGATCAATCGAATCGGGACTGAATTAAGATTCTGATTTGTATAATTACTTTTTTTCACTATCTTTTATAATTTGTTTAGTGTTATGAGACAAAGCCCATAAAAGGCCTTCTTATGCATGAAATATTTAGCTTTTATTCAGATTATTATATCAATTTCCCTTGTGGATTCAACGATCCGTTGTTGGGTTCAAAGATTTTCGAAAGAAGACGATAATCTTCTTCTCTCACGCTTTCGGCTATGTTAGGTAGTGTCATAAGGAGAATTTCCTCAGTTCAATGGTATCTTATGATGGATCGAGGCTAACCAACCTCATAGATAGTGGTTTGAAGGTGTTAATTGTTGCAGCATTCGAGGGATTCCAACAACAAATGTGTTGGTCGTTTGCCCAATTGACCCAAGAGGTCGCCTGTGTTCATATGCAAGACAACTAATGGGCCACAATTCATGATGTAGGTAGGCATGATCGAATTCAAATTGTAGGCCTTAGTGTGATGATTATTCTAGTGATCAAGTTAGTGTAGTCAAGGTGTCACCTAGGCCATTGCCTAGGCGTTTTGGACCTCCGATCGCCTAAGCTGTGGCTAGGCAGGAGGTGGAGTCTAGGCGGCCGCCTGGGTGACAGGCTTTAGGCGCCTATTTAATAATTGGTTTTTTTAAAATTAGTCGGGTTCAAATTGAGTTCTCTTGGCTATCGTTTGGTTTTATAGGGTCCATGTTGCTTTATAGATGGCCAACACCATGCCATCATTAATGGGAAAAAAACTAGTGTGTCCATGTTCTCAAGGTTTGAAGAGGAAAAAAGCATATAAGGATGATTTATATAAGAGTGACGATGATGTAGATGGTTAGGTATAGATGAGTAATTTTAATTATTATTTTTATACGTGGATGTAAAATGTTCAAAAAATAATAGATTACCTAATATGATTATGTTTATGATCACGATATTTGCTTGAATTTATGAGTCTGATAGGGTTATATTTCTCTTGTTGATATGTGATTCATATTTGTTGCAATATATAATCATTGTGGTTGATATGTGATTCCTATTTGCTGCAAGAATAATGGTTTTGTAGGTTATCATACACTCTGACTCTGTATCATACCCATTATCAAATATTATTATTTTGACTGTATCTATCTCTAGAAATTAAATTTTACTATACATAAAACCATAAATTACTTATGTATATATATTACTTATATTTATTTAATATATTTATTTTTTATCGCCTAGGCCTCGTCTAGGCAGAACAAATCGCCTAGGCATCGTCTTTATGCCTTAACTACACTGGATCAAGTTGACATCTTCCTCCAACATTGGAGATTAACATCATCATGACGTGATACGTGAGCTGGATTTTACCATGAACATAGATCTTTGTTCAATGATCAATTACATATTGAAGTTTTTCTTGATTGGCATTCAGAAGCAAATAGAATTTTCAATTATATGGGGATTGTGGATGAGAAGGCCAAACTGGTGGTCCACAATCCGAGTTGCCCGAGTTACCCAACCCGGTCAACTTTCGAGTCGAGTCGAGTTTCCGGGTTTTTGAACCATGCTACAAACTTAAAAGAGGTGCTTTGGCTTGGTGTGAGCAACTTCAACTTTCCCTAACTTGTACGGTAAAACCCTCATATGAAATAATTATTGTGAGCCCGATTTCTACCACTTAATTATGATTATATATTGTTTTAACAATATCCAAATAGTCGCCAAGGAGGTTATCCAATATGAGAGTACATTGCAGAATTCTAACAACTGCCCAACATGGAACAACTTGGTGGAAACAGAATCCCAATAAGTTGTGTGCTTATGTGGTGGGATACGCGTGGCAATCCCAGATAGAGTCAACTACAACCTGTACAATGCTATTCAATTAGGGAAAAGGGTGGAAGGGTAATTGGAAGGGCCAGGTTTGAGGAGTCAAGCATCCCAAAGATCCACCACTTTTACACCATCATAGGATACTGACCAAAACGCAGACATGACTACACAAGCACAAGTCAAGCCAGATCGACCAGAGGAGCATGCATTAATGTACAAAGCGTGACAACAAATCATTACACTCCTCTACAACCTGTCAAGTGTTGTAGGTGCAATCACCTGGACCATCGCTCCAATCAATGTCCCAAGCAATGTAAGAGTAAATTGGGAGTTGTGGCTGAAGCAACAGTTGATGGCAAAGCAAATTACATGGTGGAAGGTCATGAACCTTATGAGGTGGATGAAGACGTGACTTATGTGGATGGAGTCGGACTCTATGGTTGTTATCAGATTGATGTATGTATACACCACAGCAAGAAATAAGCAGGAAACTAACTCACAAAGTCACAATATTTTCAGGACATGTGTAACGTCAATCAGAGGGTTTGTGATCGGATCCTAGGCAACGACAGCAATGAGAACATTGATTCCAAAACTAAGGCCAAAAGGTTGCAGTTAGAGACTGAAAAACATTTGTCTCCTTACAAATTGGCTGGACTATTGAAGTTGAGAACATCCAGGTAACTTAACAATGTAAGGTTCCTTTATGTCTTGGTTAAATCTTTGATGATAAAGTAGGTGCAGGCTTCGTGCTTTCATAACTTATGAGCACCAAGATGCTTACTTAAGATGAATGTCCACAAACGGAAGTTGGCGGCTCCGGTGAAAGTAATATCCATTGTGGGAAGCTTTTCAGGTTTCAAAAATTCAAAGGGACACCTGTTGTTGCCATCGCTGTCTAGAAAAGCTAAAAGCTGGAAGTGGAATGATGTTGTCTAGAAAAGCTGAAGCCGCTAATAAGCTGCAGAAAAGCTGAAGTTGCTGAAACCTGTTGTAGAGATAAGCAGTTTCCAAAAGTAGGGGTCACGATGGGGTGAACATACCTCCAAAAGCTAATTCTGTACAAGAGAACTAATGATATATACACTCTAACAAATATCTGGCTCCACATCTAGTTGTGCTTGAGTAATAACTTGAGGGCAAGTTTTTTTCAAATGAAGCTGCCAATGTAGCACCAGATGACCTCGTGCGGGCCTCGACCAGCAAAATGACCAGTTTAGGGCAAATCTGATAGATCACAGTTCTTAAACTGATCAGTCAGAATTGACTGGAAGCAGGCAACAACGGTATTCACTGTTCCTGATTCAAGTCCGCACTAGTCAGTCTATTGGTGCAGACCGATCCTGTGATAGAATACAAAATTGAACCATATTTCTGATAGATCGAGTCAGCACTGAATGCAGATCGAGATGTATAGGGGTTCTCTTTTCTCTCCAATGCTCAATCTCTTAGAGTTGTTTAGTATTATGACAGCCTATAAATGGCCTCCTTTTGCACGAAGTATGCAAGCTTTTTTGGTTTATTTTCACAATAAAACCTAGGATTTCGTTCTCTAATTTTATTGTTGATTCAAGGATCCCTTAGTGAAAGGTTTTCTAAAGAAGACGGTTCTTTTCTCCCTCATGCTTCTGGCTGTGTCCAATCTTGACCCAGATGAGTGGTTCTATAGTAACAAGCTGAATCCACACATATTATCTTGTCCAATATTGAGTTTTGGATATTTAACTCTTTAATCTTTACATGTTATAGATACATTTGAGGTTAGTGTACTCTAGTTGCTGCTGCAATATTCTGCGCTTGATCAAGCATCTTATAATTTAAGAAGCAAATTGTTTCTCTAATGAATTTGACGTTAATGATCATTCATTCAAATAACCACAATGATTATCCCAATCTGATGCGAAAGAGATTGATTAATTGATTGCAGGTTTGGGGCATCTGGTTGCCAAAACAGAAGATGAATACATTCGACTAGCATTGCAACTGGCCTCGGATGTCTCGGCTCTCTCAGAGCTGCGAATGACTCTCCGGGAGTTCATGCTCAAGTCCCCCCTTTGCAATGGTGCAAACTTCGCACGCGGACTGGAGTCGACATACAGGAACATGTGGCACAGGTATTGCCACGGGGACGTGCCGTCCCTCAGGCACATGGAGCTGTTGCAACAGCAGCCGCAGTCCGAAGAGCCTTCAGTGACAATCTCTGACCCCAAAGTGAGCGCTCCCCCAGAACAAAACCACCTTGCGCCTATAAAGGCGAATGGTGTAAGTTCAGTTCCATTGAAGCTTCCCGTAGCCGAGGAGAATGGGAATCAAATTGTACTTGTTGGAGAGCTGAGCTAACTGCGAGTTCGCTGCCCGGGCTTACCTAAAGTATCGGCAGGACACATTCTTCAGCAGTTGTGCATGCCTTCTTGGATGCATCTGTTCTCGAATCAAGAATCACAAGTTACGGGAGATCTGGCGAGTGTTTTGCTTGAGTCGCCGCTGCGTATGTAGGAGATGCGGATGCATGGAATTTGTCCAGAACACATTTTTTTGGGAAGGGAGCTAGCAGCAAGTTTTCTCCCTTTTTTCCTTTTTCTGGCCATCTATAATTGTTGGGGAATGAAATTGGAGGATGTGGTGGTGGCTGGTTTGCAGCTATGGTTGTTATAGTGACAGTCTCTGAGCTTCAAAATCAGAGATACTTTATATACAAGGTTTGTAAATTTAGTTCTAATAGGTCTTGGGAGAACTGTATCAGTGGGTACTACAGCTTCGTGCAAATTCGACGCATTTGTGGGAATTGCTCTCTCTCTCTCTCTCTCTCTCTCTCTCTCTCTCTCTCTCTGTATGTGTGTGTGTGAAGTATAAACCACTGCAGTGACTGTCCTCACAGGCAATGACGACGGAAGGAAAGGTGAATGATCCTTCGACATACATCATTATAAGCCATGGTTTCAGGATTCGTCTGAACCCTAATCGGTTCGACTTTGGCTGATCCGAACTCCTGGACCTGCATTATGCCCCCAAATCTGCTTCGGAATTGGTCCTTCATTTCTATAGGTATGTTAGCAGTTATACCATGATTTTTATATCATGGGACATTGGTCTGAGACGACCGATTCAATCAGACCTTAGAGGGTGTTGGGCATCATTCCGGAACAATCTATTTCCATTCCGAATTTCATGATTTGAAAATAACGGAATAATTTATTTCCATTCTGAATTTCATGATTTGAAAATAACGGTTAGTAATTATTCCGCCGAACCATCAAATTGCATTAGAAATAGTAATTGATGGTAATAACCTCTTCTGGAAGAGGATTAAAGGGAGCTGCTTTTCCACATACCAAGGGGATGTTTGACATCATTCCAGAACGGTCTGTTTCTAGTCCCAGTTCCAAATTTTAAAACTAACGGATAATATCTGTTCTGATGGAACGAAGGACTTGGGAACAATAATATCTCACTCGGTGCGTTTCTATGATAGCTGTGTACCATCAAATTGTATTACAAATAGTAAATGACAGAAATACCCTCTTCTGGATGAGGATTAAGCGGAATAGCTGTTCCTTGTGCCGAACACCCCCTTATTTTCAGCTCCTCCTCTGATTCTTTAATGTTTTTGTCCGAGCCAGCTGAATCCAAACTCGACCTGAACCCAGACTCTCAAAACTTGGTATAACCCTACTGGCTACAACACTGTAGACATCATAATCGCCCATCAACTTGATCAAGATCATCCCACACCGTTAGAAGTGGATCGAATGTGAAGCAATTCAAAACAGTACATCTTTATGCAGGAAGGGTCATGCAATGCAAGTTTTCGACATAAGGGCATAGTAGCATCGGTGTGCGAGAATCATTGGTACAGTCGATGGTCCATATACTGGCTATAACAATTCGTTCACAAGGATCAAGGTCCTACAAAACAATAGATGATACTGATAGGATCAAAGATCAAGTTTCCATAGATTGCTGTCCTCGTCAGGTGCGATACGAGCTCGACGTATGCACTTTTATATTGAAGGGTATTTTGGGAAGATTTTGGCTGTAAAAGGTTTAACTTGGTCACTGCAACTTAGAACCGGTCAATCGCTGACCGCAGTTCGCAATATCTTCACATCATGGATTGGCCTGAATGATCAGAAGAAAAAGCATAAATCAGACACCAACCCCCCAAAAAAATCATTGATTGAGATTTTTACCAAATTTTTTTTTTGTAAGAAAAGGGTATTGAGATACAAAATGCAGGTTTTATCTTTAATGCTTTAGAGCCCAAAGTCCCTTCCTTTCATAGTAATCTGGGCACTGCATGTTTCATGTGTCTTGGTGGGGATCAAAATTAATTGATGCTCAAAAGAAATTGACGAGTAGAAGAACGAAAAACAAGCATCCGAATCCACTTCGATCAAGATAAACAGGGAATTACCTTAAAATCTGAACAAAGTTCCTTCAAGATGCCTACTAGCTCTCGTTTAATTACAATATGGAACCATACAACACATCGCTCGATCAACAGAACGAAATCAAAAGTCAAACGATACAAAAAAGGGGTAGAAAATCAAACAGACACCAGATCTCAAAAGTCACAATAGTAATAAAAAACAAAGGGGCTTGATATCAATTGTCGTGTAAAGTGAAGCTTTTCCTCCATAAAATAATTGATATTGTAAGAAATTTGGCATGGACACTATTGATTCTGCAGGAGTCTAATAGATAATCTTCATGAACACGCAAAAAAAATAAATGATGTAGTCGTTTCAACTGAAATCAGTTCTTCGAATTTTTTAGTCTTGCAAACTAACTCTTTATAATCAATTTTCTATTTTTTGTTACTAAAAATTATAGGGTACATTACACATAGACCCCCTGTAGTTTGACCGATTATCACTTTCACCTCTCATTTTTTAAATCCAACAAATGTCCCCCTATAATTTGAAGAACAAATCATTCCCAAGGGGTTGTTTGTGCAAGGAAAAAGAAAGTGGGTGAAAGTAATAATCGGTCAAACTACAAGGGGTGTATGTGTAATTTACCCAAAATTATAAGCAGGTCTGGGCTTATAGAAACAAAATAAAAACAGAAAACCTGCCCTGCAAATTTGTTTGGCTAAAATCATAGTTTCTTTCATCAAGTCCATTACAAATGTAATAAAGATGCTTGAAATTCAAGGCATACCTATCATTGTTATCAGTTTGCACACTTCCAAGCCTTCTGATGATTTCCATCCCTCTGCAAACTCTTCCAAAGATTGTATGTTTGCCTGTATACCACATGGTTCACCCTTTTAACTCATGTAGAAGTTAGAACATAGGATTAAAACTAATCACATTTTTTAATATAATCACAGATTTTTTTTTGCAGTTCACTGTTTGCTAAATTAGTCAACAAACACACTAACCTCTAGAAGAAAAAAAGAAAAGAAAAGAAGGGCATATTAAACCAAGAATACGAAGAAAAAGAAAAATAAAGGGCCTTCCAGGACATGTTTAACAGTAGTACGGCAAGTCAGCAAAAGGCCAAACCAAAACCAGATCAATCACTCCTTATCAAAAAAAAAAAAGGATTGGCTTTTATTTGTCAATCATTCTGTTCAGGAGTCCATCTTGCTTTATTTGCCAATCAGTTCTATCCTGGTTTACACCTGCTATCACCGCAACCTTTGCCAAAATTTTTTGTTTATGTTCATGATAGCTTAGGTCTCGCATCTTTCATGACCCTTATAAACAAACCATTGCTACTCTCCTTACAACGTACAAGAGTTTCCTTGATTAGTGCACCTTCTACATTTCTTCTAGTGTACTTGTTCCTCATTGTATTAATCCTACTTTTACACCATCCATCATAGCAAGCCAAAAAAGAATCGATAAAACAAATTGTTGGTCTCCAAGAGGCCACTCCTTCAAAGGAAGAACGGACTGAAGATATTTATTCTATAGATGATATTACGAACTCTGGACTCAAATTATTCCAAAAGAAAATTCCAGAAAGAACTGAATCTATCCAAAAGAAAGGAAAAAAAAATTACCAGGACACATGGTTTCGTGAAAGGAGGGACGAGTTGTGTAAAATGAGAAGGAATTTTCTAACGCATGTCCTTCAAAAGCCTTGAGAAAGATCCAGTCGATACAAAGAAAACTATTGATGATCCTATTTTAGAAGCTCATCTGGCCAACCATTCGGATACCGATTCCGTTCTAGTCAGAAAATCCGATCATTAGTAAAACCCTCCAATTGGTCTATCACCTACAGAAGATGATCAATCTATGGACGATTATATAGGATTATCAAGACATTGACACAGTGATAGTAAATGAGTAAAAAGATCAACAGAGGACGGTGATGCAAAGATTCAAACTATGAATCTTTGACTGCCATTGTCAATCATAGATTCACAATGAACTTTGGCCACAGGAGTCCAATTTTGACAGTTTGCACGAACTTTTGATGTTAGAAAGAGACGACAAAAGTTATCCAATTCGATCTTGAGGGTAAGGTCTATGCAGTGGAATCGATTGCTGCATCCGTTCCACCATGAGCATTATCCAGCTTCAACCAAGGATTCGAGTCACAGTTAAAGAAATTAGAGCATTCTGGATTTCGTTCTATTATATTAAGCCAGGAAGAGGAGAAATTCCCAGATTAATGATTCAAAAAAACAAAAAATTAAGAAAAAAGATAAGAAACCCAAGAGCCATCCCACGCTTTCCTTCTCCTCCTTGTGTCCCCCACATATAGGCTCACACCCACGTCCCTCTTCCACTAATTATGCCCCTTTTCACCCTGTGCATCGCACATGATTTTTCGCTTGTTCTTGTTTAAGTGAGTCACTATCAATTATTTTAAACTTCCTATTAGTTTTATTTAATTTGATGCATGGTTTAGATTTAGATTAGATGAAGGGTCTAAATTGTAGTCACTTATACCACATCCCCTCCCATATGGGGTCACTGTGTGGTCAGTTTACTTTAGACTTTAGAGGAAAGACCTTAGGATGGGACTTTGTGACCGTCCCTCACAGAAAGGGAATCCCATGAGAGGAGAGATTTGGTTCCCAAAATGACTTGGTGCCTCCCCATTTGACCCTACAAGGAGAGCATTGTGGTCTCTTTAGTTTAAACAAAAAGGCTAAGGTTGTAAGGAGGTGGTTGCCTTCTATCATAATTCATAAGCATGGTTCAAATTTTTCCAAAATTTCTCAAAAACTTTCAAAATATTTTTATTTTCTAACCCACCCTCGAAACGAAATGTGGGTTTCAGAAATATTCTAAAATTTCCCAAACTTTTAACCCTAAACTGTAAAACTTAAGCCCTAAAAGACTAAAGTCACTAAACCCTCTTAGCAAACTATTCGACTTTTCCAAAAAAAGTTATTATGGCGTACTAGGTCTGTCGCTCAACACCAATTTGGGGAGAGATCAATTCAATGAAAAACATGTCGAATCGATCGTTCTATTGGCTCCTAGATAATATGGTGGTATAAGAATCTCAAATCTATCAAGGTTCAAAGTTTAATATTCTTACATTTGGGGATAAATTACGGAACATTTCATAAATTTAAAGGTTCTTGAAAGAAAGAAAAAAAATCAAAAAGTAAGGCCTTAATGTTGATGAACTCACTTTTGGATATACTGTATATCTTAGATTGTTATGTATCATCATAGCATGCATAGAAACAATGTTTTAAAAAACGAAAGGCGAAAGGCAGGCAGTCAAGTGGTTTCAAGGCGGAAGGCGGGCACCCGGAGAAAAAGGCGGGAGCCCACCTATATAAAATATATTCTATATGTATGTATATATATAAATTCATAATTCTATATAAAAAAAACAATAATAGAAAGTTTTACATATGCAAACATCAAAACAACCGATCTGAATATAAAAGTTTTATGAAAGGGAAGGAGGGGATCGGGTGGGGTCAGGGTTGACTACGAGGTAGGGGAAAGAGAGCAGCTTTTGAGCCTTTGGGATATCTAGGATATCTAGTTATGTAGTGAAAATGGAGGAGGGGATCGAGTGGGGTCGGGGTTTTATGAAAAATTATTAATAATTTGTCCGCCTAAAGCCCGCCTACTAGGAATCCACCTAGGCGCCCGCCTTTTGCCTGCCTAGGCGGGTCAGATCCCGCCTAGGTGCCCGCCTTTGTTCAACCCGCCTGCAGTACCGCTTAATGCTGAAGCGGAGTGGCCAACCCCCTAAAACGCCTAGACGGCCGCCTAGGTGGCCGCCTGGACAACTTTTTAGAACAGTGATAGAAATATATGTTATATGGACCTATATACGCCTAGGTAGTGTAAAAATGTTATTTAAGTGTTTTAGTGTATGCATCCATGGTTGATTTATGATTGTCCTGCGTTTCACTGAAAAATTCCATCAAACATTTCTACCATATTTCACACTGTCAAATTATTTTAAGTTCTATTGTTAGAATCATCTCTTATTTTTGAATCTTAACTTCCGCTAAATATTGAATGCGTGTGGTAATCAATTATATTTCTAAAGTGTCGATTTTTGTGGTATATTGCTCTATTATGATAACTATTAGCATAGTTTGTTAGGTTTGGGGTCGCCTAAGGCTTAAGAGTTAAGATTGTAGTGCCACTCTTTAGTCCCTACATCACATATGAAACATAAAAAAAAGATCTTCGCCCGTAGTGTATCGTTCACTCCCACGGTCCCACCCATCAAAAGCATCATTCAACTCCAGGTTGTTGTAAACATAGACCAACAATGGTCACTAACTGCAACAAATCAATTGCTAGCACTCGCAATATCTCGAAAAATAGCAATAAAAAACCGAAAATAGGGCGTACGACAACAATCATCATGATGGATGAATGCAATGAATGTTAAGAACAAAATGAGCCAATTATGGTCAATTAACGACAAGCAACAACATCACTAGATATTTAGTAGACTGGCATCGAACAGACTCATGAACACCAACGGCTGCAGAATAAGCAAACTCGGCCATACCATCCAGAAACTGAGCCGGCGCTAGAGTAATAAAGAACTGGCTCCCGTTGCTATTCGGCCCGGCATTCGCCATCGAGATAATGCCCGCTCCAGTATGCTTCAACTCGGGCTTTATCTCATCTTCAAACTTTGCACTGCAAAAAATCCACGATACACGAACATGCCACCGACACAACCCGCATTGGCATTATCAAAATGGAACATCCTAAATTCCTTCGATTACCAGAGAAGAACAAGAAACCCTAATGCGGAATGGATCGAAGGATTCGGAAACTGACCCGTATATGGATTCCCCGCCCCTCCCCGTTCCGGTCGGATCCCCGCCTTGGACTATAAAATCCTATTCAAGGGATCAAATCAGGTACTTAGAGATGATAATCACACGAAAAAACGAGGGGCGGGGAGGGGGAGAGAACCTTGATGATGCGGTGGAACTTGACGTCATCGTAGTAGCCTCTTCGAGAGAGCTCGACGAAGTTCCGGCAGGTCTTGGGGGCGTGCTTGTAGTACATCTGCGGAGCAACGGACACACGAGCGGGTCAAGAGGAGGCGGAGAGAGGGGAGGAGGAGGAGGAGGAGCTCACCTCGACGGTGAAGGGACCCATGGAGGTTTCTATGGTCACCTCCGGAGGGCCGCCGTCTGTGCTTCCCCACATCCTGAACGGCGACGAGAGAAGAAGACGCTAGAACAGGGTGAAAGGGGCGAGGGGCTAATAGTGTTACCATTTGCCCCGCATGAACCGTCAGTAGGTATTTTGATAAATGGCACCTACGTTTCCCTATGTCAAATTGATAAAGGCACCACCTCCATTCACAGTTCGGGCCCGGATCTGCCAACCCCCCCCCCCCCAAAATCGGGCCTCCCTCCTTCCTCCTCTTCCTCCTCTCCTTCTTCCTCCTTCCTTGCCAAAACCTAGTCGAGACTAAATTGGTGTGAAACTTTCACACCTTGTCAGTGGCTCCCTGCCCTGCCGCAGGCAGTGTCGATTGGCAGCAACTGATGGGTGGGTTAGGTTTACAGCGAGGAATATGGAGGTGAAAGGAAGAGGAGAGGCCCGATTTGGGCGGGCGGTGTGGGCTTGGAGGTGGTCGGTGGCAGTGCTCGGTATGGAGGTGGTGCCATTTTCAATTTGGTACGGGTAGGCCTGTTAAAGGGCAGGGCCAGGGGTAGGGTTAGGGTCAAATCAGGTCCAACCCTTTGTTTTAGGAGGTAGACCCTAGCCCTTAAGGGCTAGAAAATGATGGGCCCTAGCTCGACCCTTCATGGGCCAGGACTGGACCAGGGCCGATTAAGGGCCAAGTTGATATCACTAAGATAAGGATTATTGACATCTATTTATTTAGTGAGGTCATTAAGGAATGGTTAAAACTTTTTTTCTCTCTCAAAACTACTCTTATGCCAGTGCCTTTAGGCTTTTGGCATTAATTTAAAATGCCACTCATTTATTCGTGCTTGAGACTGATAATACATCTTAAAGAGTATTATAAGTCTTATTAGTGTTATTTAATACTTCTAATACTAATATATCCAAACTTGATAACTCCAATTCCTATAGGGTTATAGTGAGTGACCGATTAATTACTTATTAGTCCCACTTAGCTATTGATTTAGCCCTTTAATAAGTATTATATATATTATATTATTTATGTGTATGGAGGGCAGGGCAGGCCTCATCTTGGAGGGCTTTTGAAAACTGGGCCCGGTCCAGCCCGACCCTCAGGTCTTTAGCGGGAAGAGCTTTAGAGGGCCGTGCCTGCCCGGGCAGGGTACCCTCTCCAAATGGCCATATTGACAGACCTAGGTACGGAGGATATAAGAGGTAATTATGGAAATATTTGGTGGTGGCACTTAGTGGATAACACGGTGCAAAGGTTAACACCCAAATTTTTTTTATTACTTTGATTCTGATGCTGTTTTTAGTAAAGTATCAGGTCAAAGTAAGATCTAATAAAATATCTCCCAAGCAAATTTTACTTTTTCTTTTGGTTTGTATTCACATTTGTATAGTAAAGTAAACCCAGAACAGTTACTAATAGCAGTTCTGAGTTATTTGGATTTTTTAAAGTAAAAAAATCCTCTTACTAGTAATAGATACATATGTTATCTTTGGCTTTATCCAATTTTTCAAACTTTGTGTTCTCTCTCTCTCTCTCTCTCTCTCTCTCTCTCTCTCTCTCTCTCTCTCTCTCTCTCTCTCTCTCTCTCTCTCTCTCTCTCTCTCTCTCTCTCTCTCTCTCTCTCTCTCTCTCTCTCTGATTAGTCCTAACTCGGTAAAATAGAGGGTAGAAACAATCCTTATATGTATGATGGGTCATCATCTCAATATCTATGTTTTGGGATAGAGGTTATTAGATGTAGTGTGTTAGTATTCTATTAGTCCCACCTCGGTTGTGGTAATGTAATGATGTGTGTTCTCTCCCTATATAAAGAGAGGTAGTCTTATGTAATGTAATGTGAGCTTAATGAGATAATACAAGGAGATTTTCTCCCCAATCCTATTCTCTCTCCCCCTCTCTTCGTAACATGGTATCAGAGCCAACCCTCTTGGCCTAGGGTTCGACGCTCTCCTGTCCGGTCTCGGCCTCCTCGGTCGTCGTCGACGACATCGAGGAGGCCGGGAAAAATAAATTTTTTTTTCCCGTCTCTCCTCGTCATCACGGGGGACCGCGTCAGATGGCGACGCCGACCGCCAGCAGTCTATCGCCTCCATCCAAGACGCCCTCAAGGCCGTCATGGAGCGGGCGTCCGCCGATGATCCGTCCGCCGCCGCCCCCGCTTCTCCATCCCTTCTACGGGGACCTGTACCCCAGGAGGGCCTCGACCGCCGCTTTGCAGTTCACTTACGATGTATCGAGCGCGGATCCGCTGGGACTGGCGGGGCTCTACATGGGCTCCGACGCGCTGGCGCGCGCGGGGGGCGTGTCCTCGTCCTCTCCCTTCGGGGTCCTCCATGCGGAGCTGGGGAAGATGAGCGCGCAGGAGATCATGGACGCCAAGGCCTTTGTCGCCTCCAAGAGCCACAGCGAGGCAGAGCGCCGGCGGCGCGAGCGCATCAACGCCCATCTTGCTAAGCTGCGCAGCTTGCTGCCGAGTGCCGAGCACCACCAAGACGGACAAGGCCTCGCTGCTAGCGGAGGTGATCCAGCACGTGAAGGAGCTGAAGCGACAGACGTCGGAGATCGCCGAGGAGAGCCCGCTCCCGACGGAGTCCGACGAGCTCACCGTGGACGCCACCAGCGACGAGGACGGCCGCCTCGTCGTCCGGGCGTCGCTCTGCTGCGAGGACCATCTCCGACTCTCTCGCCCTCTCCCGGATTTCTCTCTCTCCGATCCGATCTTCTCTCCTTTCTCTCCTCCATTCTCTCTCTCTCTTTCCTTATCTCCTCTCTCTCTCTCATCAGAAAATCTCCTTGTATTATCTCATTAAGCTCACATTACATTACATAAGACTACCTCTCTTTATATAGAGAGAGAACACACATCATTACGTTACCACAACCGAGGTGGGACTAATAGAATACTAACACACTACATCTAATATATTAGATGTAGTGTGTTAGTATTCTATTAGTCCCACCTCGGTTGTGGTAACGTAATGATGTGTGTTCTCTCTCTATATAAAGAGAGGTAGTCTTATGTAATGTACTATGAGCTTAATGAGATAATACAAGAAGATTTTCTCCCCAATCCTATTCTCTCTCCCCCTCTCTTCGTAACAGAGGTAATCTCACATTTCTCTCTCTCTCTCTCTCTCTCTCTCTCTCCAACAAAGAATTTGGTAGCCCACTAGAGCCACTACTCATTGCCGTCAGCGACCCACCTGGAAGTTGCTCCGGCCAACAGGCAACAGCTGCTACTGAGGCCCTCCTCGTCGTCTAGCAACAATAGCTCGTGGGTGGCGATCACGAACATGGTGGCGACCACCATTACCGGCATGGCCGCGATGAGAGATCCCACGACGCCGCCACCTACTACCTGCCTCTACCCGCTAGCCAAATATACCCTGGTGGAGCCAGGCAGCACGGGACCGAGTAGGAGTGCACCGGTGAGCGAGAGGACCTCGAAGCGGCCATTCTTTAATTACAATTGTGTTTTGCTCTACGAGTAAGCACAAACACGCTTTGATAAAGTAAAATAAAAATATAGTTTGTTTTACTATTGAATACAAACAGCTAAACTATCGTATTCATTTATTTTACTAGGTCTTACTTGTTTGAATACAAACATGCCCTTAGAGGGCAGAGAAAGAAAGAAAAGATGTTAATGGGCCGGGTTCGGGTCGGGCCACCCCATTCCCAGGTCCGGCCCAAACTTATGAGTGTGTCTTCATACCTGGTCCGAGCTCAAATTAAAATTTTCGGGCTTAGCCCAAGTCTGGCCCAAAACTCTTTTACGAAGCATAAGTCCAGACCCGGCGTAAATTAAACCCGTATTTCTAGCACGGTATATGCCTAAATCTTTTTTTTCTTCTCTTGATCTCACAATAAAAATAGAGAATAGCTTTATTTATGATATATATTAAAATAATATATGTGAAATAATGCTCATAATTGCCAATTTGTTGATATTTGTAACATGGGCTCTTTTAAAACTATGTATTCACTGTATATAAAAAATAAAAATAAAATATTTCGGGTTTCAGGTTGGCTTAGTGGTTGTCCATACTCAGCCCATAACACGTTCGGGCTTGAATATTCGAGCCCAACCCAAAAGCCCAAGCTAACTCTATCAAAAGTAAGCCCAAAACGGGCCCGGCCTAGTGGGCCTTGGGCTGGTACGAGCCCAATAACAGCCCTCTCTATGGGGCCACCCTCATGTGAGGGAATTTTAAATCCCCCCTCCTCAGTGTGAATGGGATGAAAGTGGGATTTGGTTAGGAGTTGATTGAAGGGGTGTTCTCTCCACAGACTTCTATCTCAGGTGGAAGGGAGATGTAAGTAGAGTTTGGATAAGAGTAGGTGGTGGAACTTTATGTGCGAACAAAATGTGCAACCTATCGAAATGAACGCACACTTCGAGGTGGAACCCACTGGCTTACTCAGGATGGAGAGGAGGGTACTCATTTGGACCAACTAGTGTGACACCTCAGGTGAGGCCAGGGCTTTGCTCAGCCCTCCGATGAGAAACACATCGTCCCCAACAGCCATATATGAGTCATTCTATAGAGAAAATCGAATAAAAAATAAATAAATGACACTAATGAATACAACGTTTAATGAGATTTTAATTTCTAGGCGTTCACACTGAAAGATAGATGTTACATTTTCAAGATTTTTCCGCATAAGCGAACAAAAGTCAAGATTCCTAGCAAACAGATAGGACGACCTGGTCCATTATTCCGTTTGATGATGATAACGGGTCATGTCAAGTCAGTTAGAAACACGCGTCTAAATAGCCCATGCAACCCGTCGTGTTTATGACCCGTATAATCTGGATTGATTGTGATTAGGTTGGTCCAAAGTAAAAGTCAACAATAGAAACAGCAGTGAGAAACCCAAGAGTCATAGGGGGGCTCTAGCTAGACCCAAGAGTCACCACACAATCGTACAACTAAATAACCACAGAAGAAGAGCCAACCAGGCTCATAGGAAGTCGCCACAACAGGCGAATGGGGAGGGCCACACCGAGCGAGAGGTAAGGCGAACCTGGGTTAATGCTCCCTGTTACGAAGAGAGAGGGAGAGAGAATAGGTTTGGGGAGAAAAACTCCTTGTATTATCACATCAATCTCATTGTCATTACATAAGACTACCTCACCTTATATAGAGAGAGAACGCACACCTTTACATTACCATAACCGAGGTGGGACTAATAGAATACTAACACACTACATCTAATACCCCCCGTCAAACTGATGTAAGGTATAAACCGACATCAATTTGCTTAATAAAAGAAAAGAGAAAGAAAAAAAAATACATCAAATAACCCATTCTTTTATATTGTAAAGGAAAGATAGTGTCAAGGCGAGCTACAAGCAAATCGTCTTAGAAACTTGATTGACCTGCAAGCAGGACAATCGGGGGAACCTGGTCAACCTGTAAGCGATCAACTGGGGGAATTGCAATGATCACTAAGGATCGGAGCAGAGAAAGCCGACGGTGATGGAAGCCAGTAATAAAGGAGACCGAAAGGAGAGAGATCGGCTAAGAAAAAGGTGTGGATGTGTGAGACCTCATAGGAGGCAAGCACCCGGCCGAAGCAAGCACTTGACACCTCCTAGAAGATCTCAATCATCACAAACAAAGAAAAAAAATAGAGGAAGGAGAGAATGTAGAGTCGTAGCTCTGATAGGGTCACATGACCAAGGAAAGGGAGAGGATCCGAAAGCCGGCACAAGTGTGACCGGTAAGAGAAAGGATCCGAAGGCCGGTAGAAGTGTGACCGGAGAGAGCGGATCCGAAAGCTGTCACAAGTGTGACCGAAAAGAGAGAGGATCTGAAAGCCGTCACAAGTGTGACCGGAAAGAGAGAGGATCTGAAGGCCAGCACAAATATGACCGGAGAGAGAGAGAGAGAGAGAGAGAGAGAGAGAGAGAGAGAGAGAGAGGGGATCTAAGGGTCACATGACCAAGGAAAGGGAGATCCAAAAGTCGGAACAAATGTGACCGGATAGAAAGAGAGGATCCAAGGGTCCGTGCGACCAAGTAGAGAGAGGGAGAAAAAGGATATGAAAACCAGCACAAGTGTGACCGGAGAGAGAAGATCCAAGTGTCACACAACAAAGGAGAAAGAAAATCTAAAAGTCGGCACAAGTCTGACTGGAGAGAGAAGATCCAAGGGTCCGTGCGACCAAGTAGAGAGAGGATAAAGCCAACCGGCTAAAGAAAGAATATCGGAGAAAGAAGCGCGATTTGCGATCGGAAGGAGGGAGAAGATCTCGATCGGCAGGAGACGAGCGGGCCGGTAGAGCGCGAGGCATACCGGTAATGGTGCATGGCACAGATGAAGGAAAGCCGATAGGGGGTAAGGTAGACCGGCAGGGTGCATGGCACAGAGGAAGGAAGGCCGGTAAGGTGCAAGGGGGATCGGTAGGGCGCATGGCGGATCGGTAGGGCGCATGTCAGACCAGTAGGGTACAAGGCGGATTGGTAAGGCGCAGGGCGTAGAGAAAAATAAAATAAAATCACCGGGAAGCAGAGGATCAGCAGAAACACTGTGAGAGGAGGAGGTCGGTGAACGGCCACCGAGGGTCGATCGGGATCGAGAGAGCAAGGGACGGTTGTGATTTGTTGGCAGCCCACGGTGGCTTCGGGTAGCAGAGAGAGAAAGGGGCATCAACGGCTGGGTGAGATGGAGTCCGAGAGAGAGAGGGCTTGGGACGGCTATGATTCATTTTAAGAGAAAGATAGAGATAAAGAAAGAGAGACGAGATAGAGACTTGCAGATGTGAGAGGATACAGAGATAATCGGAGACGGGAGAGAAAAGAGGGGGATCAGAGAGAGAGAAGATTAGAGGCTCTGCGCGATCTTAGGTGAGGAAGAAGGGCAAGAGCCAATGGCTGAACGGCGGGAGCGAGATAGAGGTGCAGGGTCGGGCGGGCGCAGGAAAAGGCGGGCGCGGCGGGCGTGAGCTCGAGGTCGGCGGCAGAGGATCGAAGCTCGGGTTGACGGACGACAGGACAGTGTAGAGCCGAGCAAGGACGACGGACAGTGGCAGGAGGAGGTCGGATCTGGAGGTGGACGACCGGACGGCGTAGCAGAGCATGCAGCAGGGGAGACCGTCCTGCGAGCAAAGGATCCGGCTAGGGAGGAGGTCGGTCGGGCCGAATCCGGCGAGGGTGCAGTCGGCGAGGGCTGACGGCCAAGCAGAGACGGGTTGGCGCAGGGCGACGGGCGTGTCTGATCCGGTGACTAGGTGCGCAAGGCGCGTCAGATCCGGCGATCGGGTGCGTGAGCTCACCGGGTCTGGCCGGGATCTGACGCTGCCCACAAGCAGGTGGTGGTTGGCCGGACGGTGCGCAAGGACGAGGCCGGCGGGCGCAGGGCGGACGGCGAACTGCTAACGCGATGCAGTGTGTAGGGCCGATTCAAGATCGGGCGTAGGGCCGGGCTCGGATGAGGAGTGGCAGATTGCACGTAGGGCCACGCGGGCGTGACTCAGGGTCAGAGAGGAGTTGGCATGGGCTCGGGCTGGCACAGGCTCAGATCAGGGAGGAGGAGCATGTGGCCGACACGATCGACGCGGGCAACAGCAGATCTGGCAGGAGATGGCACGGTCTCGAGCAGCTCGGTAACAACGTCGGCAGCAACACGAGGGGAGTTAGCGTGCAGGAGGTGGTTGGCCAGTGAGCACGACAAAGGTGGCACGGGCTCGACGGTGGACTGCGACCGCAGGGAGGAGGCTGGCGCGGTGAGGGATAAGGTTGACGTTGCCTGCGGGTTGTGCTCTAGGAAGGAGGCACACCGGCGATAGGGCCGTCGCGGAGGGGTGGCCTCCCGGCGGGACAGGTTGTGCGGCAGGGCTCACCGGGCTCGCACAGGGGGAAAAAATTACTATGCCTGGCCTCCTCTAGGTCGCCGGCGGCGACCGAGTAGGCCAAGGCTAGAGTAGGATTTCCGAAACCCTAGGTCAAGAATGTTGGCTCTGATACCATGTTACGAAGAGAGAGAGAGAGAGAGAGAGAGAGAGAGAGAGAGAGAGAGAGAGAGAGAGAGAGAGAATAGATTTGGGGAGAAAAACTCCTTGTATTATCTCATCAATCTCATTATCATTACATAGGACTACCTCTCCTTATATAGAGAGAGAACGCACACATTTACATTATCATAACCGAGGTGGGACTAATAGAATACCAACACTCTACATCTAATACCCCAAAAATCCCCCGGTGGTCATTAGACAACATATTCACAACATTCTCCAATTTATTAAAAATAAAGCCAATCGAATCATGGTGTTTTCCACTATAAGATGTTGTAATTTTTACAAACAGACCCTTGGTTGCCTGCCTTCTCACAATACAGACTCGTAAGGGAAGGTTCAAGATGGATATATGAAGCCACCACTGTCTAGCTCCTAGCCAATGTGGGACTAAACCCAACATTTGAGGGCTCATCTTGGTGAATTCTTGTAAGGATTCTCTTAGTTATTTAGTCTCAAGTACTACCATCACTAATGGCCAATGTAAAGAATAAATCAATGGGAAAAAAAGAATTCTCAATCCTCCTTAGTCCCAATCCAACGTATCCCACTCGATCCCTTCGAGCATCTTCAAATCCGTCTCTCCTCCGGTCGGGGGGGAGCGGTGATCGTCACGGCCGTCGGAAGTCGAGCAATCGTGAGTCCTCCTCCGCTGAGCGGCGGGTGGGTTCTCATCGTCGGAGGCCGCCGCCGCATCGATCATTCTCCCGCCTGCGCTCGCTGGAGCGGCGGCAGCGCCGTCAGAGGGGCGGCGGTCGAACGACCGCAAGCAGCCCGACTTGACGTACACCCGACACAGACTGAATTCGCTGCGTAGCTACACAAAGCAATGAAGTTCGAAATCAAACCGAATGTCAACTTCTGAGCTAGCTTAGTTCTGTATTGACCACACCTTTGGAGTTGGATTCGATGATGAGGTGGCGCCACCCTCGTCGAGAGCTCTGTACTCGTTCATCTTCCACTTGGTTTTGGCTCCGGTGGGGGCTCTCCCCTGGTAGAAGACCATGGTCTTCTTCACCCCCATCAGACGGCCGGATGAAGAGTAGACGGGGCCGGGGGAGCCGGTGGCCTTCCAGTAGCCGGACGGCGTGGTGCGCGTCGGCCTCCCCCCGTGGGCTTCCCTCTCCTGCCTCGCGCAGAAGAAGAACCACTGCTCGGTGTCGCCGACGCTCCTCTCTCCTGAAATCCCTGCATCAAAGTACGCACTCTAGGAATGAGATCTCCATCTGTTGACAAACTGGGGAATCACAACCGTCCATTAATGAATCACAACTATCCATTTACACCCAGCTTGTCCGTAACTGAATCATAACCGTCCGTTACACCTACATAGGAGAAGAAAAGTACATCCAAAGATGACAGAAAAAAAACTCAAAAGATGGACCAAAACCAACTCAACCCACTACAACCCCCCGACTCGTCTGCATGTGCAGGAATTCCGGTTCGTGCGCGACCTATTATCAAAAACCGACACCCAGAATGTAAAACTACACACACACGATATATCCATCGTGCACACGATTATTCCAGAATTTACTCGTCACGATCGTGTCCGCCTGGGCGCCCTGAGCGAGCCTCTCGATCGTCCGAGCGAATCCCCTAATTTTCGTTCTGTTTGCAGAGTCTGAAGAATCGCAGGCACGATTAGAAGAAATCGTGTACACAATCTAACCGGTATTGGATTTTGTAAGCCAAAACCCAGCAATCTCAAACAATGAGAGATGAAGCTGGTGCAACAAATTTATATGACAAATAACACCCTCAATGATTTCACCAAATAACTCAAATTCCTTGTTACAGTACACTGTGTGTCGCACCAGGAGAGAGAGAGAGAGAGAGAGAGAGAGAGAGAGAGAGAGAGAGAGAGAGAGACCTTAAAAAATGCCTAAAGCTCTCTACTCGTACCCTGACAATGCAAACCGAAAAGAGATCCTACTACAACTTCAGGACTGGGGCTTAGCTCTGGCTCGCAATTTATTTATTTATTTGAGAAATTCCTCTCAGAGAATGAGGGGGGTTTCGGCCTAGACCCCTACCTATTTTTTAATGAAGAGAAGAGAAGAAAATTTTACAGCTCAAAGGTTACTATTACAGAGGTTCAAAAGAAAACTTCTAGCCCCCGTCGAAGCATAGGAGGCAAAAAGCTGGATCAACGACGTTGTCGTGGAGATGACTCTCTCGGATGTCAAGGACTTGCCTTGAAAGATCCTCTGGTTCTTTTTCAACCAGATCACCATACCCACGAGATCCCTATGGCCAGCATGTCCTAGCCACGACGCTTTGGACCCTTAAAGTGTCTATATCGCCATTTCCCCCATAGCAGAGCGACGCTATTGAAAGAGAAGCCATCACCCGTGAAAGAGAAGCCATGATTCTCTAACAAAACCGGCGTCATCATCTAAGAGGGTGAAGGGTAGAGGCCCCTTATTGGAGCCCTTGTCGATCCAGACTTGCCCTTTGACAGGAGGCCTGGTGTATGCATACTTACTACATTTGAGAGAGAGAGAGAGAGAGAGAGAGAGAGAGAGAGAGAGAGAGAGAGAGAGAGAGAGAGAGATGAGAGAGAGAGAGAGAGAGAGAGAGAGAGAGAGAGAGAGAGAGAGAGAGAGAGGATGCTGACCGGGGAGCTGCCATGGGTCGAAGTGGTAGACATGGGCGAGGGGGATGACGCGTTTCATGTCCTCCCTCCGGTTGCAGAGCTTGTTTTGAAGGTAGAAGCCCAAGAGCTCCTCTTCGGTTGGGAAGAAGCGATAGCCCGGCGGCTGGCCGCCGCCGTCTTCGCTTCCGTTCGGCTCTTCACTCATCGTGGATGGCTGCCTCAACTTCTGTGTAGTTTACGGGCCGGGAAAGCTTGCAACCTCCCCTTATACGTAGCTGAGGGGGTGCTTGCAAATTGAAAATATGCGTTTCTATGAGGTTAATTAGGTGCATATTTTTATACTATAAGAGAGAGAGAGAGAGAGAGAGAGAGAGAGAGAGAGAGAGAGAGAGAGAGAGAGAGAGAGAGAGAGAGAGAGAGAGAGAGAGAGAGAGAGAGAGAGAGAGAGAGAGAGAGAGAGAGAGACGCTGCTTCGAAGTTTCAAAGACGGGGAAGGGACGTGCGGAGGAGGAGGGTGGAAGAATCAGTCAATCCCTTCTTCTCGGGTTCAAATCACCTCCAGTCGGTCAGCCCATGTCGCGTGCCACGTGTGGGCCCGACATGCATAGCAGCCGCACGATGACAGAAGATCCGACAAGTGAGTCGCAGTCAAGCATCGTGCCGCTGTGTTGCGTGACCGGAGCCGACCGACCGGTGGAGATTTGAATTCCCCATCAGCGGGGCGTGCGTGTGCTTGTTTTTGCGTTCTTTTTTTCTAGTTGCACATGGAGAAGACGAGACGTCGAGACCTATCCTTTTCCCACTCGGTGACTCAGGTCTCCCCCCGGTGGCAAACCGCTTCTTCCCTAACTAAAGGTACAAATTTTTTTTTGATATATTACGTAAAATATCATGAAATATATCAAAAAAATAAAAATCCGATATGAAATATTATCTACAGTCTCGAGCAGAACTAAAAATACCAAAATATCGAGTGGTTTTACGAAATATCACGATGTTTTTACGAAATATGTCAATCTCTACGAAACATTGCGATATCAGTACACCAAAGGATTTGGTCAAAGTTTCGTAAAATTTTTAAAACATATCGCGAAATATATCCAAAAGTAAATATCGTTTTATTTAATTTTTATTTGGGGGAATTAGCAAGAAGTCCATCTTAGAGATCCTTTTCAAGCAGCAATCCCGATCACCTTTTCATTTGAGCTGAAACCCCTATGGACGAAAATGCCCTTCCTCCTATTTTGAATTTAGATTTCCTGCCATCGTCGGACCTAACCGAACCCCCCCTCTCCCGCCACCGCCGGACCTAAACCAACCCCCCTCCCCCGGCCGGCCAGACCTAATCTACAGGCCATGGGATTAATCCTAGACCTAGAAACAACAAAGCCTAAACCTAACCGAATTCCCCCCGCCGCTGCTTGCGCTCGTCGTTGCTGCGTGCAGCCTCCACCGCTCGCGCCCACAACCGCTGCCATTGCTGCCTACGCATGCGCCCCCGCCTGTACCTCTGCTTGCGCTTGAGCCTCCACCCTCGTCTGCACGATCGCCGCCGGGCTTGAGAGTGATGAAGCAGAGGGTGGTCTCGGGATTAGTAAAAAATGGGAGGGTTTTTTCTAAATTTTTGGTGGGTTAGAGGGGCTGGAGCTCAAATGAACTGTTTCGGTGGGTTTCTCCTAATATGGGGTTCGTTAGAAGGGTCTTAGCTATTATATGTAAATAACCAAATCCCCCCCCCCCCCCCCCCCCTATTTGATTTCAATAAAAATATCAAAAAAATCGTTTGAAACATTATTGTAAATACCCCCCCCCCCCCCCCCAATTTGATTTCAATCATATGTAAAACAGTGTTTCACATTTCAGCATAATTTTTGCACAATTTCAAACTTATATAACTTTAGGGTCTGTTCTTTTCATTTTCATGGAAAAAAAATAAAGGAAACAATTTCTCCAGAAATTCATTTCTGCAGAAATTGTTTACACCCTATTAAATTTCCATTGTTCTTTTATACAGGAAAATGAAGGAAAGAAAATAGCCATAGTGGAAATCTAATAGATTTCCACTGTTCTTTTACGCAGGGAAATGTAAAAAGATTTCAATGGGAACATAGAGCAATGTCAAGAGAAAATGGGAACATAGAGGTATCGTGTGCGCTATTGGATGTTATGCTCACAACTTCATTCTAAAAGTTGTGCTCACCCGTTTTAAAATTTCATAGCACAGTTAACAAAACTTCATCTACAATTTGTAAAAAATCAAAATAGAAGACTGAGTGTTCAAACCATAATCAGATCTTAATAAGTAAAAAGCTCATCATATCACAATGTACAATGTGAAGCCCTTCCCAGCTCCTCGACTTCCTTGATCACCAATTCTAGCCTTGCAATCATCTCCACCAGCGACAAAGTGTAGGATGCAAGTGGCAGCGTCTCTGCGAACTCGAGAATTGAGACCTAATTGCATAGTTGACATTGGGAGGGCAGCGTCTCTGCGAACTCGAGAATTGAGACCTAATTGCAAGTTTGACGAGGACTTTGCACTATTTATTAAGTCGGATGCATGGATCTTGGATCTCGGATAGGAGGACTGCGGAGTCTAAGAGGATAGATACAATGGATTATCATAATTTGGAAGTATGAATGAAGTTCAATTCATTGATGCAGATATTTCTGAAGCTATAAGTAGTCTGCAAACCAAAGATTAGTAAGAGGAATGCGGGCTGAGGATGACATCCTATAGCTTCATCCCATACTTGTTAAAAGACCTACGCAAGAAACAAGATCTACAACATAGAGGAGTTGTAAGCTTTAATATAAAATCAACCCAATAGGCAAGAACTTTGTCTAAAGAGAAAAACGGAGCAAGAACTTCCAGAACAGTGACTCATGTACAGGTACATGCAGAAAAGAGTACACACAAGGGTGTAACAGCTGTAAGATATATCAATTAGCTTTACTTTCTAGGATTGTGAAATGCCTTGCGAGCCTTTGAAAAGAGTACTACAGTCCTTCAGCATTCAGATGTCATGAAATGCCTTGCGAGCCTTTGGAATATAATGCAGTTCATGTATCGCATGATACCATATTGAGCTTTGAAATTAAATAAACCTGACTTATCACCCAAAAATTAAATAAGATAACAGCTTATAAGGTAATCATCTGGGTTTAAATATAGCCAAAGGAAACATATACCATAATACATAAGCTCATGGGCAGCCAGAAATAAAGTAGATGATGGCAAGGAACCAGGTCTTTACACCTTGAATACAAGAAAGGCAAAATCAGTAGCATTTGATATGCATTTATACATTGGACATGACAACAGCTCACAAGGCATCAGATCCAGATTAGCTTAGGATAACCTTACCAAAAATGTCACTTCTGCACTACTGATACAGAGTAATACTCACTCTTCAAATATTCTTCAGATATAAATCACTGGTTTGTAGCACCACATTCGCTAAGAAGTATGGGCCATAAAGACAGGCACAGGTTCATACAGAGATAAGAAGACAGTTCCTAGACATTCAACATAATTGCAGCAATAGAGTAAACATAATTGCAGCAATAGAGTAAACATTCTGCATTGTGCGAAACACAATTTCATTTATCTGTATCCAAAATTAGTCAAAAAGACAAATAAAGATAGAAGACAAGTTATAATTGCAGAGAACCATAAAGCTCAGACTTCCCAATATTTCATCTAGCTTGCAAATGGAACAGACCACACCAAATGAAGCTTCCATTTAATGCCTACATCCAATGGCTCACTCTCGTTGAAGTTGGAAATTGTGTACTCATAAAGAATAGAATTGCTCTGACCTTGTAATGCATTCACTAGCATGCATTCTCATTTCCATACAAGTAAGTGGTGTGGTTCCATTTGTCGAACAAAAAAGAAGCATACCAACACTTGAGAAAATGAAGACATCCAGCATTGTTGTCATGGTGAAATCAGTCTTTGAATTACCTATGCAGAAAAACTTACCATTAACAAAAAGTTCAAAAGCCAGCACAATAGTGATCATTAATGATACAATTACTTGCCCAAAGTTAACTACCTAACCATAAAGAAAGCTGACAATTTATTTCTAAAAGCAAAATAGAAACGTAAACCAAATACTTCAACCTAACACAAAAAAGTCAAATGTTTATGACCAATTTATGTTACTTACTACAAATTAAGAATTTTTTGATCTAGCCATTGCCTCCGCTTGTGAATAGGTAAAGTATAAAAAAATGTGGCCTTCGCCTTATCACTACTGAGAAACTCCACACACTCTATTGCTTCATCTTCAGTTAGGCCTTCCACTTTCAAAATCTCCTTCCAGATGCGATTGTTGTCAGGGACTGAGCATAAGTTGTCATTAGCCTGAGTCATTAATTGAATCCTTTGGTCCAACATATTATACTCATTATTTTCATTTTTACTCTTCCTCTTCCGCTTACTAGAGGCTGGAGCAGTAGCAAACGATGATCTAGGTGCACGTGCCGGTGCCGGTGTAGGTGCAGGTGCAAGCGAAGGCGAAGGCGAAGCTACAGAGGAAGGGAATGGCTTAAGATCATCATCAACAATGTTATGAATACCATAACCAAACTGATTATCCTCATCTACTGGGTTGCGTTGTGGGCTTTGATGCTCTTCATCAATCAAAATGGCATCATATCCTATTATGGCACGAGAACCGATTGCCTGATCATTCCCAATAATTTGTGAGGTTTTATCAAAATCGATTATTGCCTTATGCCTAAATTGTGCGGTAGTGGGGTGACTCTACAAAAAAAAAATCTCATGAAAAAGTAAAATATTTAGAATTTTAAAATTAAAAATATTTACCTTCAAATATTCAGTCAATGTGATGTCATCAGCCTCTATCATCTTTTTGGCATCATTCCACTCGAACCCGCTTTGATTGGTCAAAGTAATTATAACATTGTACCAAGCTCTCTATGTTTTTGTCATGTTCTTTAAATTTTTCTTTGTCATTTGAATACTTATTTTTTCTTCCATGACTTTCACAACAGCTTGATATACGTGTGGCTTCCAACCATTGTCAGCCTTTCCCCCCTTTTCATACTCCACTATAAATGCATCCATGCATATACGGTCCATCTAAGGGATCCAGACAATATAATTTTTCTTTTCTTTAGACAGACTCATCCTAAAATGATTACTTTATTAGAATAAAAGCACAAATATCATATGCATATGAAGAAAAATACAATTATTGAATATTTAAATATTAAAGAAAAGCACAATGTTGATATCTATAAAAGCAAAATATCGATAGAAATATGAGCAGTAATATGGTCCATGACTCAATTATTGAATTACAATCAATGTCCATGACCGTAGTCCAACCACATATCGACAGCAATATGGTCCCTCTTATTGTCCCATGCAGTATTTTTTTCAAGCAATGTAATATCCTCCAACGTGCCCCCACCCCCAGAGGAGAGTCATCATCTATAATAATGTCGGCCTCCTCTTTCAATAAATTAGTGGGATCTACAGTTAAGATAAAGTTATGCAGTGCACAACAAGCTAGTACAATCCTCCCTTGTACATCAATATCGAAAACAGGTTCTGTCCTCAGTATAACCCATCTTTTCTTCAACATATCAAAGGCACGTTCAATAATATTACGCATTGACGAGTGCTTGTAGTTATACAACTCATGTGCTGTTGCGGGATTGTAGCTACGATGACGCTCGGATCTATAATACCGTATTTGTCGGTATGGTGCTAAAAATCCAGGATAATGATCATAACCAGCATCAACTAGATAATATTTTCCTGTATATTTAGATTGAAACAATATTAATAGAAAGAATTAATGTTATTTTCTAATAGTTTCTTAGTAGGCACCTATAAGCATATATTAAAATCATATAAAGTATATCAATTATTACCTGAAGGTATAACCAGCTTAGTGGGCACATCTCTTACAGTAGATGATAGTACCTTAGCATTGCTGGCTGAACCCTCCCAACCGGCCAAGATATATGTAAATTTCATATCGAAACCTACAACCCCCATTACGTTTTGCGCAATCCTATGTTTCCTTGTTTTATATCGAGATTGATTCTCAAGTTTGACCTTTGCAGGAATATATGTACCATCAATTGCACCAATTGCATCCTACATTAATTTATGCATACAATATAATTAGTAATCAAAATTTTAGATTTAGTAGTATATATAAATTTGGGTAGAAAAGACAAATTACCCGAAAGAAATGGTGCCAGGGCCTGGGGGTAATCCCACTGGTCGCTGGCGTATTAAGGCCGGGTTGTTTGACGACGTCCATATAAAGTTTCATCACAACGTTTAGAACATTCAGAAAATGACAATAAACTGTAGACAATGAACGACTAAAGTGGAATGCTATCGATCTCAACCTGTTGTCATGTCCGAATATATTTAAGAACATAGCAACTTGTTCATCCACTTCCATATTTTTTGTAGACCGTAATCCCTTTGACTTCAAAGCTTTGACTAATAACTCAAATGTAGGCTGATTGATTCGTAAAAGATTGTGTATATTTATTTTTCTCACGCAACAAAAGATTGAGATATTTTTATCTTCGTTTGTATCTATCGTGTTGTGGTTCTCTTGGTATGTATTGTTGTCGTTTATGATGTAATACCAACTTAAGCACTACTAACCATATGGTACAAGCACCGACAATGGCTTGTACTGCAGCCTGTTATTCCATCTCCATCTACGTTATTAAATTTATATAACAATGGTTAGCATACAATAATTAATAGAATGTGTTTAATATAAGTATGTACGTTGAATTAAAAGTACAAACAAAGAATCAATTTATATATTTAACAAGTTATCAAGTATAACATTTGCAATTCAAGATCTCTATAACAATAAAATCAAGGGCCAAATCACAAAAACCTCTCCTGAACTATACACCACATTTCATATTGGTCCCATAACTTTTTTTTAAAATAATAATTTAAAAAAGAATTTTGTTGTAGATGTAGACTGTGAATAAGAATTTTCATGTGAGCATCATGAAAACAACAGATAGCAAACAAAGTAATCTTCAATAACTACTATACGACCATTAATGTTAAATGCATTCTCAAGTAGGAAAAAGATAATCTTATAAATTCCTTATCTCATAAATTTTTTTGTAATGATTTTTTTGTGTTGGTAATGATCATTACCAACAAAAAAAAAATCAATCTCAGGGAGTTTGTGATGCAATGTGAGGTAATGAGTGAGAGAATAATGACGAAAGAGAATGACGATTTTGAATCATAACACAAATTTTACCTTGTGCATGATGATGGTGAATACCCCCTGAAGCATGCATTAGAGTTCTATATAAGAAAACTCTTTGATAAATTCAAAGAACAATGGAGTAAGGCTACTCGATATGGAGTTGTAGGCGAGGAATTTGTTATTGAGAAAAACAACGCATAACTAGTGAAAGGTGACCCATAGGAATCTCTTGTGAGGTTAAATTTGACCCATAAAAACAACTCTTCAAGGTGGATGCGAATACCAACATTTTGAATATACAGGATTATTGTGTAGTTTTTTGCTTAAGTATTTCTCACTTCGATAACATACCCACCCACGGTCTTCTTGAAAGGTGCACGAAAGGGGCAAACTAATTTAGACTCATGGATGGGAAGAAGCTAATGAGTGGGCTTGAAAATTCTAAAGTATTAACGCGTATCCATTTGTGCAGAAGGGCTACACAAATGACATATGTTGCAGCAGAGTCAGATAAAACCTACACAATGTTAATTGAAATATTGCATGACCTTTTAGAGAAGATTACTAAAGTTGAAATTGATGAGGAAACAAGTGAACATACTCTTCAACCCTCCATTGATCCTTCTAAATCATCACATTTGGTACTTTTAGATCAAATTCAGAAACAAATGGAAGGAACAAGGATGATACATGAAAAGAAAAGATGAACAACTCGATGGTTAAGTCCATAAAAATGCACAAAGATGGTTTTGAGGAAGTGTGCACTATGCAAGGGAAACATGCATGCTTCATCCCGAGTATCAGCAGCCATGGTATCCCATTCTTCTTAGATACTAGTGAGCCTAGTATTGTGAGCAGCCTTTCAGATCCTGATCTTTTCTTCGTAATCATCTTGAAGCTGGGCTACTTAAATTTGCCACTTTTGGACATGGTCCACATGGAGGAGTGCAACAACATGAGTGGCATCCTACATAGCAAGAAAATCTTCAGCTTTTGCTGAGTTACTTCAAAGTTCCTCAAACAATTAATGGGGACACCAAACGACTAATGGGCATATAAAGTGGCACTCCAAAGCCCCAATTGACTTACATGTTACTTCAAAGTTTCTCAAAGTTCCCCAATGTTCACCAAAGTTCGACAACCCCCCTCTATCCTAAGGAGTTAAATAGCTGAAAGCATGGAGCAAACTGGGAAGGTCCGTACTTAGCATATAGGTTAGACCTGGCAGGGATATATATACTGAACGATACAGACAATAAAGAACTCCCCAGTACTTGGAATGCTTCAAACTTAGAAAATTTCAATAAATGACCTTTTAATATGCTTAATGTCAATTCTATTCTATGAAAGCCATGGTCGTTACCAGGCACCGTGATCCCGATTTTCTTGTCAATTAAGATGCATAGCAACTACGAGGTTAGGCTCTAATATGATTTGGTGCAATGCAGGACAATCTATTAGATGACTCTATGATGCAATGATGCAAATTATCCTAAACAGTTCTAGACCAATGCTACTAAGTTGCAATGCAAAATACGACGTGATCTTATTGCTGAAATTAAAATAGTCAATTATGCAAATCAATTATTAATCTACCAGAGTTCAAAGCTAAGTTTAGCAGAAACAATAAAATTCTGCCCCTTCAAGTGCCTTCAGGTGCTCAATTAAATGACATTCGGAACTGATGCACACCTTAGTATTTTGTCGTACTTCGTGCTACGTGAGGGGAAGTCCCCTATAATTCCAATGATTAGAAATTCATCTCAACATTGAGTTCTATCTAATACTACCCTATATCTGGTGAGAGAAGTAGAGAAGAGATTGTGCAATCTGCATATTCTCCTCTTGCAATAGAAATTCAAGACCTAAAACCCGATCGATGAGAGAATACAGATCCTTGAGTCTCAAAAAAAAAAAAAAAAAAAGAAGAAGAGAGTACCTTAGATCCTTAGAAATCCGGCAGGTTCGGAATGGTGGCCGAAGGGATGAAGCTGGTCGGAATGGTGGCCGGAGGGGACAAAAACTATGGAGGAGATCGGGCAAAAATCGCCACAAGCGTTGGAGCTTTCTGCGATGAAGATAGAAACCTCGTTTCTGCAGCTTTAGCTCGGAAAGAATTTCCTTGCCGAGCAAGGAAAGAATTTCGGGGGGAAATCTAGTTTCCGAGATCTCCTCCCCTAAAAGAACGGAAGAAATCTGGGCGGAAATCGTATTTCCGTCCCATTAAGCAGTTTCCGCCCTATTTTCCCTGCAAAAGAACAGACCCTTATTGTTTTAAGTCCGCTTTCAAAATCGTTTGAAACATTATTTTAATAATCAACTAATCTTTATTTTGAAAATATTTTTATAAAAAAAAGAGATTAAAAAGTATTTGAAAAATATATATCAAAACTGAACCAAACAAGATTGCACATGACTCACAGACTCAATACATTGAATACATGCTATGTAAAGCACTACACCCCTAGATAGGGTACAAATATTATTTGATTGTTCCAAAATGTCTATCTATACTTGGTTTATGACTATCCAGGGTTTCACTAAAAAATTTCATTAAAAAATTAATATTTTCACAATTTTTACAAAATTGTAATATTTTCTCATTGTCGAAATATATCCACAAAATATTTCCATATCCAGAAGGTCAAAATTTCCACCAAAAATGGAGATTTCGAACCTTGCCCCCAACTAAAATAAAAAATATTAAGGGGGCCATTTGTAAAGATTTTTTTACAAAACTTTAAATCTTCTAAGGATCCCCTAAGAAATTTTGTCAGTTTTGGTGTGTGTGTGTGTGGAAGGGGCCCCCCCGCCCCCCCGTCATACCCCCCTTTGTTTCGCCCTGCCCCCATCTGACTCGTTGCTTAATCGAATCCCACGGGTAAGTATATGGCAATGGTGCTTTTAAAATCGTATAATCATGGTGTGTGTACCACATGGTGCACTTTTAGTGTTCATCAAGACGGTTCCGGTATGGTTTTGGATTTAAAACAAAAACATATGGTTTCAGCGTGCTATTGATTTTCACCCACAACATTGTGGTGGTTTTGGATTCAAAACAAAAACGTATAGTTTTAGTGGGATGTTGATTTTCACTCACAGTGTCGTGGTATACCGAATCGCAGTACACCATGGTTTAAGATTTTGAAAACCAGCATGCATCGCACTAAAACCATACATTTTTTTTAATCCAAAACTATATCAGAACCATTTTGGTGAAAACCAAAACTACACCATGCGCATGAAACGTGTTGGAGATTTTCTACAGTTTGACAACAAACAACTTAGTTAAAGGATAATAGGAGCCTATAGGTATGTGTACAGTGACATGCAAATTGGGAAAGAGTGAGAAGGAGAAGAGAACTATTTACTTATTGGTTGAAAATGATAACGTCAAGGCTCCTGTAGCTCATGATGCCCTGAAAGCTTTAATCACCATCAACAGAGGTGTGCTTCGGCTTCTGACGATATATAGCTCCCAAGGGTTCAACGACAGTCAAACCCCATACTCCAGCACCTTTGATTGGGACCAATGGGAGACAAAACCAGAATGAAAGAAAAAAGAGTGGTAGAGAGAGGAGAGCTCTGGTTTGTTGGTATATTTTTGACTTCCGTGGACCCTCTCTTATATAGATGTCCTCAGCCAAAGGTTCCCACATTCACAGCCAACACTAAAGCCTTAGTGTACTGACTGCTTCTCGTTGACCACTTAACTTAGTATGCTTCATTTTCAATCAAATATTTTTTTACCTTTTAGTTTTGTTATTTTTTCCCCATGTACATGTGTTTCACAAGCATTTCTACTTGGGCAACCTTGTGGCGGAAATTTCCGAGCCACCTAGATCGGGAACCCCACCCCACAGCCTTGATTGAATATGGATATGCGTGATGCAGAATAAAAGAGAGAGAGAGAGAGAGAGAGAGAGAGAGAGAGAGAGAGAGAGAGAGAGAGAGAGATGACACGAGAGATGTTGTCGAAGCTCGGTCTTATGACCTACGTCTCCGGTCGACAGGTGCCACCTGATCTCCACTATAATATGAATAAAGAGGGGTTGAGTCTTCTCCTGACAGGTTAGGAGAATCTTGTTACAGTCGGATTGCACGAAGCAATTAGAAGAGAGCTCTGGCTCTGGAATCTCCTCCTCTCTCGATCAATCCACTAACCAACCCACCAACCTCATTTTTTGAATGCCATAGGGGTCCTTTTTTAGCTAAAATATGTGTTGGTATGGTAGTGATGAGGTAGCATCGGGCTTGGGCCTTCATGCGAGCCGTTGTCCGGGCCTCGTTGTTGGGCCCTTATTGAGTCGTTATCCTAGTCTAATAAAGGGGGGCGTGATTTGCGGGCCCTGTGGAGTAGGTCCATAAGCTTGGGTTTACCTTCTTGGGCCGTTGCGCGGGCCCAAGTGTGTTTGGTCCAGTATGGTATAATTTTTGCACCCACAGTTACCCCTTCCTAGTTGGGTTTGGATAGCCTGATGCAAACGCCTTTGTAGTCTGGTACTGTTGGCTACGGTCATCAGAGTTGCAGTTCTGGTTAGCGGAGTCATGGCTTGAACCACGAGCCAAGCCAACGCGTCTGTGTAGGATTCTTGTATTGATGTTCTTTCCATATTTGCATTCCTTCTGTTGATATAGTCGCAATTCTTCAGTTATTAGTATGGACTAAAAAGTCTAGATTTTATAAGGGGGTGTTCCTAGAGAACTAGTGTATTTTTTGATCGAGGCTCCTTCTTCTACTATTGCTTGCCGAGGTACTTATTGGTGCGGGCTGAAAAGTCTCGGTTTTATAAAGGGGTGTTCCCGAAGAACTAGTGTAATTCTCGACCAAGTCTCCTTCTCCTGCTGCTGCTTGTTGACACACACCTCCTCTCGGTTTTTTGACGAAACCAAGGGGGGCTATTATTGAAGCTAACACCTTCCTGTCGGTTTTTGACGAAACCAAGGGGGGTTGTTGTTGATGTTGATGTGACACCCCCCTCTCGATTTTTTGACGAAACCAAGGAGAGTTGTTGTTAAAGATGAGGTTTTTGATGAAATCAAGGAGGGCTGTTGTTAATGCCGAAACCCCCTTCGGTTGTTTGATGAAACCAAAGGAGGTGTTGTTGAAGCTGACACCCCCCCTCTCGGTTTTTTTATAAAACCAAGGGGGGGCTGTTGTTGATGGTGACACCACCCTCTCGGTTTTTTTGACGAAACCAAGGAGGGGGGGGGGGGGGGGGCTGTTGTTGAAGTTGACCCCCCCTCTCGGTTTTTTTGACGAAACCAAGGAGGGGGGGCTGTTGTTGATGATGATACCCCCTCTCATCAATTAAATTGCTTGGTTTTGTTTCTAGATAATCGTATAATCACCAATCATTTCATTCACCAAATTACTTTTATCCCTTAAGTCAACCTACATATTCACAATCTCTGATGACGATACCGGTAATTAACCCTTACCTTTACTACAAAGGATTCGCCCTTAAGATACCGATGTGGTCGAGTTGGATCAGGGGCCTGCCGCTGAATTTGGACCCTTTTGCGGTGGTCGGACTGGACACCAAACTTGAGTGGGGTCTGGTAGCTCAATGTAATCTGGTTATAAAGAAAAAAGAAAAAAGGTGGCAACCTACCACTCCTGGCTCAACTAGAGCTCGTCCATACTCGAGCTCGGAGGGGAATTGAACACAAGTCTCGCTACGATTCTCAAGTTCGTATGGCCAGTTCATCTATCGGTCATATGGGGTACTGTTGGAAACATGTTTTATTATATTTTAACAACAAATTGTAATTTATCCCTTCAGTGGTGGCCTCGTGAAGGAAGACCACCACGGCCGGATGGAGATGGCTCCGTAAACGACGACTGGTAGCTGCCATATAAAGTTCATGTTTAATAATGGTTTAAAACAGTGGTTTTATGAGGTTTTTTTACTCGTCATTTTTCACGATCCCAAACCTAACCACTTCCGACCCCCAATTTTTTTTTGGTTTCTCTCCCTCTTCCCTTCATTCTCCCTTTTCCTCCTCGGAGAATTGGCACCTCGGATGACCGCAGGGACCGTCGTTGGCCCCTCCATGGATCACCACGTCCCTAGTCACTTGATCTTCTTCTTTCCGGTTGGATGGAGATGACCACTGACTAAGCCGCCGCAAAAGTTCTTTCCTGTTGCAGTGACTGCGATTCCTCGGGGCTTCCTTTTTTGTCTTGGACTTGATCCCGATTCCTACTTGAACTTGATCTCATCCCCATGGAACGCCTTGATCTGGATTCAACTTTCACAAGTCAAATCCCAACACTTTGTTTGACACCTGGTATGGACACCATGATGTGAACCTTCTCTCCCAAGGCCGTTGTGCCTTTTTTTCGCATGTGAATCTCGGTCGCTAATATCATGCTCATGAGATTACTGAATCAATATATAGCAGCTACTGTCTCCCCCCGTTTTGATCTCCGGAACTCTTTGAGCCCTTGCTCGATCTAGCGTTGTCCCTCAAGTGTGCAAGGAAAAATTATAAGAGCAGCTCCAAATTATCTCATATACGAAAAATAACAAGAAGATAATGTGTTTGCTATGACATGGGGATCTAATTCACATTCCCAAGTCACGATTCTCCTTCGAAAAAGTCACGAGAAAAAAAATTTGTCAAACAAATGTGCCATTTTATTTATCACGTGAGAGTTCCCACTCATTTTGCCTCCATTCCGACTTCATGACAACCCGTCATCCAAACGCGAAACCAAAGAGGACAAGTATTGATCCATTCCTCTCCTTCATCGAAGGGAAGTAAAAGGGAATGACGTCATTCCTTTCCCTCTTTTTTCTTTTCAAGGGTTGTTGCTAATGCGCACCATAGTACTTTTTTTTCAAATGATTACATCAACGATCAAACACCCAACGATTATAACAAGGGTTGTTGCCAATGCTCTTGGTTAGGGTTAATAGTGTATCTACTAAGTCTACCTATTGCATAGACAATATCAGGTCTCGTGCAGTTCATGATATACATGAGAGTGCCAATTATCTTAGAATATTCAAGTTGAGATACACTAGGTCCTAAATTCTTCTTTAGGTGTACTGAAGGATCATATGACATTCTGACAGGTCGACAATCAAACTGATCGAACTTCCTAAGTACTTTCTCGATATAGTAGGATTGAGATAGAGCTATGTCATTGGAATCTTTTTTGATTTTGATTCCAAGAATAACATCTGCAGTTCCTAAGTCCTTCATATCGAAGTGCCTACTCAAGAAGTTCTTGGTCTTGATTACTACTTTTAAGTTGGTTCCAAAGATCAATATATCATCTACATAGAGACATATGACCACACAAGTAAGGTTATTGACCTTAGTGTAGATACATTTGTCTGGTCCATTAATCCTGAATCCACTCAAAGTTAACACATGGTCAAACTTCTCGTGCCATTACTTTGGAGCCTATTTGAAAACATAAAGAGATCTTTTTAGTCTACAAACCTTCTTCTCCAAGCCTTACACTATGAAGTCTTCATGCTGATCCATATAGATCTCTTTATCTAATTCACCATTCAGGAATGCAATTTTTACATCCATCTGGTGAATTACAAGGTTATGGATAGAGGTTTTAGTTATAAGTATCATAATGGATATAACCCTAGTCACTGGTGAGTAAGTGTTAAAGAAATCTACTCCTTATCGCTGTTTATAGCCTTTAGTTACTAACATAATCTTGTATCTTTCTATGGATCCATTTACCCTAAGCTTCTTCTTGAATATCTATTTGCACTAAATAGTTTTGCAACCAAGAGGTAGCTCAACTAGCTCTCAGGTGTTATTGAATGTTATGAATTAAAACTCACTAGTTACAAGTTTCTTCCAAAAGATAGAGTCAGCTAAGGTCATGGTTTCATCATAACTAGTTAAATATTCTTCCACTAGATATATGATGAAGTCAGGCCCAAATGAAGTACCAGTCCTAGCTCGTTTGCTCCTTCTAGGTCCGATCTCTTTATTATCTGAAGAGTCATTCCTCTGTCTAGAAGCAGGCCTCTCAAGCGTACTGGGCTCCTGAGGTCTCTCAAACCTTTCTCTATAAGGAAACCAACCTTTAAAGAACTCAACATCCCTAGTCTTGATGATGCTATTATCATCTATCGGTTTTCAGAATGGATTACTAAAAATCTATACACACTACTATTCTGGGCATATCCTATGAACATAGAGTCAACTGTTTTAGGACCCAACTTAGTCCTCTCAGAGTTAGGTATGGATATATTCACTAAACACCCCTATACTTTAAGGTATTTGTAGGATAACTTTCTACATCTCAGAATCTCATAAGGTATCTGCTCAGACTCCTTAAATGGGATCTTATTAAGGACATATACTGATGAGAGCACAGCCTCCCCCCCATAGGTTCATAGGTACCCCTGAACTGATTATCATGGCATTGACCATGTCCTTTAAGGTCATGTTCTTCCCCTCAGCTACTTTATTAGACTGAGGGGAATATGGAGCAGTGGTCTGATGAATTATACCATTGTCTTCATAAAACTTAGTGAAGTCTCTGAACTTATATTCACTTCCTCTGTCCGACTAAAGGACTTTGATCATCTTCCCTAATTGGTTTTCCATTTCAAACTTATAGGTAATGAACTTGGACAAGCTTTCATCCTTACTCTTAAAGAGAAAGATTGAATAGTATCAGGAACAATCAATAATAAAAGTGAAGAAATATTTATTCTCTCATCTCGTTGTGTAACATTTAAGGTCACACGCATCTGAGCAGATCAAATCTTAGGTTTCTAGACTACGCTCTACACTCTCAAAAGGTTTCTTAACATATTTACCTTTATGCATATGCCACACTTTCCATCCGAGGATGGAACACATTTAGGGACACTACCTAAGTTAACTAAACTTTTAAAGGATTTAGAGTTAATATGTCCTAGACTAGCATACCACAGATTAAAAGAATCACATAAGTAAGCAGAAAAAGAGGCATTATTATCATTAGGAGATGTTACATTAAGCTTAAATAAGTCCTCATCATGATACCCCTTCCCTACAAAAGACCTGCCCTTAGTAAGGATAATTTGTCTGACTCAAATACAAGCTTGTAGCCCTTCCTGCTCAGCATCGCTTCAGAGACCAGATTCTTCTGGATGTCAAGGACGTGCAACACCTCCTTCAGAGTTAGAAGATTTTCGGAGGTAAACTTAAGGATCATGCTCCCTTTCCCAGCTACTTGAGCAACTGAGGAGTTTCCCATGTACATCGACTCTTCTTCTTCTACAGGTGTGTAGGTAGAGAAATAGCTCTTTGACCCATAGATATGTCGGGTAGCTCTTGTGTCCACCTACCAATCTATAATGTTACTGACTAGGTTGGCCTTTGTCACCACCACAGAGAAGTAATCGCTCTGGGCCACGTTCACCTCGGACTTATTCTTTGACCGGTTAGCTACATTGAAGCGACACTCCTTAGCCAGGTGGCCTGGCATGCCGCATATGAAGCAATCTCCCTTCAACTTCTTTTTGAACTAAGGCTTGGAAAGCTTGTTCTTCTCCCAGGACTTAGGATCGTGAGCCTTCTTTTTAGAAAACTTCCCTTCCATGAGGTTGGCCTTTCCTTTCAGCTCATTGTCTCACTCTTTCGTCTCAGAGACTCGGTTGTCCTCCTCGATACTGATTTGGACTATCAGGTCTTCTAGGGTCATCTTCTTTCTCTTGTGCTTAAGTTGTTCTTGTACTCCTTCCAGAGGGAGGTAGTTTCTCGATGATGATTGCCACTTGAAATCCTTCGCAGATAAAGTAAATCTCTACTAATACCTCATGGATGATTATCTGTATCTCCTCTAGTTGGGAGACTACAGACTTTCCATCCTCCATTTTGAATTCTAACAATTTCTCGACTATAAATTTCTTCGACTCGGCGTCCTCTATGGCGTACTTCTTCTTTAAGGAGTTTCATCGGTCTTTAGCGGACTTATAGGTGAAGTACACATCGTAGAGGTCAGGGACTAGACAGTTAAGGATATAATTCTTATACAAGCAGTTCTGTATCTCCCAGATGTGTAAATCGGTTTGGTTAGAGAAGCTATCATCCTTAGTGATTAGGGTAGGCTTCTCTAAAGAGATAAGGTCGACAACCTTAAGGCTAGTCAGATAAAACCTAAGTTTTATTTGCTATCTCTTAAACTTCTTCCCATCGAATGGTTCAGGCTTCTCACTAGATTTTATAGGTTTTCTTTCTATCTCAGTAGTCATCTAACACGAATTCCTTTTGACTTTTTAAAAATTTTACGGCCAAGTCAGCTCCAGGAAAGACGTTGGACACTTAGCTTACTTAAATACCAAGCTTCCTAGGGCAATTTAATACCAGTTTGTCAAGCTTTTCTTCACATCGCCAAACTTAAGAAAATTAAGAGAAAGTCTAAGAGTTAACAAGAGACTAGATCTAAACACTCTCGTATAGGGACTAGATTTAATCAGAATAAAAAAGAACGAATAAAATAGCTTTCAGATTGTTGGGATTCTACTCTATTATGGCATGCAAACGATGACTAGCAAGATAATAATAAGTTTACAAATCTAGTATAAAAAAACAGTAGATCTGCAGTGAGGGTTTTAGCATGCAAATGTTGACACAATAATCAAGCAAGGTTTAGGTGGGATGTTAAGGCCTTCTACAAATAGGGCAAAAGGGAAAGATAGGAAAGGAGAAAATATGAACTTAGCAATAGTCGAGACTTGTGCAAGCATAATGCCCTGAAAGCTATTTCGCCGTCCCAGTAGGTGCTTGAAGGCCTCCGACCAACGCTTCCCAAGGTACAATGACTGGACTCCTCTTCAGCACCGAAGGTAATCCCTTTGAGACTCTTAGTGTACTCTAGACAACAACCGAATTATGAATGAGAGAAAGAAACAGAGAGACATGAGAGAGCTCTTGGCTTTTTGGTTGTGTGTCTTTGGCTTCATTGGACCCTCTCTTATATAGAGGTCCTTAGCCATAATGTTGCCCTCATACAGCCTATCGCATGCATTAATGATTCCCGCACTAAAGAGAATTAACTGCTGTGTGTACCACTCTTTTTTGGAGGGGGTCGGCCGGTCACCAAAGAGCAGCACCCCCCCCCCCTTTTCTTTTGAGGTCGGCAGGTAGACAAAGAGAAGGGGGGGGTCGGCCGGTCACCAAAGAGCAGCACCCCCCCCCCTTTCTTTTGAGGTCGGCAGGTAGATAAAGAGAAGGGGGGGGTCGGCCGGTCACCAAAGAGCAGCACCCCCCCCCTTTCTTTTGAGGTCGGCAGGTAGACAAAGAGAAGGGGGGGGGGTCGGCCGGTCACCAAAGAGCAGCACCCCCCCCCCTCCTTTTCTTTTGAGGTCGGCAGGTAGACAAAGAGAAGGGGGGGGTCGGCCGGTAACCAAAGAGCAGCACCCCCCCCCCCCCCTTTTTTCTTTTGAGGTCGGCAGGTAGACAAAGAGAAGGGGGGGTCGGCCGGTCACCAAAGAGCAGCACCCCCCCCCCCCTTTCTTTTGAGGTCGGCAGGTAGACAAAGAGAAGGGGGGGGGGTCGGCCGGTCACCAAAGGGAAGCACTCCCCCCCCCCCCCTTTTTAGGTCGGCATGTAGACAGAGAAAAGGGGGGGGTCGGTCGGTTGGTCCACAAAGAGGGTAGCAGCCCCCCTTCTCGACGGGATGTGTAACGAAATGAGGAGTGAAGCAGCAGTCTGACACGGCCCGTAGTGCTGACAATGCTCCGCATTTTCCGGCCCAACGTGACCAGGTCTCAACCGCGCGCCACGTCACCGCGGCGGTTGAGCTCATTGCGGGGACACGTCACTCGCCCGATTTTCGCGGAGTGTAACCGTCACCCCGCCACTATAAAAGGGGACCTACCCCTTCAGCAAAGAGGGGGGAAGATTTCTGGAGGAGACGCTGCCCGTTTCGTCCCGGAATTCGCGGAGCTTCGGAGGTCGGTCGGTCTGCACCCAGAAGCTGTCTGCGGAGGTCGGTCGGTCTGCACCCAGAAGCTGTCTGCGGAGGTCGGTCGGTCTGCACCCAGAGTCTGTCTGCGGAGGTCGGTCGGTCTGCACCCAGAGTCTGTCTGCGGAGGTCGGTCGGTCAGCAGCCAGATACTGTTTGCAAGCGACCTGCAGACAGACGCTGTCCGCAGCGGTCGGTAGACAGAGTGAAATTACAGAGGTCGGTAGTTTGGGAGACCGGTCCTCAGGGAATGTAATTGGGGTTTAGGTGAGAGATTGTAACCGAAAGATAGTTCTAGTGCATTCTCGCCCCGCCCGTGGTTTTTTCCCCTTCGACGTTGCGAAGGGGTTTTCCACGTAATTCTCGGTCTGTTTTATTTGGCTTGTTAGATTGTGCTCGCCACCCGAACCGCCCGGTTCGATTCAGAACCCCCCACAATCTTGGCGCCGTCTGTGGGATAGTCTTCGAGACTTCCTACTAATAGCTTTCGACTGTAGACCCGTGGGTGTCGACCAGTCCGAAGCTACTTGCAACCAGCAGTCCACGACCACACGGTTGAAGAACGATGGCCGGTGGACCGTATCGTACCCGCTCGACGTCGCAGCTCCTGTCCGAAGCCGCACCACTCGGAGATGCGAATGACGTCGGGCGTCTTGTTCAACAGCCAACGGACACGGAGCGCGTAGTCCCGTTGGCGAATCCTGTACTGGGGGTCGGGGAGTCCAGTCAAGCTCCGGTAGCAACCCTGTCTCCTCTGACAGGGGGTCTATCGGAAGCTTTTCTGGCAACAATGATGATGACCCAGCAAGCTCTCACCACCCAGCTCCAAACGATGCAGCGCAACTACGAGGAGTTGCGTGACTTCGTGCGGGCCACGCCGGCGGGCGGTCTGATCAACCAGGGCATGTTGGCCCAAGCGGGACAGAGTCTCCCCACTCAAGCTGCCCCACCAGTGCAAATGCAGCCGCAACCAGTGCCTCAGGTGGAGGTCAGGGGTAATCGCTCGGTGGAGATCCAGAGTGCAAATCCCGATGGGCGAGACTCGAGCAGCCCGGAGCCTGCGGAGAGAACCAAACATGCGCGAGCGGCGTCGGCACGCTCGGATGTCTGGTCCCGGCTCGGAGCACACCCCCGACAGCCGCATGCCTCCAAGCATCACTCGAAGACGGACTCGGCACAAGTGCGTCGCCCGAAGCGAGATGAAGATTGTCATCGTCAACCGAGTGATAGTCACCACACTCGGATGACGCCAGCTAGTCGGCAGCCGGCTCATACTACTGATCGGAGGAGCGTACACGAGCGCATTCGGGTGCATGCGTCGGAGCGACTCGGGGAGCGAGAGGAGATCCAGCGAGACCGACCGGGGGTCCGAGCTCCCGACCGGTTGGAGGAAGTCGCCATCCGAGGAGCCGCACGGTCGCCGCTTGTCGAGAGGCTACTCCGGGAGCCGTTCCCTCGAGGATGGAATCCTCCACGCCTTCCCAAGTTTGACGGATCGAAAGACCCGGTGGAGCATGTACTGGCTTTCCGGGATGCCTTGGTCCCGCATGAGGATGATCATATCCTCTGCCGGACCTTCGCCAACAGCTTGTCGGGAACCCCCCTCGAATGGTTCCACAAGCTTAGGCCCTCGTCCATCTCCTCCTTCTCGGAGCTGAGCACGCGGTTCATCGACCAGTACCGATGTAATCGCCGGGAGCTGAAGACTCTGGAGTCACTCTTCGGGATGAGTATGACCCAGAAGGAGACGCTCCGACAATTCTACCATAGGTTCAGGTCCGAGTACCTGAGCTTGGCGGACGCAGACGGGCAGGATCGCATGGTGATCGCGGCCTTCAAGAACGCCATCCAGCCTGCCCAGCTCGTCAACGCGTCGCTCATCAAGCGAACTCCGGAGACGATAGACGAGCTGTCGCGGCGCGTTGAGAAGTACATCAAGATTGAAGACGCGGACCGCAAGAGGAAGGCGGTGGAAACCAGGGTCCCGCACCAGGGCTATGCCAAGCCTGCTGCTGTGAAGAACGTCAACAAGCAGCAGGGGGATGCGACACGGCACGAGGCGAAGCGGCAAAGGCAAGACAGGCCAGCGAGGCCGCAGTGGAACAGGGAGTTCACAGTACTGAACGCCCCCATTGACCAGATTCTGGAAGCCATCAAGGGCGAACCATACTTCAAGTGGGCGCAACCGCTTGAACCTGGAGAGAGAGGAGCCAGAGATGCGTCAAGGTACTGCGAGTACCACCAGGGCCAAGGCCACACTACCCTGCAGTGTCGGGCGCTCAAACATCATATTGAGGATCTCATTGAGGCCGGCCATATTGGCTGCTTCATTGACCTCCCTCAACGTAAAGAGACTAAAGCGGTAGGGGAAGTCCAGCGAGGAGCGACGGCGCAGCGCTTACCGGGTCCTCCACCAGAAAGACGCCAGCTCCGAGAGGTAGACGCCGTCTACGGGTACCCTGGCCCTGTACCGTCGGCAAATGCCGTCGACCGACAGGTGCGGCGTATTGAACAAACAAGGCAAGTCCACCATGTGGTGCTCGACCCCGTCATCCGTCCTGAGCCAAAAGTGGAAGCTGCAGTACAATTTTCGGCTGCTGATTTGGTCGGAATAGAGAGGCCTCACAACCATCCCCTGGTCATACGGCTACAAATAGCCAATTGCCTAGTGAAGAGAATTCTGGTCGACGCCGGAAGTTCAGTTGATGTGCTCTTCCTCAGCGCCTTCGACGCCATGCAGCTAGATCGCGGACAAATGACCGAATCGTCATCGACGATAACGGGCTTCACAGGGGAGGCTGCAAGGGTGGTTGGTGAGATCACCCTCCCGATCACAACAGGGCATCTCACTAACCTCACCCGGTTCATTGTGATCGAAGCTCATTCGGCGTACAACATTATCCTCGGAAGACCGTGGCTCCACCACTTGGATGCGGTCCCCTCATCGGCCCATCAGGTGGTGAAGTTTTGGACCGACAAGGGTGTGATGAGCATTCGAGGTGACCAGTCCTCGGCAGCCAAGTGCGAGCTCAGTGCCATCCATCTGAAGACGACATGCCAAATCGAAGGGGGAGAGCCAGGTGAAGGCGGCGATGAGTTGGGCATCCTCAACCTCTGGACTGCGAGGCAAAGTCGAGAAGCACCCACGCTCCAACACCACGCCCTATCAAGCGTACGAGCGCGAGGAGACCAAGCATCTGAGAAGACCGACCTGTCAGTTGAACTTAAAGAATTGACAGTGTCGGGGGACCTGCTGAAGACCGACCTGTCGGCTGAACGTAAAGAGCTGACAGTGTCGGGAGACCTGCTGAAGACCGACCTGTCAGCTGAACGTAAAGAGCTGACGGTGTCGGGGGACCTACAGAAGACCGACCATTCAGTTGAACGTAAAGAACTGAATGCGTCAAGGAGCTTGAAGAAGACCGGTCAGTTAGCTGAACTTAAAGAGCTAACTAGCCCGAGCGACCCGATGGAGATCGACCTACCAGCTGAAGGTAAAGAGCTGAGCAGGATGACGCACCCCCAAAAGACCGACCAACCGGTTGAATCTAAAGAACCGGACGAGTTGGAGAGCCCGAACGCGGAGTGGGAGGAGTCGCCTGCCGTCGAGCCAATTCTGCCCGTGGACTTAGGAGAAGCGGGTCATCCGAGGATAACTTTTCTCGGGTCGCAGCTGCCGAAGCATCATGCCGAAGCCATGACGATATTTCTCAAGGCAAACCTGGACGTGTTCGCATGGTCAGTTGAGGACATGCCAGGCATCAACCCCGAGGTAGCCTGTCATCACCTCAATATACGAGAAGGAGCTGCGCCTGTACGTCAGAAGCCCCGGTCGCTAGCACCGGAAAAAGCAGCAGCTGTCAACATGGAGGTAGAGAAGCTGCTACGAGCTGGCATCATCAGAGAGGCTCGGTACCCGAAGTGGATCGCTAACGTGGTTGCCGTCCCCAAGAAGTCAGGAGCCATTCGTGTCTGCATCGACTTCACGAATCTCAACCAGGCGTGCCCGAAGGACAGCTACCCGCTACCACGCATCGATACCCTGGTGGATTCCACGGCGGGGCACGAGAGGCTCTCGTTCATGGACGGTTACTCTGGCTATCACCAGATCCCCATGAATCCGGAAGACCAGGAGCACACGACCTTCGTCACGGGTCGAGGGCTCTTCTGCTACAAGATGATGCCTTTCGGGCTGAAGAACGCGGGAGCGACGTACCAGAGGCTGGTGAACAAGATGTTCGTCGACCAAATCGGAAGGAACGTGGAAGTCTACGTCGACGACTTGCTTGTGAAGAGTCAGGCTGAGGATACGCACATGCAAGACCTGGAGGAAACCTTCGCAACCCTGCGTAGGTACAGTATGAAGTTGAACCCGGCCAAGTGCGCCTTCGGCGTGACGTCGGGAAAATTTCTGGGATACTTGGTCACCCGACGGGGAATCGAAGCCAACCCAGAGCAGATCCGAGCTTTGGAGGAGATGCCATCGCCCAAGTCACGAAAGGAAGTCCAGAAGCTTACCGGACGGATCAACGCCCTCAATCGCTTCATTTCCAAGTCCTCAGACCGGTGTCGGCCCCTGTTCGAGAGGCTGAGTAAGCTCGCACCTTTCGACTGGGACCAACGCTGTGAAGAGGCGTTTCAAGAGCTGAAGATGTATCTTGGCCGACCCCCTATCTTGACAGCCCCCCGGCCAGGTGCAACGCTGGGGGTGTATCTTTCGGTATCGGAGGCAGCAATCAGCGCTGTACTGATATGCGAGAGTGAAGGAGTGGAGAAGCCTGTCTACTACGTCAGCCGCATCATGACGTCAGCAGAAACTCGGTACGCGCGGATCGAACAAGTAGCCCTGGCGTTAGTATACGTGTCAAGAAGGCTTCGCCCGTACTTCGTCGCTCACCCCATCGAGGTCATCACCGAGCACCCCCTGAAGGAAGTACTGGATAACTCTACTCGGGCAGGTCGGCTGAGCAAGTGGGCTGCAGAGCTGCAAGAGTTTGGTCCTCGATATGTGCCTCGAAAAGCAGTCAAGGGCCAAGCACTTGCGGACTTCCTCAGCGATTTCCCTGCGGAAGACACTGCACCGGTACCAGAGACGTTAGAAGACCTGTCGGTAGCTGCCAGCCGACCCATGGGAGTCGGTGCGGCAGCAGGACAGGAAGACGAAGAACAGGGCTGGAGATTGTTCGTGGATGGCTCGTCGTGCGCAGTTGGGAGTGGTGTGGGGGTAGTCCTAGTAACCCCCGACCACACGAAGCTCGAAAAATCAGTGCGGCTACTTTTCCCGACGACGAATAACGAAGCGGAGTATGAGGCAATGCTGACAGGACTGGAGATGGCAACAGCGCTGGGGGTGACCAGCCTGCAGGTCTACGGCGACTCCCAACTGGTGATCAATCAGATTACCGGTAGGTATGAAGCCCGCGACGCAAGGATGCAAGCTTACTTGAAGCTAGCCAGGGAGTTGATTGCCAAGTTCGAGGACATAAGCTTCCACCAGTTCCCCAGAGCGGAAAACAAGCAGGCGGATGCCCTTGCTAATCTAGCATCGGTACTCGGAGAAGATAGAGAGAAGCGGGTCTTCATCGAGGTGCAAGCTGATCCACGAACAGTCGGCCCCGCAGAAGATAGTTGTCTGACGAGGAGGACGCATGCCATTGAGGCAGTCCACACTATTGCGGTCGGAGCGGATTGGATAGGCAACATGAAGCAGTACCTGCTTGATGGGATACTACCGGAGGATGTCGATGAGGCCCGAAGAACCAAGGCGCACGCTCCAAGATACACCCTCATCGACGACGAGCTGTACAAGCGTTCGTTTGGCGGACCGTACCTCAAGTGCCTCACGAAGGAACAAGCGGCTGAAATCATGAAGGAGGTACACGAAGGAGGGTGCGGGAGCCACTCCGGAGGAAGATCCCTGGCACGGAAGATCAAGCTGCAGGGCTACTACTGGCCCACCATGGAAGCAGATGCGGGGGGATATGCGAAAAGGTGCTTGCAATGTCAAAAGCATGCTCCCTCCATACATCAACCCGCAGAAGAGCTGCACCCAGTATCCAGCCCTTGGCCCTTCCAACAGTGGGGGTTGGATATCTTGGGCCCCTTTCCGACGTCGCCCAACCGGAGGAAGTTCCTCCTCGTCGCCACCGACTACTTCACCAAGTGGGTGGAGGCAATCCCGTTGCTGAAGATCGGGGAAGTTCAAGTAGGGAAGTTCCTATGGAGCAGCATCATCTGTCGATTTGGACTGCCGCGGGCTTTCGTTGCAGACAACGGGCGACAGTTCGACGCGGAGTCAATCAAGAAGTTCTGCGCCAGTAACAACATCAAGTTATTCTTCTCTACACCGCGGTACCCCCAGAGCAACGGGCAGGCAGAGTCGACGAATCGTGCCATTCTCGACATACTGAAGAAGAAGCTGGAGCAGAAGAAAGGATTGTGGATTGAAGCGTCTGACGGAGCTGACGTACCTGTCAGGAAGCTCAGAAGAGTAAGAAGTGGGTTCTTCTCCCCTACTGGACGCCGCACGCTGTTTGCCTTTCTTCGTAGTGGAGCTGTAGGACCTGACGACCGGTAGCTTCGGAAACAGCTGCCGCCAGTCGTCGTCGTTGTTTGTCACCTCCTTGATGAGTTGGTCCAACTCCTCTTCAACAGCTCCGGGGCACTGAAGCTGCCTGGAGGGGTAGTACTCCTCAATGGTCGCGGCGAGTTGGGAGAGACGACTGGGAACGTTGAAGCCACCCCTCCAAGGTCCCCCGACCACAATGGGGCATTCTTTCCAAGTCCTTATTGAATCGGCCAAACCCCCAATAGGAGGGCGACTGCCTGCACGCGCCTGCAGGCTGTAGTACGAGAAGATGCTGCCAGGCGTCACCTTGTAGTCTTTGAGGAAATACTTCTTCAGCAGGTACGCGACGCAAAGCTGCTGCCCCGCCCGCACTTCTATCTCTTCCATACAGCGGAGGATCCTCCAGCCGTTGCCAGCTAGCTGGCCAGGAGACACGCTCATGCGCTCTAGTAGACGACCAGAGAAGCTCGCCAGGGGAAGCCGCATGCCGCAGCGAAGCTGACCGAGTGTGACGACGGTGTGGTCGTCGTCTGACGAGTCCAGAGGATCGGTAGCGAAAGAAAGCGAAATTTCGTCCGGAATACCGTATGCTGCCCGGACATCCTCCATCAGAGGGAACTTGTTCGACGTTGTGAACCAAGTGAAAGACATCTTCGCCGCTGGCACTCGACGTGTATACAAACGAGCTGACGTGCAGGCACTCGACGTGTATACAAACGAAAGGAGCTGACGCGCAGGCACTCGACGTGTATACAGACGAGCTGACGTACAGGCACTCGACGTGTATACAAACGAGCCGACAGAGGAAAAATCTGAAGCAGAGGAGAGAAATGAACCATCTGACTCCTATTTATAGATGAAGTTGGAGATGGATGGGTTCGAATTTCGAGGAGGCGAGGTGGCGGCCCCCGACGACGCCATGTGGCGAAAATTCAGAAGAAACTCTAGACAGCTGTTTTTAAGTTGCAACAGCCCCGAACTGAGGCGGGCACGCAAATCGAGGCAAATCATCCTGACCGGGCGGGACCGAGGACCGTCCGGTCAGGAGGGGGTATTGTGTGTACCACTCTTTTTTGGAGGGGGTCGGCCGGTCACCAAAGAGCAGCACCCCCCCCCCCCCTTTTCTTTTGAGGTCGGCAGGTAGACAAAGAGAAGGGGGGGGTCGGCCGGTCACCAAAGAGCAGCACCCCCCCCCCCCTTTCTTTTGAGGTCGGCAGGTAGACAAAGAGAAGGGGGGGGTCGGCCGGTCACCAAAGAGCAGCACCCCCCCCCTTTCTTTTGAGGTCGGCAGGTAGACAAAGAGAAGGGGGGGGTCGGCCGGTCACCAAAGAGCAGCACCCCCCCCCCCCCCCCCTCCTTTTCTTTTGAGGTCGGCAGGTAGACAAAGAGAAGGGGGGGGTCGGCCGGTAACCAAAGAGCAGCACCCCCCCCCCCCTTTTTTCTTTTGAGGTCGGCAGGTAGACAAAGAGAAGGGGGGGTCGGCCGGTCACCAAAGAGCAGCACCCCCCCCCCTTTCTTTTGAGGTCGGCAGGTAGACAAAGAGAAGGGGGGGGGTCGGCCGGTCACCAAAGGGAAGCACTCCCCCCCCCCCCTTTTTAGGTCGGCATGTAGACAGAGAAAAGGGGGGGGGTCGGTCGGTTGGTCCACAAAGAGGGTAGCAGCCCCCCTTCTCGACGGGATGTGTAACGAAATGAGGAGTGAAGCAGCAGTCTGACACGGCCCGTAGTGCTGACAATGCTCCGCATTTTCCGGCCCAACGTGACCAGGTCTCAACCGCGCGCCACGTCACCGCGGCGGTTGAGCTCATTGCGGGGACACGTCACTCGCCCGATTTTCGCGGAGTGTAACCGTCACCCCGCCACTATAAAAGGGGACCTACCCCTTCAGCAAAGAGGGGGGAAGATTTCTGGAGGAGACGCTGCCCGTTTCGTCCCGGAATTCGCGGAGCTTCGGAGGTCGGTCGGTCTGCACCCAGAAGCTGTCTGCGGAGGTCGGTCGGTCTGCACCCAGAAGCTGTCTGCGGAGGTCGGTCGGTCTGCACCCAGAGTCTGTCTGCGGAGGTCGGTCGGTCTGCACCCAGAGTCTGTCTGCGGAGGTCGGTCGGTCAGCAGCCAGATACTGTTTGCAAGCGACCTGCAGACAGACGCTGTCCGCAGCGGTCGGTAGACAGAGTGAAATTACAGAGGTCGGTAGTTTGGGAGACCGGTCCTCAGGGAATGTAATTGGGGTTTAGGTGAGAGATTGTAACCGAAAGATAGTTCTAGTGCATTCTCGCCCCGCCCGTGGTTTTTTCCCCTTCGACGTTGCGAAGGGGTTTTCCACGTAATTCTCGGTCTGTTTTATTTGGCTTGTTAGATTGTGCTCGCCACCCGAACCGCCCGGTTCGATTCAGAACCCCCCACAACTGCTCTATCGGATGTAACGGTTGCATGCATCAGGACAGAGATCCAGGTTCAACGAACCTAACTCAGTCTCGTGAAGCGTGTAAGAGTAGGAATAACTCTCCATTTAAAATAGCACGAAGCCCATTCACGTCCTCGCGGTTCGCGAGCCGCAGCCTCGGCTCGTTGCGCGCCTGTGTGGCGGGCTATGACATGGCCCTTGGGAAGATACAAAGCCCAATGAAGAAAGTTCTATTAAATATGCATTAATATCCCCCCCTCCCCCGGGGCAATATGGGACTAAATACAAAAATCGGTTTTTTCATTCTATTATCAAAACAAATTTTTGTAACAAATGTGGCTTGCTGCGATTGGGCCGGAAAAGGCAAACGCAACAAACCAAGCTGGCAGCAAGATTTTTCGACGCGCCTTGCACTGCACATGCCGGGCGTACCCTATCAATGCACAAGGAAATTTTCATCACAACCGGTGTACCATACAACCACAGGGCGCCCAGTGCTCATGTGAGCGTGCTGATTGGCGTTGGGCGGCAGTGGGCCCCGCGGTTGTTTTGTACAACGGTTGTGCTGAAAATTTTTCCCCGATGCACCGGACAAAGCGCACGGAATTGGGGACCGCTCTAGCTCTGTGTTGGATCCCACGTGCCCCGAAATGTTGACACGTTGTGCACCGGCATTTGGGCAGTGCAAAGGGCACCCCACATGGGGGGCAAGGTGCACTAAGCCAAAGTCTCTCTTAAAGACACTTTAATTATGTGTAAATATAAGAAAAATAAATCAAAATGATAGCATTTACTAAGAGAACTTTCACTCATTGGTCGATTTTATTGGCTTTTGGTCATTTCACCATATTAACAGTATGAAATGACATATATGTCTTTGAAATGGACCAATGAGAGAGTTCTGAATGTTTACATGCGCCGTGCATGCATAGCTATGACCGCTGCTTGGCGTCACCGAGCATGCATTGAGCCCATTCGGCGAGGACACAACGCTATGTGTTCCTTCTCCTTTTCTTTTTTTTTTTTTTTTTTGGGAAAGGATGTAAATGCATGCTTTTTTTTCCCGTTGGACAGGCTTCTTTCATGTGGGTCCACCATAATAATTATGGTTATGCATTTTTTTTTTCTTTTTCTTTGTGGTAGGGGGGTTGTTGGGGATAAACTTTTTATAGAAGATGCTTTTAAACGCCAATCCCAACAATAATTTCATTTGAGTAAAGACCCAGTCTGAAAAGACACGTATACGTCAAATCCATATTGGCATGTTCAACCTCTATCAAATAACTAAAATACCCCTACCATTACTCCTATGTATTAACTAAATTTATACTCCGTCAGCCCCAAGTGATACTCCATATTTGCCACAATGATTTCACTATAGCACTAATATTTTCAAGTATAAATTTGATTATTACAGTGATTTAGTAATTAAATTTATACTCTGCTAATCCAAATTTATACTCCAAGTTCTGTAACTATAACGATTTCAATTAGGGGTAATGGAGTATAAATCCGGGTGTATATAAAGCACTGTTGCAATCAAATTTATACTCCAGAATATCACTACTATAATAAAATCACTATAGCAGCTATGGAATATAAATCTGGATGTATATGGAGTATAAAGTTGATTGCTACAGTGATTTCACTATAGCAACCGAATTTATGCTTTGAAATATTGATACTACAGTGAAATCACTGTAGCAACTACAGTGTTTTAGGGCTCATATTGGAGATTTCACTGTACAATGCATGTAAAAAAAAAAATATTATAAATCGGGTTCTATAGAGATAGTTAGAGGAGCAAAATAATTATTTTAAAAAGAATAATTGAGGGAGGAACTTAATGAACTACAAAATAGTTAGAGGGGATTATCAAACTACAGGATTAGTTAGAGGGACCTTAGACTAATAATCTTTTTTTTTTTTTGATTTTTTTTTTTTTTGCATGACCATAGCTATTATGATGGGCCCACAAAAACAATCTAATCCCTTCTAAACCAATGTTTGTAAGAGAAATAGTACCATAAGGCGTCCTGTACCATAGTGTTGTGAGCCTAACTTTCAGAGCCATCCGATGGTTGTATCCGGGCAGGTGAATGTCAATCAGCCTGGACTAATGATACTCGATGCATCCGTCCTACCATCTTACTTATGAGATCACTACTTATGGTTTTTAAGCTTGGCCTGACAGTAAACGGACAAGATCAGATCCACATCGATTCACCCATCTATTTAAAATGTTGAACTAATTAAAGGTTATTATCCGACCTATGTGTAAGTACCCCCTTTCGCACCTTTGGTCCCCCTACCTCTGCCTATTTCTGTCTCCGATCTTTGGATGGGCAGGAGAAAGCACCCCTCCCTGTGAGGAGAACAGAATGAGAGAGGTGTGGGATTCATTTGTACGAAATAGATCTAAATTACTCGTTTCGTACAAACTTAATCTGAATATTATTCGTACGAAATAGATCTATTTTGTACGAATGTATCCATCCTGCGAAACTAGCAATTTAGATCTATTTCGTACGAATGAATCAAAATGGCAACATTCGTACGAAAGAGATCTACATTGATGCAGCTATGTTGTGGTCAATCTGGCTTGAAATAAATGATTTTTTTCTTTGTTCATTTTTTAGATTGCTAAACATGGGATCATTTCAGGGCAGGCACCGGGGGGGGGGGGGGGGGGTGTGTGTGTGGCTATGGGTTGGCATTAATTTTTGTAGTTTTAGATTTGTAATATTTTAGATTAAATCACATTATGAATACTTTGCCTATCGCCAGGGACAAATCCAGTAATCGAACCTTGGGGGGCGAATGTTAGAAAAATCTTTGGGGGAGGCGTGGTCTTAAATTTTGTTAAAAATTCAAGGGGGGCGAACTTATAATAAGGGGTTCTCTTTCGAATCTAGGAGGGGTGATCGCCCCCACATGCCTCCCTTGGCTCCATCCATGCCTACCGCCGCACCCCCCTTGTCCGTACACATGCGTGTGGAACTTACCAAAAAAAAGAAGAATATATTATATAAAAAATCATGGAATATATGATGACGGTCCGACGGTCTTAATCCAACTGGGTTCGACCATCCAATCCCGTCCGATTTCTCTAATTTTGTTGCGTACGTGTGAGCATCACGCATGTTCCCATTGGTCCACATGGCCGTGCTCCTCACCATCCCTGAGTGGAAAACTTGGATGGGGAGGCTCTGTTGCATAAGACTGTGAGATACATAGCTATAACCGCGTGCTATACTGAGTGTGGGGGCCATCGCAATGATCGGTGTGGCATGTCGTGATAGGCGTACCCACATTGATATGCAGTAAGGACTCCCTATCGATACCCACCAGGTGCAGAATAATTTACTAAGAGAACGATTTTATTCCAAAATGATAGCATTTACTAAGAGAACGATTTTGTTCCAACCTCCTTAAAGAGGTTGGAACTTTCATTCATTGGTCGATTTTAAGGGCTTTTGGTTATTTCACCATATTAACAGTATGAAATGACATGCATGTCCTTGAAATGGACCAATGAGAGAGCTGTGAATGTTCCAACCTCTTTAATGCTCGATTGATGGGCGAAGCTTTGCACATGCGTGCATGCATAGCTATGACCGCAGCTTGGCATCATCGAGCATGTTCTTTTTTCTTTTTTCTTTTTTGGGAAAGGAAGTAAATACATACTTTTTTTTTCTTTGGACATGCTTCTTTCATGTGGGTCCACCATAATAATTATGGTTATGCATTTTTTTTTCTTTTTCTTTGTGGTAGGGGGGTTGTTGGGGATAAGCTTTTTATAGAAGATTCTTTTAAACACTAATCCCAACAATAATTTCATTTGAGTAAAGATCCAGTTCGAAAGAACACGTATACGTCAAATCCATATTGACATGTTCAACCTCTATCAAATAACTAAAATACCCCTACCATTACTCCTATGTATTAACTATATTTATACTCCGTCAGCCCCAATTGATACTCCATATTTGCCACAGTGATTTCACTGTAGCACTAATATTTTCGAGTAAAATTTTGATTATTACAGTGATTTAGTAATCAAATTTATACTCTGCTAATCCAAATTTATACTCCAAGTTCAGTAACTATAGCGATTTCAATTAGGGGTAATGGAGTATAAATCCGGGTGTATATAAGGCACTGTAGCAATCGAATTTATACTCATAAATATCACTGCTATAATTAAATCACTATAGCAGCTATGGAATATAAGACTCGAATGTATATGGAGTATGAATTTGATTGCTACAATGACAACACTACAGCTGCTACAGTGATTTCACTATAGCAACCAAATTTATTCTTTTAAATATTGCTATTACAGTGAGATCACTACAGCAGCTACAGTGTTTTGGGTCTCATATTGGAGATTTCACTCTACAATGCATGTAAAAAAAAAATTATAAATCGGGTTCTATAGAAATAGTTAGAGGAGCAAAATAATTATTTTAAAAAGAATAATTGAGGGAGGGACTTAATGATCTACAAAATAGTTAAAGGGGTTTATCAAACTACAGGATTAATTAGAGAGGCCTTAGATTAATAATCTTTTTTTTTTAGAAATGGTTTGTAAGAGAAATGGTACCATAAGGCGTCCTGTACCATAGTGTTGCGAGCCTAACTTATTCATCAGAGCCATCCGATGGCTGTATCCGGGCAGGTGAATGTCAATCAGCCTGGACTAATGATGCTCAATGCATCAGTCCCACCATCTTACGGTACGGGGCACCTTATGAGATCACTACTTATGGTTTTTAAGCCTGGCTGATAGTAAACGGACAAGCTCAGGTCCACACCGATTCACCCATCTATTTAAAATGTTGAACTAATTAAAGGGTATTATCCGACCTATGTGTGAGTGCCCCCTTTCGCGCCTTCGGTCCCCCCTACCTCTGCCTCTTTCTGTCTCTGATCTTTGAATGGGCAGGAGAAAACACCCATCCCTGTGAGGAGAAAAGAATGAGAGAGGTGTGGGATTCATTCGTATGAAATATATCTAAATTATTGGTTTCGTACAAACTTAATATGAATGTTATTCGTACGAAATAAATCTATTTTGTACGAATGTATCCATTCTGCGAAACTAGCAATTTAGATCTATTTCATACGAATGAATCAGAATGGTTGCATTCATACGAAAGAGATCTACATTGGTGCAACTCTGTTGTGGTCAATCTGGCTTGAAATAAATGATTTTTGCCTTTGTTCATTTTTTAGGTTGCTAAACATGGGATCATTTCGGGGCAGGCGCCGGGGGGGGGGGGGGTGGCTGTGGGTCGGCCTTAATTTTTTTAGTTTTAGATTTGTAATATTTTAGATTAAATCACATTATGAATACTTTGCCTATCGCCAGAGACAAATCCAGTAATCGATCCTTGGGGGGGTGAATGTTAGAAAATTCTTTGGGGGAGGCGTGGTCTTAAATTTTGTTAAAAATTCAAGGGGGGGTATTTCTCAAAAAAAAAATATTCAAGGGGGGCGCACTTATAATAAGGGGTTCTCTTTCGAATTTAGGAGGGGTGATCGCCCCCACATGCCCCCCCTGGATCCAACCATGCCTACTGCCGCACCCCCCCCCCCCCCCCCCCCCCCCCCATCTGTCCATACGCGCGTGTGTGTGTGTGGAACTTACCCAAAAAAAAAAAGAGAATATATTATATAAAAAATCATGGTATATATGGTGAGGGTCCGACGGTCTTAATCCAATTGGTTTCGACCATCCTATCCCGTTTTATTTATCTGATTTTGTCACGTACGTGTGAGCATCACACATGCTCCCACTGGTCCGCTGGTCATGCTCCTCGCTATCCCTAAGTGGAAAACTTGGATGGGGAGCTCTGCTGCATAAGGCTATGGATACCTAGCTATAACCGCGTGCCATACTGAGTGTGGGGGCCATCGCAATGATCAGTGTGGCATGTCGTGATAGGCGTACCCACATTGATATGCGGTAAGGACTCCCTATCGATACCCACCAGGTGCAGAATAACCAACAGCCAGGGAGAGTTAATAGTCATGCCATAACAGATTAACATGATTCATCTGTTGGCAGCGAGCTATACCACGGATAATAATTTTTTGTGACCATACACCATGCCTAGATGTTCTGATCGATAGATCTTCGCCAAGCCTTCACGCTCCTGTACAACGCTCTTCGACACCCTCTGCAACACCAATAACCAGTGCTACGGAATCACCATTCGCCAACGGTGCCCAAACACCAGGCACCCGTCACACGTCTCCATCAGTAATCCATCGGCTCCTCAATCAATCCACCTGTCGGTGCCTAGACAAGTCACCGATCGTTGATGACTTCGTGTTCCATCAAGGCGCTCCCCCTCGATCTCCGGGATTTGCACAAGATAGTGTGTCATCGCGTTCTGTGGACCAAGCCAACCCTCAAGGGACTAACACAAGCCCCCAACATAGACATCTTTCGTCCTAATCCATCGGTCTCGGTCCAGCCCAGGGTAACTAACTGAAGTCTCCCAACATGGGCACCTTCTGATAACTTAATCGTCGATGTCGTCGAACCGGGCTTCAAGGAGACTAGCACAAGCCTCCTCCATCAAGCCCTCATCGTCAACACCGAACCACCCATGAGCCAAACCGTATGAGGAAAATGCGCAAGACAACAGCCTATCCCTCGACCCAATGGCCCGATTTCACCTAGGGCACCCACAATTCCCCCTAGGCACCGAAACCACCACCCCCTGTTCGCTCAGGGTGCCGATAGTTCGCCCAGGACGCCACCTATTCCAACAATGCCCCGCTTCGGCTCCGAGGCAGATTCGGAGCTCCAATCCCCCCGATCACCTCCTGCTGGTCTTCAGGTGTCCCTCCAGGGGTGGTGCACGTCTAGCACCACCCCTAGGCCTTCGCTCGATCTCCGGTAGCCGCTCCATAAGGGCCTGGGGGGTGAGTGGGTGCGGTAGCCACTCCATGGGGGCCCGGGGGATGAGTGGGGGGGGGGGGGGGGAGGGGGGGCGGGGGAGAGACGCGTTCGTGCCTCCCCCAAGATCTCGCATCTCCGGTGGCTCCCCTCTTGAACGCCGCTCTTCTAGGATTCCAAGTCGTCACACACCTCCCCTCATCCACTGCTGCCCCCTCCTTTCATTGAGCCGGGTTGCTTATCCTTCAAGAAACCTTGCTTGCGCTCCAAGTAACCCAAATGGTCCGGCTCGGTTGTGGGGTGAACTCCATGGGCTACCAAACCCAACAAGAGGAGTTACTAAAAGAAACTAATATGCTTTGATGAGGAGGTTGTGGGTCCCCCCTCCTCCCCATTTATCTAGGAATACGTAAGGAAACTTCAGAGTGGGTCGGTTCATATTTTCGTATCTAACAAGTTCAAGCCTGAAGTGGGTCCATTGTCCAAAAGGTTTCGGACACCAGCCGATACCAAAAGAACAAGAAAAAAACCCCACCCTCCTCATCGAAGTTGCTCTCATCCCGAGTAAGTATGTGGGTCCCACTCGATGCCGATCCTCTCCATCCAGGGTTTGCATGTGGGGCCCCACTTGAGGACCTTGATCACTTCCTCTGAAAGCATACAAAAATAAAAACAATAATAAGAATAAGAATAATAAACATGTAGATCAGTGATGACTTCCCTGAAGAAGCGCGTTGGTCGCTTAGTAGAGGTGTCTTTGGAAAGTCAATCCGAAAGGGATTAGGTGTTTGTCGGTGCATGCATTAATATTAGCCGCGTTGCAATCCTTGTTTCTTGTCCCCCCTCTCGGGGTCTCTCGGTTAGAGACAGTTCAATCACGTCAATGGGGATGCATGAAAGGGCAGCAGCAGAGAGAAGAGACGACACTCAAAGGAGGGAAAGGGGAGGGGGGTCTTTCGGATATACGCGTAAGATCGAAGGTTGACAAGAAATTAAAAAAAAAAAAAAAAGAGTTGGAGGATTTTTCTTTTCTCTCATTGGATGTAGACTTCGTCCTCTTAGAGATTCCATGAAAGCTCCCCCATCCTGGTTGGCTCTCTCCACTGATTATCGACTCCCCTTTCGGTCTTTTCGCACCCCGGTGATGGTGATGTTCTTCCCTTTTTTTTTTTTAATGGTCTTTTTTTCCTTTTAGGGTTTTTTTTTTTGATAGTGCGGGAGCGTCTTGGTGTGCGCCGTTGATGGTGGTCGTTTTTACTTGCGCCGGCATGTGGCGCCTCCTGAGGGTCCGATTGTCATCGATCCTCCCTTGATAAACCAAAAAAAAAACTCTCCTTTCGGTCGCTACTGATTTGGGGAGCGACACATGGCGACCCCGGTTTCAATAGCCACGATCTTTGGACCATGGGATGAACACTAGGGACATGCTACCACCTCCGGTTGCCACCCGTTGCCGGTCGTCACCCCCATCGAGCAACAATTGCCCACCGCCGTTCCGTCAGCCACCAGATGCTACCACCTCCACCGAGACAAGCGGTGGCTCTCTCCACTGATGATCGATTCCCCTTACGGTCTTTTCGCACCAGGGTGATGGTGGTGTTCTTCCCTTTTTTTTATGTTTTTTTTTTCTTTTTTTGGTAGTCGCGGGTGTCGCCTTGGTGTGCACCGGTGATGGAGGTCATCTTTATTTACACAGGCACGTGGCGCCTCCTGAGGGTCCGATTATGATATCCACTTCTGATGAACAAAAAATAAAAACTGTCCTTTGGGTCGCTGCTGATTGGGGAGCGACATATGGCGTTTCAATAGCCACGATCTATGGATCATGGGATGAACACTAGGGGGATGCTACCATCTTCGGTTGCCACCCATTGCCGACCGTCACCTCCCCCCGAGCATCAATCGCCCACCGCAGTTCCGTCAGCCACCAGATGCTGCCATCTACACCGAAACAAGTGGTGTTCGATGGGGCGGCGGTGGATGGCGCCCATCCTGCAATGAGACGGCGGCCATAGGTGGTGGCACCCCCCTAAGATTCATCCCATATATGGCTCATAGATCTTTGTCATTGAAACTTGGATCGGCACATGTCGCTTCCCAAATAGGTAGCAACCGAAAGGGGAGACGATCATTATGAATATCAACCAACTTTTTTCAATTGGTTGTAAATTTTACCACCACATATGTGCATGATGAAGATGTTATGAAGCAACTAATCCGGCCACTTATCTTTATGAACCGATCTGTATAATTGGGCAACGTCCACTGGAAAGTAGGGGTGGCAATGGGTCGGGTCGGGTCGGGTTGAGACATAGGTAGAAGGGCAAAACACCCAACCCGAACCCAACCTGTTTAATAAACGAATCAAAAACTTAAACCCAAACCCGACCCGCCTAATAAACGGGTTGACCCGATCTGACCTGTTTAACCCGTTTACTAAATAGGTCAGATCGTGTCGGGTTTGGTTGGGTTAACAAAACCCATGTAAACCTGTCGGATTGGATCAAGACTGGTCGGATTGGGCCGGGTTGACATGACCCATTTGGTAAACGGGTCAAGTAGGATCATTCGGGTTATAAGTACAAACATGAACCCGACCCATTAAATAAATGGGTCAATCGGGTCGACCCATTTATGACCCGAACCCATTTAGGCCAAACCCAAACTCGCTAACTTCGGGTCGGGTTGGCGGGTCGGGTCAAGGGTTGCCACCCCTACTGGAAAGCAGGGGATCTTTAACTATTAATCAACAAATAATACAAGACAGCAAGGGTTCAGCTACTAGCAATGACCAAAGAAAGATGTCACCTACTTCGCACTATGAAAGACCTTCAACAAGTTTTATAAAAGCTTCGGCGCAGAAAAGAAAGATGAGGAGCACAAGAGATGAACTCGAGCCTGGCTTAAATCCGCTCTTCTGACTAGCAACACTGTCTTTCCAGAACATCATCAACAATGCATATCCACCTTGTTGTCGAGGTAACAAGAACTCCACAAATAGATTGTCACACTTCTCATCATTCATTAAAACAAGAAATAATTGGTGATTAATTCCAAACGGAAGAAATTTTTAACATAAAGGATAGCGAAATATTGTTTATTACGTTAGATCCTTTCGTTTGAAAATATCCATTTTACCTCTGTATGTAACAGTATAAGAAAATCACATGAAGAACAAACAATAATTACTACAGTAATTTCACTGTAGTAATTATTTAAAAAACAAGATTTTATAAAAAAAAAATTGCTAAAGTGATTCGTTGTAGCAAGAGTAACAATGAAATCACTGCAAACAAAGAGAATAGCAAAAGAGACTTACAATGAAAGATATTACACAAGAGAAACTATAAGTAATATCGGTTGAGAATCTAACAAGCACCCAGATCGATAACCCCCCCCCTCTCTCTCTCTCTCTCTCTCTCTCTCTCTCTCTCTCTCTCTCTCTCTCTCTCTCTCTCTCTCTCTCTCTCTCTCTCTCCAGCATTGTCTTGCATAGTTTGGTTGTCCCCTTATAAAGTAAAAAAATATAAGATGCAGGGGCAGGGCTAAAAATACAATTTCTAATGGGACGCAAGTTCCCCACTCGCCACGTTACTTTATGGATTTTAAAATCCAAAAAACTACAAGAGCACAATGTTCAGTTTGCTTAACACATGAGAGTATCATTTATCCATTTCAAAATTTTATTCTGAAAGACTATACATTTAGTGTATCTTATGGCTCATATTATAAGTCTTTGGTAATTTATTTGAGATTTAACTTATTCAATTTTATATGCTTTGAATGTGGGTTAGTGTAGCTGCATTGCATATTAGTTGTGACAACACCCGAAGTGCTCCAAAAGACCGACATTATGGAGGAAAAAGAGCACAACGGGCATACGAGGACAACGATGTCTGCTTCCATTACCAATGTGGGACTTATCATTCAACACTTGTCCGTACGTAGAGCGTTTCAACGGGTACCTGCCTGTATGCGGAGAGAGGAGTCAGCGAGTGCAACGAGGGCCACTCGGAAGACGCTGCTGGAGCAAGTCCAGCTCTGATACCATGTGACAACACTAGAAGTGTTCCAAAAGGCCGACCTTATGGAGGGAGGTGAGGCTGCGGGTAAATGAATACAACGATCTCCGTTCCCATTACCAATGTGGGACTAACCGCTCCACATTAGTTGTTTAAATTTCTAATGCAGACTTATGAGTTAGCTAAAGCATGTGTGTGTGTGTGTGTGTGTGTGTGTGTGTGTGTGAGAGAGAGAGAGAGAGAGAGAGAGAGAGAGAGAGAGAGAGAGAGAGAGAGAGAGAGAGAGAGAGAGAGAGAGAGAGAGAGAGAGAGAGAAATTTTGCTATTTTTTTTCTATGAATACTTCGAGCCCGAAGTGGGTTCATTGCTCGGAAGGCTCATTTTGCTGATTTTTTTTTTCCGTCGATCTAAAAAAAAAAACTCTATGTAAACTAAGGCATTGCAAATTGTATTAAATTAAGGTTTTGCTGATTTTTTTTCCCATTTTCCTGTTGTAGTGTGACATTTTGTTTATTAAACTAAGGTGAGTGCAATTCATATCGCAGAAAACTCTGATTTTTGAATGGATCAATATTCTTTTTTATGTTAAGAATGGTTTTTGATTACTCCTATTTTTTCAAATCCATTGCAAGTGATCTAATGCAAGTAATCCTTATGCAAGTGATTATTAAATGATTTTTTCAAATCCATTGCTTGAAAAACTGATTTGATGACCCTTATTTTTTCTCATTTTACTGATTTTGCCTATGAATTCTTAATATATTTACAATGTCATGCAGAGTAATGTCAAATAGCATAATGTTGTAAAATTTTTAGTCTTTGAATTTCGCATAATCCAATGCAAACACTAGAGAGAGAGAAAGAGATATTTTGCCGATTTTTTATATGAATACTCCGATCCCGAAGTGGGGTCATTGCCCAAAAGGCTCATTTTGCTGATTTTTTTTTCTTCTGTCGATCGAAAAAAAAACCCTATGTAAATTAAGGCATTGCAATTTGTATTAAATTAAGGTTATGTTGATTTTGTTGATTTTTTTTTTCATTTCCCTGTTGTAGCTTGAGATTTTATTTATTAAATTAAGGTGAGTGCAATTCGTATCGCAAAAAATCTATTTTATTAGAAAAAGTAAATGTTCTAAAGTTTTGGCTATCATACCTAAAGGAAGAAAGATAAAACTTTTAATCTCTAATATTTGAATGATCCAATGCAAAAACTTTGATTTTTTAATGGATCAATCTTTTTTTTTTTCTGTGAAGAATGGTTTTTTCAAATCCTTATACAATTGATTTCTAAATGGTTTTTTTCGGATCCATCTCACTGTGGAAGGGCTTGCTGTAATCGCAAACTTTAATTTTATAGAACAAATTGGATCCGCCTCAACTAGATGAGATCTATCTCAATTGGGGTGTGCGTGTGTGTGTGTGTGTGTGAGAGAGAGAGAGATAGAGAGAGAGAGGGGGGGGGAGAGAGAGAGAGAGAGAGAGAGAGAGAGAGAGAGAGAGAGAGAGAGAGAGAGAGAGAGAGAGAGATTTTGCTGATTTTTCCAATGAATACTCCGAGCCCGAAGTGGGGTCATTGCTCGGAGACTCATTTTACTGATTGGGTTTGTGACCTGGAGTCACCTTTATCTCTCTCTTATTAGAAGAATGTAAGTGCCCAATAATAAAATAATAAAGGAGCATACCAAGAGGACATGTTGTGCTTCCTCCTCCACCTAACTCCATCCTCTTTCATCCTCTAAATATTGTCACCTTCATTAAAATATTTTTATCACTCTCAAAATATTATTGCCAACCTCGAAATATTATTATCTCTGTTGAAATATTGACGCCGCCCTCGAATTATTGTCACCTCCCATGAAATATTGTCGATGCCCTCAAAATATTTTTCACCTCCCTCAGAATAAAGTTGACGCCTTCAAAATATTTTCCCGTTGCTTCTTCGCTGTAGCCCCCGACAGATCCAACTCTATCATCGACTCCACCACTGTCGCCGGCCTCGCCTTCCCGACCTACTCCCCAGACCCTTACTGGGACTTCTGCCAGTCCATGGAGGAGATGATGGTGGCACTGGGGCTCGACCCCCGGTTCCACCGCACCGACTTCCATGAGCTCCTCCTCTGCTACATCGCCCTGAGCCACAAGCACATGGTTGTCAGAGCGCTAGGTTGGTAAATTGTTTTGGTCAACCGCTATTTAGTTAAATATTTATTTTTTAAATAATATTTTGAAAAAAAGCCTTATTTTTCTCTTTCTAGCCACGAGATTAGTGGTTATATATATATATATATATATATATATATATATATATATATATATATATATATATATATATATATATATATATATATATATATATATATATATATATATATATATATATAAATTAGAAGTACAGGAGCCTGATGTATGAAAGTGGTTTTTCCCTATTTTTTTGGTTACCCTTGATTTTGGCCATCCTATTTAGGTTTTGCAGCTTATGCCATGTTGTCATTGTTTCAAAAAACATGGGATGAATTACGTGGGCTCTCATGTTGAGACCATCCCTACCTTATCTCTTCAATTAACACACTCTCTCGCTCGCTCTCTATTGAGTCCGCCGACACCGCCCAAACACAACACGCCCAAACACTGGTTAGCCCAACCCGACGGACGTGAGGTGAGGTAATATGAGAGCGATGGTCATGTGTTATATTGGCGAGAGAGGTGACACCAAGCTCAGATTTCGGAGGGTGGTGAGTGACATGAGAGTTACGAATGATGAAGGAACTAGGTGCAAGCGATGGAGAGAGAAGGAATAGGTCTAGATCTGGGGTGGGATTTTTTATAGTTGCATCTCATTTCCTTTTTATTCTAATGATAGTCATCTGTACAGATGTGATGAGTGCATATTTGGATTAAGATTTTAGGCATCTATAGTTATACCGACGCCTCCATCGATGACACCCCCAACAGCGTCAGGTTTCCCGATGCCTAAGCCTCGTCAGATAGAGAGAGACCCAATAATTATTATCACTGCTCACAAAATATTGTTGACAACCAAAAAATATTATCGTTGCCCCAAAAATCTTTTGGGTCGTCTTGAAATTTTTTGTGTGCCTTTGGGTATATGAATCCTTCCTCCATTGCCCAATGTGTCATCAATTAAAGGCTTCTGTAGATACCCTCACGCCCCAAAACTCGGGTTATAAGGGAAGGTCCACAAAGGGTATATGAAGTCGGCATTAGGTGCCCCCTTAACAGATGTGGGACTAACTGGTGGACTTCCTTAAGTGGAGCATGCGGAGTGAAGCACAATAGAAAGGGGATGCATCCGGACAAAGCAGGAGCAGGAGACGCCCAACTCTTATACCATGTTAGATACCCTCACGCCCCAAAACCCAAGTCGTAAGGGAAGGTCCACAGAGGATCCTGTTACCATACACACACACATACACACACAGAAATCTCGAAGGAGTCAAGGTTTGGAATCTCTTTAATTAGCAGACTCGACATCATATCCAGATCTGAATTCTATAGGCCGGTTCCAACTTTCAAATCTCTATAAATAGCATGTTCGTCGAGCTGACGGAAGTCGGTAGTCGTTAAGGTTCTGTTGTCACCCTTGAAATATTATTACCACCCTTCAATTATTAGATCCCCTAATAATTTTTTTATCGCTCTCGAAATGTTTCGTTGTTATCTTTGAAATATTATGACCCCCCTCAAAATATTATCGATGCTCATGGTATTATTGCCACCCTCGAAATATTATCACCGTCCTCAAAATGCTTTTTGTTATTCTTGAAATCTTTTTCGTGCCCTTGGGCACGGGGTTTTTACTTGTGTGTGTGTGTGTGTGTGTGTGTGTGTGTGTGTGTGTGTGTGTGTGTGTGTGTGTGTGTGTGTGTGTGTGTGTGTGTGTATATATATATATATATATATATATATATATATATATATATATATATATATATATAGGGGAGGGATACTCTTACTCATGGCCTCTTACTCATATAGTTATCTATGATCTGGGCCGTCCATTAGATCCCGATGTACGGTTCGGATTAGATAGGGAGTTAAAGCAATTGTGTTCGCATTAAATGCGGGCTTTTAATACGGGCATTTAATACGAACACCATTGCTTTAACTCCCCATTTAATCCGAACCGTACGTCGGGATCTAATGGACGGCCCGGATCATAGATAATTATATGAGTAAGAGGCCATGAGTAAGAGTTTCTATATATATATATATATAAATATATATATATATATATATATATATATATATATATATATATATATATATATATATATATATATATATATATATATATATATAGAGAGAGAGAGAGAGAGAGAGAGAAATGATAAAGTGTGGTCTCGCACCTTAGCCGTCCGAGACATCACTGCGTGCATCGGATGGATGCAGCGGGTACTGATGGAATGATATCGGAGGCGCAGCGGAAGGTGGAGTTGATCCCGAGGATCGTTTCGGTGTGCGGTACATTTTAAAATTTTTATTCAAATTAATCATATGCGTAAATGATAAAACAAATACGAATCGAACCCCTATAGTCATCTATCGAAATGATTGACATATCTCATATGTATGCATTATGATAGATCTAGGGGTTAGTAGGTTATACCTTCGTGCGGGATTTAACACCGCGAAGAATTGCTTCAATATTGATGAAGACAAATTCGGATCTGCACGAACACCTTTCAGTGCAAAGGCCGTAACTTTCTATCCCGACATCGGAATGGAGCAAAACTTGATTTGCCGGAAAGAAGACTTCAACGCCAAGAGTTTGCAACCGGTTTGAAGTCATTTGGACTTCTATAGCTCCTGCAGTGATCAAAATAGTGCAGATCTGCCCGTAAAATCTGGGCAGCAATCTCGAGCCGGATCCTCATGCAAGAGAGAAATGAATCTCTTCGGATTCACCCGATCTCACATATCATCCCGGATCCTTGCACTCTAATCTCTGAGTGCCTCAGAGTGCAAGCGATCTCCATCAATCTCACACACACACTTGAAGAAGAAGATGAGGGAGAGAGAAGAGATGAACCCGAGAGAGAGAGATTACAAATATCCGAACCATAAGCGAAGGGGCTTTGGTTCTTCATCGGAAAAATGAGAAGGATGCACCATTTCAGATCTAAAATTCGTGCCCCTCACTCTCTCTTGTCATTTGAAACCGTTCCTCTCTCTCTCCCTCATTACTCTCAAATTCAATGCCCCTTTTTATTACTAGTTGCCATATTAGAATTGTTGCAATTAAGGAGATGATTCAAAATCATTCAAATCTGAATTAATCCCTTAATTATAAGTTTGATGGCCATGCATGCTAGCCCTAGTGAGGATGGCGGCCACTAGGGCATGCGGGACATTTTGAAATGACCAAAATGCCCCCATGCATCTAGTGGTCGTTCACCTCATGCGGGACAATGTATGCCCATCTACGTGCACGATAATGCACCCTAACACTTAGGGCACCTCATCGGCATCAGCAACAAGTCAATACACCATGGGATGAAGAATAGTATTTTTACTATTTACTAGGGTGCCCTTAGTAAAAGGTGGGGTGCCCCATAGTAAAAATTACTAAACTCGCATTCTGCGTTCTAGTGCAACACGCACACACGGAATGGACTCCTCATGGTATAATGGCAACATCGTATGTCTCTACACTACTCTGGGGTTGCCCCCTAGTGAACACACTTAGTCCTGTGCTACCACCATGCTCCAGTGCGATGCACTCACGGAACACAGGACGATTAGGCATTATTTCTTCAACTCATAATATGCTGTGAGACAAGGAAAAAGTATTGATCCGTAATGATCGTGGATAGGGTGGAACCTTCAGGGACTAGGATTCATGGCTTCCAACCGAACCCGATCGACACACTACCCGAGTGTCCCTGTCAATCCTCTGGGTCCCGGTTAACCTGCGTGGCCACCCAGAGTGCGACGCAGGCTGCACTCCAATTCTCCCAGACTTATTAAGCTCTCTCGCATACCCCTGTTCTCCGCTTAGTATTGGTAATACAATGTCCCTCCACTTGGTGCCATGAGTCAACTCGAGCGGTGGAGAGCACCGTCAGACTCGAGTGACCATATGACTAGGTTCCTTCCAGGTTGACTATCACATCGCACCTCCGATCGCTTTGGCCAAGCAATCGGATCCGGTCAACAGCTCAACTGCTGACCACCAGGCCTGGGTTTAGTGCGGTATATGTCATACCAAGGAACGCACTTACCGATAAGGATGTGGATGGCCTGCAAGAGTGGCATACCGATGCAACGTCAGCCCGGTAACCCAGCGCACCGTGGTATTGGGTCGTGGTTAGATCCCTCACACGTTGGTGAACCAAAGTTACACGCAACTGGTTAGTCCACCGGTCACGGTTCCTCAGGGTTTAGGACCGATTACCCTAAGCAGAAACACGGCTATGTGCACCGGTGTCTGCTCACCGATCTGTGCACCGTGTTGGTTCTGTTCGGCCACAGACATTGTGCCTGGTAATGACCATTATGGAGATTCTCATGCTCTGTCATTCCAACAGCTTATCCTGATAGGGCGACCAACCCAAATCAGAGCTGTGAACGATTTAGGCTCATAGGACCGATCCACTGAGTCTCTTACTCAGATGGACTACTATATAGCCATGGCTCCTTAAGTTCTTTTAAATAGAACACGTATAATAATACGTACCTTTATACAATCCTTAATAAACTATCAACCATATACAGCCAAACCTATGGTTTTACGAGCTGTAGACCACATCAAACCTAACAGGTACATCAGACGATTGCGGTGCGAGACACTCGCACCGCAGACCGCACCCTAACAACCCTCTCTCTCTCTCTCTCTCTCTCTATATATATATATATATATATATATATATATATATATATATATATATATATATATATATATATATATATATATATATATATATATATATATATATATATATATATATATATATATATATATATATATATATATATATATATATATATATATATAGATTGAACGACTTATCGAAAGAAATGAGCCGAGGCTTGTGCTTGCACAATGCCCTGAAAACTAGATCGCCGCCGTAGGATGGTGCTCCCGGCCTCCGACGACAAGCCCCCAGGGTTCAACGACTTCAAGCTTCTCCGCACCAAGGAGAGCTCGTAGGAACTCTCAGGGAACTCCAAAAACAATAGTTGCAAATCAATCCGATGGCGAAATGGGTTGAGGATGATGAGCCGATCACGACCTCTTGTTGCTCCTCTTGTTGACTCTCAAAGAGTTGAGGTAAACTTCAGCTCTATGAAGAGGTAGTGCTGCACTCCACCTTAGAAATGATGGACGGGTTCACCACAACAAGGTTGTAAAGAGAGGTAGAGAGAGAGAATGGAATTTTGTGTATTGAAGAGAGGAGTCCCGGCCTAAATATATAGGCAAATCCTCTCAACCACTTTTCCACTACGTGGCCCACGTTGTCCACTACCAACAGATCAGATCTCAACAACCAAAACAAAAAAAAAAACAATATTCTGTTACACTCGTTCCCACAAAACCACTCGTTCCCACAAAACCGGCAACTGAAGAGATTTGAAAGTATTCAAAATTCAAAAACCAACAATCCCCCACATGAAGGATTTTAAATCTCAAAAAATAATTCAAAATAAAAATTTGGAGTTCCATAGGAATGTGCAATCACTGAGGTGTCTTTCGACTTGAACCGCAGTTAAGAGATTGTCTGTAGGGTTTACTAACTGAGTAGTGACCTAAGTCTTGAACTGCTCAGTTTGAATAGTAGACCTAGTCAACAGGCAACTCACACATCCTTAAATCATCATTGAGTTCCTCTCTCGGTTGTGCTCATTCACGGCCATGAGCTCTCCCCGGTTTTAACAAGCGCTCTAGAGAATTGGCCCCAATTCTCATAGGAAGCGGCCTCACTTCCACACTCGTATAGGTGCAATCTATAAAGAGTGATCTGTATCTATTCACCCCACTGGTATTCCAGCTATAGACAGCATTAAGAGTCTATGACTCAGCCTCACAACGATACAGAATGTACTACCACATCATAGGGAGGGGTAATATGCTTGGTAGCACTCCCACAAGTTCCTCGGATAACTTGTTATCCCATTGAACCTTGTTCTTGGGATCTCCAATCACAAAGGTTGGGTTACAGTTATCGGAAACTTATTAATTCTTAGGCCTCAGCCCCATCCCCCTCGATGTATTTAGAACTAGCTCTCTAGCTAGTCCCTTAGTTAAGGGATCTGCTAAGTTGTCTTTTGACCTTATATAGTCAATGACAATTATCCCTTCTTTTATCATCTGTCGCACAGATTTATGTCTACGACGAATATGTCGAGACTTTCCATTATAGGAATTGTTCTTGGCCCTCATTATAGCTGCTTGGCTATCACAATGAATAAGAACAGCAGGAATAGGTTTTGGCCATAAAGGAATATCCATAAGAAAGTTCCTTAGCCATTCACCCTCCTCACTAGTCTTATCTAGGGCTATGAACTCCGATTCCATAGTGGATCGGGCTATGCAGGTTTGCTTGGATGACTTCCAAGAAACTGCACCTCCTCCAAGGGTAAACATGTACCCGCTAGTGGATTTGGTTTCCGAAGAATCTGCAATCCAATTAGCATCGCTGTACCCCTCTAGGACAGCAGGATACCTACCAAAGAAAATGCCATAATCCAAGGTATGTTTTAAATACCTCAGAACTCGAATTAGAGCATCCCAATGCTCCTTATTAGGGTTAATAGTGTATCTACTGAGTCTGCCTATCGCATAGGCAATATCGGGTCTCGTGCAGTTCATGATATACATAAGACTGCCAATTACCCTTGAATACTCAACTTGTGATACACTTAACCCTATGTTCTTCTTCAGGTGTACTGAAGGATCATATGGCGTTCTGGCAGGTCTACAGTCAAACTGACCAAACTTCCTAAGCACCTTCTCTATATAGTGGGACTGTGATAGAGCTATGCCATTGGAATCTCTCAAAATTTTGATTCCTAAAATGACATCTGCAGCTCCTAAGTCCTTCATATCAAAGTGCCTGCTTAGAAGGTTTTTGGTTTTCACCACAACTTCCAAGTTGGTTCCGAATATCAACATGTCATCTACATAAAGGCATATGATCACGCAAGTCTGATCATTGACCTTAGTGTAGATGCACTTATCTGATTCATTAATCGAGAACCCACTCGAAGTCAATACTTGGTCAAACTTTTCGTGCCACTGCTTTGGAGCCTGTTTGAGACCATAAAGAGATTTCTTTAGTCTACAAACCTTCTGCTCTAAACCTTGCACTACGAAGCCTTCTGGCTGATCCATATAGATCTCTTCCTCTAATTCACCATTCAGGAATGCAGTCTTTACATCCATCTGGTGAATCACAAGGCTATGGATAGCGGCTATGGCTATAAGCACCCTAATGGATGTAATTCGGGTCACAGGAGAGTAAGTGTCAAAGAAGTCCACTCCCTCTCGTTGCCTATAGCCCTTTGCTACTAACCTCGCCTTATATCTCTCTATAGATCCATCTGCCCTAAGCTTCTTCTTGAATATCCATTTACACCCAACAGTTTTGCAACCAGGAGGAAGCTCCACTAACTCCCAGGTGTCGTTGGATGTTATGGATTCAAGTTCACTGTTAACAGCTTCCTTCCAAAAGATGGAGTCAGCTGAGGTCATGGCTTCAACATAACTAGTTGGATCATCTTCCACTAGATAAGTGATGAAGTCAGGTCCAAAAGAAGTACCAGTCCTAGCTCGTTTCCTCCTTCTAGGTTCGTTCTCTTCCTCGTCTGAAGAGTCGATCCTACACCTAGGAACAGACCTCTCGAGCGTGCTGGACTCCTGAGGCCTCTCAGACCTATCTTTATAAGGAAACCGATCTTCAAAGAACTCGGCATCCCTAGTCTCGATGATGGTATTATCATCTATATATGGGCTCTTAGAGTGGGTAACTAAAAACCTATATGCACTGCTATTATGGGCATATCCTATGAACACAGAATCAACTGTTTTAGGACCTAGCTTGGTCCTCTTGGGGTTAGGTATGGATGCCTTCGCAAGACACCCCCACACTTTAAGGTGTTTATAGGAAGGCTTCCTACCTCTCAAGATCTCATACGGTGTCCGCTCAGACTCCTTAAATGGGATCCTATTTAGAATATATGCTGCAGAAAGTACAGCCTCCCCCCACAGGTTCGTAGATACCCCTGAACTGATCATCATGGCATTGACCATGTCCTTTAAGGTCCTATTCTTCCTCTCAGCTACTCCATTAGACTGAGGGGAATATGGAGCAGTGGTCTGATGAATTACACCGTTGTCTTCACAGAACTTAGTGAAGTCTCCGGACTCATATTCACCCCCTCTGTCCGACCTAAGGACTTTGATCCTCTTCCCTAACTGATTCTCCATCTCAGACTTGTAGGATATAAACTTGGTCAAACTCTCGTCCTTACTCTTAAGGAGAAATATTGAACAATGTCGAGAACAATCATCGATAAAAGTGATGAAATATTTGTTCCCTCCTCTCGTAGTGTAACCCTTAAGGTCGCACACGTCTGAGTGGATTAAGTCTAGGGTTTCTAGGCTACGCTCTACATTCTTAAAAGGTTTCTTGGCATATTTTGCCTCTACGCATATGCCACACTTTCCATCCAAGAATGGAATACATTTAGGTACGCTACCTAAGTTAACTAACCTTTTAAGTGATTTAGAGTTAACGTGTCCTAGTCTAGCATGCCACAGATCAAAAGACTCAGATAAATAAGCAGAAGATGAAGCTTTATTATCATTAACGAAAGAGGTTACATTCAACTTAAATAAGCCCTCATCAAGGTAACCCTTTCCCACAAAAGACCCTCCCTTAGTCAGGACAAATTTGTCCGACTCAAATACAAGCTTGTAACCCTTCTTGCTCAGCATCGCTCCGGAGACCAGATTCTTCCGGATGTCTGGGACGTGCAACACCTCCTTCAGAGTCAGAAGATTTCCGGATGTGAGCTTCAGAATCAGGTTCCCTTTTCCAGCGACTCGAGCAACCGAGGAGTTCCCCATGTACAGCGATTCTCCTTCTGCCGCAGATGTGTAAGTAGAAAATGAGCTCTTCGACCCGCAGATATGCCGGGTAGCTCCCGTATCCACCCACCAGTCTGCAAGGTTGCTGACTAGGTTGACCTCCGTCACCACTGCCGAGAAGTAGCCGCTCTGGGCCACGTTCGCCTCGGACTTGTTCTTCGGCCGATTAGCTGCATTGAAGCGGCACTCCCTAGCCAGGTGACCTGGCTTGCCGCACACGAAGCAGTCTCCATTCGGCTTCTTTTTGAACTGGGGTTTGGATTGCTTGTTCTTCTCAAATGGCTTGCGAGCTTGAACCTTCTTATTGGAAGACTTTCCCTCCACGAGGTTGGCCTTTCCCTTTATCATATAGGCTCGCTCCCTTTGCTCCGACACTCGGTTATCATATAGGGGACGGGGAGCCTGGACCTCAGGTGCAGCGTTAACGCTGCACCGGAGCCCCAGCGCGTGCCAAGTGTCACAATCCCATCAAATCCCGCGTGGCCCGCCCAAAATCCCGCTCAAAAAACCCGCTCAAAACCTCAGTCGTTTGATCCGTCTGATCGACTAGATCTCAGCTGCCTGATCCCGTGCACCCGGCCTCGCTGTTACTGTGGCGCGCACAGTAACAGCGAGAATCAGCTATGGGGGAATCCCATCCGTTCATTCAGCCGATCGGGCGGTTGAAAACAAAAATCGCGATTACTGTAGCCGCTACAGTAACCGCGAGATTGCTTTCAGCCGTCCGATCGCAGGATCCAACGGACTGGATTCACCGAACGGCCAATTGAATTCCAAAAGAATTCAATCCGTTGGATCCTGATGATCGGACGGTTGAAAGCAATCTCACAGTTACTGTAGCGGCTACAGTAATCGTGATTTTTGTTTTCAGCCGCCCGATCGGATAAACGAACGGATGTGATTCCCCCATAGCTGATTCTCACTGTTACTGTGCGCGCCACAGTAACAGCGAGGCCGGGTGCACGGGATCAGGCGGCTGAGATCTAATCGATCAGACGGATCAAATGGCTGAGGTTTTGAGCGGGTTTTTTGAGCGGAATTTTGGGTGGGCCGTGCGAGATTTGATGGGATTGCGACACTTGGCGCGCGCTGGGGCTCCGATGCAGCATTAACGCTGCACCTGAGGTCCAGGCTCCCCGTCCCCATATATATATATAGGGGCATGCTATAATGCGGTATGCGGTACGTGCAGCACCGCACCACAGCCGTCTGATGCACGCGCTACATGCATCGCAAGATCACATGCACGCAGCAGTGCATCAGACGGCTGCGGTGCGGTGATGCACTTACCGTATGCCGAATTATAGCATTTCTCTCTCTCTCTCTCTCTCTATATATATATATATATATGTATATATATATATATATATATATATATATATATATATATATATATATGTATATATATATAGGCCTGTTAGGCTGTGGAGTGTGGCACCACACCGCGGCCATCTGATGCATCGCTGCGATGCGTGCAATGCACGCAGCGGTGCATCAGATGGCTGCGGTGCGACACCGCACGCACTACACGTCGCATTTTATTATCTCTCTCTCTCTCTCTCTATCTATATGTGTGTGTGTGTGTGTGTGTGTGTGTGTGTGTGTGTGTGGAGGGAGAGACTCGAGTCTGGTCCTCTAAAAATGCACCTTTTGTTATATTTTAAGTTTTTGAAAGGTAAGTATATTTATTCAAATCTAATATAAACTGTACACTTGGGCCCACCTAACTCAAGAGTACTACTACTACTTTGAGCTGGGTAAGGCACTAGAAACCTTTCAAAGGAAACAATGGGCCAGCCTAACTCATAGACGAGCAGGGCAAGGGAACACCAAAAACATCCAAAAACAGCTCCCTCTATAGAATCAAATCAACTATCCACACTGTCCAAGTCACATTGTCTATGCCTTATGTACCCCTAACTCTATGCAAAACTCTTATCACTTGAAGATCTGAAGTTCTCTTCTACTCCTATCAATATAACCTCTAATTGATACAAAACTTTATGGGTAACAAACTTCCAAGGCTTTTCTAACTCATTAAAGAGTCTATTGTTTCGTTTCTCCCACACTCCATACACTGCACTTGAAAAAGCCAAACTAGCAGTATTGCTCTTCAAAGTATTTTCTTTACTTAGAGGAACCAAAATTTCCATCATCCGTTGAATATTACCATCTCTCATACTTTGAATCCCATTAGCTTTACAAAATCTTAGACCATAAGTTGACAGAAAATTCACACTTGAAAAATAGATGATCCATACATTTTTCTTCCTTTCTGCATAGGTAGCACATATTTGTTAGAATTGGTGAGGTCTACAACTCGTAAAATCTTATAGTTTAGCTATATATGGTTAATAGTATATGATTGCATATTGGTACATACCTTAGTACGTGTTCTGATTACCGAACAGAGAGCCATGGCTACATAGTAATCCACTTGAGTGGAAGACTCAAGGGACGGGTCCCATGTAACCTAAATATGTTCGCAGCACTGATTAGGGTTGGTCGCCCTATCAGGATAAGCTGTTGGGATGACAGAGCATGGGTGTTTCCACCACAGTCATTACCAGGCACAGTGTCTGTGGCCGAACGGAACTAACACGGTGCACAAATCGGTGAGCAGACACCAGTGTACTAAGCCATGTTTCTACTTAGGGTAAAATGGTCCTAAACCCTAAGGAACCATGTCTGGTGGACTAACCAGTTGTGTGGTGCTTTGGCATACCAATGTGTGAGGATCCTGATGCAGTAATCTAAAACTACGGTGTACTGGGTTACCCGGTTGGCGTTGCATTAGCGTGTCACTCCTGCAGGCCATCCACACCCCTAACGGAAGGTGCATTCCTTGGTCTGACCTACGTCGTATTAAACCCTAGCCAGGTGGTCATCAGTTGGACTAGTGACGGATCCGGCTCGTCAGAGCAATCGGAGATATGATGTATGTGGTCAACCTGGAAGGAACGAGTCATATAAGCACTTGATTCTGACGGTATTCTCCACCGCTCAAGTTGCATCATGGCACCAGATGGAGGGACATCAGGTTTACCATACTAAACGGAGAGCAGGGGTATGAGGGAGAACATAGTAAGTCCGGGGGAATTGGAGTGCAGCCTGCGTCGTACTCTGGGTGGCCACGCAGGTTAACTCGGACTCAGAGGATCGATGGTACACTCGGGTAGTGTGTCGATCGAGTCTGAGTTGAAAGCCATGAACCCTGATCCCTGAAGGTTCCACCTTATCCACATTATGTACGGTCCTAGTACCATCTCCTTGAATCACAGGACGCAGTAAGAGAAAGCGAGTAGTTCAAACCTACGCTCCGTGAGTGGTTTGCGCTAGTGCACGGTAGATGCATAGCTACGTGTGTTCACTAAGGGGAAACCCTAGGTTAGTGTAGAGACGTATGTAGTTATCTCTCGCCATAAGTGAACTTTGCTACATGGGTGCCATGCACCGAGACATGTTACGAGTTGACTAGTTGACTTTACTAGGGCATCCTCCGGTGACCTCAGTTAATAGTAAAGTAACTTGTCAAGATCACTTAAGGAAGAGCCGCTACGTCTCGCACACTAGAAATGATCAATTTGAGGCATAAGGGTATTTTGGTAAAAACGTGCACTACCAAGCCTCACTAGTGGCCGACCCTAGCTGTGGGAGACTCATACAGGGCTGGCCCCTATATTCTGGGGATGAGAATCCCCAGTAATAGGGCCGGCCATAGGTATAAGATAGGGGTTTTGAATTGATCAAAACAAGCCCTAAAAGTGGGAAACACGGATAAAGAGATGGAGAGATAAAGAGAGATTTTTGGGGGATGAACTTATCCCCTTGGAGCCTTATCCAAGGGGATAGGTTGGCCTTATAAAAGGGGCTATAGGGGGCCGACCATACATGATGGAAAAACCGAACCCCTCTTCCTTCATCTCTCCCTAGCTCTTTTCTCATCTTTTATCTCGTCTCTCCCCTCGCTTGCACTATTGGATGACGACTCATCTTCCTCGCGTAGGGTTTCATAGAAGGAGAAGGCTCATCGGATGGAGGCACTCAGAGATCTATCGATGAGGTGTCATGCATCGTGCGAGATCGGATAAACTAGAAGGAGATATAGAAGTCCAAACGAGGTGACACTTGTTGCAAAAGTTGCGTCTCGAAGTTCTCTACCTGCAGTTCATATTTCAACCCAATCCGAGTTCGGAGCAGAAAGTTATGGCCATTGCACCGAACATATGTCGAGTAGATCCGAGTCCGTCTCTATCGACAAAGAAGAACTTGTCGCGGTGAAAGAATCTGCACGCATGTATGATCTCTAACATGTAGATCTAGTATAGATAGAACATGCATACATGCTAGATTGTTCTTTCGCGTTAGATCGACGTTAGGGGTTCGCGTAGTTGGCATGCTAGATTCATACACGCACATGTAGATCGTTTCAATGAAAAATTTGTTATGTAACGCACACCGCTCACAGTCTTCGGACCCTCACTTTGCTTCCGTTGCGGGCCTCTACCATGGATTTATTTCCAATAATATTAGCCAATTCAATCCCTCGTTTCTTCACAGCATCCATGGTGGCAAGTCTATTATGAAGAGCTTTCCAAGTACAATAGCTAAATCTAGGAGGAATGATTGCCTCCAAATAAGTTTTGCCCAAGCAACATCCTCCTTCTCTCTCACATGATTTCAGGCCGGCCTCCTTAAAAGAGAAGTCCCCTGATTTAGAATTCATTGCAGACACCCTTTGTTACATGGTGTAATACATATATTACCATATTTGTTACATATATGCTACACTTATTCTATTCAAATGTTACAATTATTTTTCAAGATTTATGTTTTGTTAAAACGTGTACAAAAATATAAAAATAATTAAAATATTTGAATATGATATGATAATATATGTAAGAGCATCTCCAACTGGTGGCTTCAAAATGAAGACCGATCGATTGGACCAATAGGAAATATTCTCTTATGAAGGGAGCACCATCTCCAACCGGTGCTCCCTTCATCCTTGTTCCCTTGTTTAAATTAAATTGTTATAATAAGTACAAAGGAGCTTAAACCTGTGAAACAGTAATTTGAAAGTGGTGAAACCAACCTTCAAATTTGAAGGACAGAAACCCCCCCCCCCCCCCCCCCCCCCCCCTTCCTTCATTTTGAAGGTGGGATTTGAAGGCTGATTGGAGGCCAACCCCACCTTCAAAATGAAGGTTTGACGGCCGGTTGGAGTTGCTCTAATGCATACGATAGTGTATATATTATATTATGTTAAAATTTATACAAAAATAATGATTAAAATATGAACATAAATCTATAAAATAGCAAATCAAAACATTTGAATAGATAAGGTGTAACATATATAATGAATATGATAGCATATAGGAATGGCAATGGGGAGGGTTTATGAATTGAATTTTTTGATTTTTGAATATGCCCGTCCCGAACCCTCCCAGTTTACAATAGGAATTTAAAACCCGAACCCGACCCATTGCCATCCCTAATAACATATGTATTACACTATATTAACATTATAAAGATGTGTTTTTAGGATGCGTTTTTAGTAGATCACATACTAGCTTTTTTAAACAAAGTTATAATGGTATTGATTTTCCCCCCTTCAATAGTGTTGTAGTACATGGGATTTATACAGCATGGTGCAGGCCTCTACAAGGTAAGGCTTAACAACCGAACCCCATAACATAAATGGTTAGTTCAAGGAAACAATGATATATTAGTGCAGTAGGATTTTCCCACTATAGTAGTTATTAACCAGTTTCATGGTAGGGTTTTGTTACCATATTCTTCAAGAGCTCTTAACTACTTCCACTATCATAGGGATTGGTTGTCATAGAATCCAAAGTGCTGATCTGTCAGGAGTCGTCAATACTCCCCCGCAAACTTGGCGGGCACAGAGAGACAAGTTTGGATGCTAACAGCGAGAACCGAAGGTTGGGCAGGCTTTTGGTGAAGATGTCGGCAAGTTGATTAATGGAATAAACGAATCGAACTTAATGAGTACCTGCAACAACTTTTCTCGAACTAGGTGGTAGTCAAGTTTGATATGTTTGGTCCAATAATGGAACATAGGGTTAGCAGCTATGTAGGTCACACTTAAATTGTCACAATAGAGAAGTGTTGGTGACGACATGAGAACTCAAGGTTCGCATAGAGGATGTCAAATTCATATAGTGTCAGTACATACTTGGGAGAGTGCGCGATATTCTGATTCGGCACTAGATTTGGAGACCATAGGCTGCTTCTTGGCACACCAAAAAATTAGATAGGGGCCTGAAAAGATGCAAAAACCTGTTGTGGAGCATCAACTATCTGGATAACCTGCCCAGTGAACGTTAGAGAAGGTAGTTAACAGCAAGGGAGCAGAAGAGCAATGCAGAGGGGACCAAGGCCAAGATAACCTAAAGTTGTGAGCTACGTACCTCCAATAGAGGGGGCTCCAAGGCTTGGAGCTCACGCCAATAGCCATGCATAAGGCTATGAAACTACTGAATGGTCTGCTCCCCCTGCTGAGCAGACTAGGCCTGAGATAGACTGATACTCGCGAGCCCCACTTTGCTCCACAAAGTGCTCAGTAAGGCGGATCCAGATCTCTGCAGCAGTAGAGAAGATGAAAAGATCTGCACAAAGAGAGCGATCGACCGAGGTAACTAGAAAAGCATGAACGCGTCGGTCACGAACTCTCCAAGAGTCAGAAGTCATAGAGTCAGAGGTCGCTGTAGGAGCAGGAGTGGATCCGTCAAGGTGCCCGTATAAGGCACGGCCATCTAGAACGTTCCACACTGTAGCCGACCACGCAGTCCAATCTGCAATAGTCACAAGTTGAAAGTCCGTAGATACTGGGAGGAAGTCCCTTGTTTGCTCAATAGGAGTTGTCGAGAACTGAACAGAGGACACCCCGGACAGAGCGGAGGATATATACTCCGGACGAAGCGGAGGACTAATCGGAAGATGCCATCTAGGAACGAAATTAGCGCAGGGGTGTGGGCTAAGGTGCAGGCGCATGGGCCGGATCGGATAAGGGCCAGGCGCAGGAGCATAGATCGGGCTCCGGTGAGCTAATTTGACCACAAGCCCTAAGTTGACCACAAATCGGTGCTCCTATGAGCCGTAGGGCTAAGGTGTGGGCTCCTGTGAATCGCACAACAATCATACGTCTGTGCGGGATAGGGAGCTCGGATACCGGTGCAACGATAATCTCCGGAGTAGGGCAGCGGATCGGGTGTCGATGTGTGATCGGCGTCGGTGCTGGTCGCATATCCTGTACCGGCTGGAAGTAGAGCAGCAGTGCAGCGGGCCGATCTTTGGTGCGGATCGAGCTTTTGGTGCGGGCTCTGGTGTGAGATCGGCGGTAGCGGATGGTGGTGGCACGGTCGGCGGTCTCCGGTGCGAGATCGAAAGTAGAGCAGGGCAGCGGCGGCTCTGGTGCGAGATCTGTGGCAGTGGACGGCGGGTGCGACGTAGGACCGGAAGCAGAGTAGGGCAGCGTGCCGATCTTCAGTGCAGATCGCACTCTGGTGCGGGCTCCGGTGCGAGATCTGCAGAAACCGACGGTGAGCGCAGGGCACGATCGGTAGGCGCGGTACAGGGCACAGGGCACGATCGGTGGGCGTGGCACAGGGCGCAGGGCTGATTTCGGGAGGAGGCACTACAAAAAAAACAGTTATTACCGACGGACAATATCCGTCGGTAATATTAACATTCCGTCGGTAATATTTTATAGCGACGGAAGATATTTCCGTCGCTGGCTGTCGGGAAAAAAGGTGTCGAGGAAAACAATACGACGGACCAAATATTACCGTCGGTAATAATAATTAATACCGACGGTAATATTAAAGCCGTCGGTCATATTTAATCAATTAAAAATTAATATAATATATTATTGCCGACGAACCTTAAAAATCCGTCGGTAATATATAAGCATTTTACCGACGGTTATGGTATATACTGTCGGTAATAATATATATATTACCGACGCATATATATGTCCCGTCGGTAATAATATATATATATATATATATATATATGAGGAATGGGATGCTGCCTATCAAAGCAGCATTTTTTGCTGCTTTGATACATTGTTTGACCATCCTAGAAGTTTTGGAATTTGATGAAATTTGGTGAGGGTGTTGTCTGGGGTAAGATGATCATCCTCACAAATTTTCATCAAATTCCAAAACTTCTAAGAGGGTCAAATGGTCGAAGAAAAATCTGCAAAATCTGCAGTCACCGTTAAAATCTGCAGATTTTGCTTCGACCATTTGACCCTCTTAGAAGTTTTGGAATTTGATGAAAATTTGTGAGGATGATCATCTTACCCTAGACAACATCCTCACCAAATTTCATCAAATTCCAAAACTTCTAGGATGGTCAAACAATGTATCAAAGCAGCAAACAATGCTGCTTTGATAGGCAGCATCCCATTTCTCTATATATATATATATATATATATATATATATATATATATATATATATATATATATATATATATATATATATATATATATATATTACCGATGGATATTATATGCCGTCGGCAAATTATTTATAATTAAAAAAAAATGAAAATATTATTACCGACAGAATAATTATTGTCCGTCGGTAATAAGTATGTTTTTTTTTTATAAATTTACCTAAATAATGTTATTTAATTCCTGTGATTTACAACAATACCACAATATATTACCACAATTTATCAAATATTACCACAATTTATAAAATATTACCGCAAATTTTAAAATATTACCTAAATTGATAAAAAATTACAGCAAATTATCAAATATTACCACAGTACCCGATAATTATAGACAAGAATAAAAAATAACCACATATTACAAAATAATATTTACACAATCCAAAACTGAGAGATGATATATGCCCTATCTCAACCACCCCCGCCCGCCACTAACGCTGGTGCTCTCATCGATCCCCTGACGCCGCCCTATCTCAACCACCCCCGCCCGCCACCAACGCTGGTGCTCTCATCGATCCCCTGACGCCGCCCTGCTCCTGCAATTAACATATATTTGTTAAAAAAATAGTTTACATCTATAACTGAGTCTAAGCGTTAAAAAATAATAAGTTAGCGGGTTTCGATTTTGAAATAGGTTTGGATTCGATCGGATCGGCATCCGATAATTCGAAGTTGGAAGTATTCCGTATTTCGGACTTGCGAGCGGGTTCTAATTGGATATTTGATGAATTTACGCTCCGATTCACCGATTTAGAGTCTAAGTGTTGGAAAATCATAAGTTAGCATGTTTCGGATATGAAATAGGTTTGGATTTGATCCGATCGTCATCGGATGGCATCCGATAATTCGAACTCGGAATTATTCCGTATTTCGGACTTGCGAGCGAGTTCTAATTGGATATTTGACCAATTTACGCTTTGATTCACCGATTTAGAGTCTAAGTGTTGGAAAATCATAAGTTAGCGTGTTTCGGATATGAAATAGGTTTGGATTCGATCCGATCGTCATCGGATCGGCATCCGATAATTCGAACTTGGAATTATTCCGTATTTCGGACTTGCGAGCGGGTTCTAATTGGATATTTGACCAATTTACAATCCGATCGATTCACCGATTTAGAGTCTAAGTGTTGGAAAATCATAAGTTAGCGTGTTTCGGATATGAAATAGGTTTGGATTCGATCGGATCGTCAACGGATCGGCATCCGATAATTCGAACTTGGAATTATTCCATATTTCGGACTTGCGAGCACGTTCTAATTGGATATTTGACCAATTTACGATCCGATCGATTCACCAATTTAGAGTCTAAGTGTTAGAAAATCATAAGTTAGCGTGTTTCGGATATAAAATAGGTTTGGATTCGATCGGATCGTCAACGGATCGGCATCCGATAATTCGAACTTGGAATTATTCCTTATTTCGGACTTGCGAGCAGGTTCTAATTGGATATTTGACCAATTTACGATCCGATTCACCGATTTAGAGTCTAAGTGTTGGAAAATCATAAGTTAGCGTGTTTCAGATATGAAATATGTTTGGATTCGATCGGATCGTCATCGGATCGGCATTCGATAATTCAAACTTGGAATTATTCCGTATTTCGGACTTGCGAGCGGGTTCTAATTGGATATTTGACCAATTTACGATCCGATCGATTCACCGATTTAGAGTCTAAGTGTTGGAAAATCATAAGTTAGCGTGTTTCGGATATGAAATAGGTTTGGATTCGATCGGTTCGTCAACGGATCGGCATCCGATAATTCAAACTTTGAATTATTCCGTATTTCGGACTTGCGAGCGGGTTCTAATTGGATATTTGACCAATTTACGATCTAATTCACCGATTTAGAGTCTAAGTGTTGGAAAATCATAAGTTAGCGTGTTTCGGATATGAAATATGTTTGGATTCGATCGGATCGTCTTCGGATCGGCATCCGATAATTCGAACTTGGAATTTTTCCGTATTTCGGACTTGCGAGCGGGTTCTAATTGGATATTTGACCAATTTACGCTCCGATTCACCGATTTAGAGTCTAAGTGTTGGAAAATCATAAGTTAGCGTGTTTCGGATATGAAATAGGTTTGGATTCGATCCGATCGTCATCAGATCGGCATCCGATAATTCGAACTTGGAATTGTTCCGTATTTCGGACTTACGAGCGGGTTCTAATTGGATATTTGACCAATTTACGATCCGATTCACCGATTTAGAGTCTAAGTGTTGGAAAATCATAAGTTAGCGTGTTTCGGATATGAAATAGGTTTGGATTCGATCGGATCGTCAACGGATCGGCATCCGATAATTCGAACTTGGAATTATTCCGTATTTCAGACTTGCGAGCGGGTTCTAATTGGATATTTGACCAATTTACGATCCGATTCACCGATTTAGAGTCTAAGTATTGGAAAATCATAAGTTAGCGTGTTTCGGATATGAAATAGGTTTGGATTCGATCCGATCGGCATCCGATAATTCGAACTTGGAATTATTCCATATTTCGGACTTGCGAGCGAGTTATAATTGGATATTTGACCAATTTACGCTCCGATTCACCGATTTAGAGTCTAAGTGTTCGAAAATCATAAGTTAGCGTGTTTCGGATATGAAATAGGTTTGGATTCGATCGGATCGTCAACGGATCGGCATCCGATAACTCGAACTTGGAATTATTCCGTATTTCGGACTTGCGAGCGGGTTCTAATTGGATATTTGACCAATTTATGATCCGATCGATTCACCGATTTAGAGTCTAAGTGTTGGAAAATCATAAGTTAGCATGTTTCGGATATGAAATAGGTTTAGATTCGATCGGATCGTCAACGGATCGGCATCCGATAATTCGAACTTGGAATTATTCCGTATTTCGGACTTGCGAGCGGGTTCTAATTGGATATTTGACCAATTTACGATCCGATTCACCGATTTAGAGTCTAAGTGTTGGAAAATCATAAGTTAGCGTGTTTCGGATATGAAATAGGTTTGGATTCGATTCGATCGTCAACGGATCAGCATTCGATAATTCAAACTTGGAATTATTCCGTATTTTGGAGTTGCGAGCGGGTTCTAATTGGATATTTGACCAATTTACGATCCGATTCACCGATTTAGAGTCTAAGTGTTGGAAAATCATAAGTTAGCGTGTTTCGGATATGAAATAGGTTTGGATTCGATCGGATCATCATCGGATCGACATCCGATAATTCGAACTTGGAATTATTCCATATTTCGGACTTGCGAGCGGGTTCTAATTGGATATTTGACCAATTTACGCTCCGATTCACCGATTTAGAGTCTAAGTGTTGGAAAATCATAAGTTAGCGTGTTTCGGATATGAAATAGGTTTGGATTCGATCGGATCGTCAACGGATCGGCATTCGATAATTCGAACTTGGAATTATTCCGTATTTCGGACTTGCGAGCGGGTTCTAATTGGATATTTGACCAATTTACGATCCAATCGATTCACCGATTTAGAGTCTAAGTGTTGGAAAATCATAAGTTAGCGTTTTTCGGATATGAAATAGGTTTGGATTCGATCGGATCGTCAACGGATCGGCATCCGATAATTCGAACTTGGAATTATTCCGTATTTCGGACTTGCGAGCGGGTTCTAATTGGATATTTGACCAATTTACGATCCGATTCACCGATTTAGAGTCTAAGTGTTGGAAAATCATAAGTTAGCGTGTTTCGGATATGAAATAGGTTTGGATTCGATCCGATCGTCAACGGATCAGCATCCGATAATTTGAACTTGAAATTATTCCGTATTTCGGACTTGCGAGCGGGTTCTAATTGGATATTTGACCAATTTACGATCCGATTCACCGATTTAGAATCTAAGTGTTGGAAAATCATAAGTTAGCGTGTTTCGGATATGAAATAGGTTTGGATTCGATCGGATCGTCATCGGATCGGCATCCGATAATTCGAACTTGGAATTATTCCGTATTTCGGACTTGCGAGCGGGTTCTAATTGGATATTTGACCAATTTACGATCCGATTCACCGATTTAGAGTCTAAGTGTTGGAAAATCATAAGTTAGCGTGTTTCGGATATGAAATAGGTTTGGATTTGATCGGATCGTCAACGGATCGGCATCCGATAATTCGAACTTGGAATTATTCCGTATTTCGGACTTGCGAGCGGGTTCTAATTGGATATTTGACCAATTTACGCTCCGATTCACCGATTTAGAGTCTAAGTGTTGGAAAATCATAAGTTAGCGTGTTTCGGATATGAAATATGTTTGGATTCGATCGGATCGTCATCGGATCGGCATCCGATAATTCAAACTTGGAATTATTCCGTATTTCGGACTTGCGAGCGGGTTCTAATTGGATATTTGACCAATTTACGCTCCGATTCACCGATTTAGAGTCTAAGTGTTGGAAAATCATAAGTTAGCGTGTTTCGGATATGAAATATATTTGGATTCGATCGGATCGTCATCGGATCGGCATCCGATAATTCGAACTTGGAATTATTCCGTATTTCGGACTTGCGAGCGGGTTCTAATTGGATATTTGACCAATTTACGCTCCGATTCACCGATTTAGAGTCTAAGTGTTGGAAAATCATAAGTTAGCGTGTTTCGGATATGAAATAGGTTTGGATTCGATTGGATCGTCATCGGATCGGCATCCGATAATTCGAACTTGGAATTATATTCCGTATTTCGGACTTGCGAGCGGGTTCTAATTGGATATTTGACCAATTTACGATCCGATTCACCGATTTAGAGTCTAAGTGTTGGAAAATCATAAGTTAGCGTGTTTCGGATATGAAATAGGTTTGGATTCGATCCGATCGTCATCGGATCGGCATCTGATAATTCGAACTTGGAATTATTCCGTATTTCGGACTTGCGAGCGAGTTATAATTGGATATTTGACCAATTTACGCTCCGATTCACCGATTTAGAGTCTAAGTGTTGGCATTACATCTTTCTACTATATTCTCTTTGTATAATCGTAAAAAGTACCAATTGCATGAGTGAATTTAAAATAATTTGCACTTACAAAGCTTCAGTCAAAGTTTACCTGTATGCCAGCATAACTGCAGAGATAGAAATCGAACTCCGTTGGGTGGTATATTGTTGTGTCCACTACAAATGTCACATGAGGGAGATATCCCTCTTCCAACGAGGCACACACCTAGCATGATTAAAAAACAAAATTCTATCATTTAAAAGAAAAACAGAGGCTACATCATTACCATGAGAGAGAGAGAGAGAGACCATTTACGATCCGATTTATCGATTTAGAGTCTAAGTGTTGGAAAATCATAAGTGTGATAATATGATCTAAGCTCAAATTAGTAAGATTCATATTTTTTGCTAAAATTATAAAGATTAGTAAGTACCTGATCATGAGGATGAGCCACCGGTAGACTGGCTTATGAATTCATAAAATTTACGCTCTAGTTCCCTGCGAGCTTCTCTTTCCTCATCGAGGGCCTTCTTCTCCGCCTCAACCCTCTGCTCGAGGGCCTGCCTCTGCTCTCGCTCCGCCTCAATCCTCTGCTCGAGGGCCTGCCTCTGCTCTCGCTCTGCATCTAGCACAGACTGCAGCTGAGTAATAGCACCGGTCTGGGAGTCCCGTGCTCTCGAGCGCATACCCTCTCGTCCAAAGTAGGAGGAGGGTGTGACTCCAAGGCCCGTACAGAGGACACGGCCGTGCGTGGCAGGTCTCAGCACAGTATCCATCGCTGAGTCGACAGATACTGAGTTGGAGGAGGAGCCGGCCTCGCCCGACGGGGTCACCAGAAGTTGCATCCTCTTCTATATAAAAACAACCAATGATATTTTATGACATATGTATAAGAATATATTAACAGTAATTTAATTACTTACCACTTGCGAGGCAACCCTGTCGTCCAGAAATGCCCCATCGATACGCCGCCTCCTAGAGGCCTTAAAAAGGTCAATCCTATTAGGCTCGTGGCCCAAGGACTGTGTCTGTTGGACATATAAAATAAATAGATGAGTTAATATAACATGTATAGAGCTTTAAATAATAACAATGTTTGTATCATTTACCAGCTGTTGGGCAAGCTGGGGCATGGAGGTCCTCCCCTTCACTGGAGCAGGTGTCGTCGAGGCACTTCTATTCTGCTTGCCTATAGCAGATTTCCTCTGTGTCAATCGATTAAATTTTGAAACATCAATACAAATTTTTAGTATAACATTAAAACAAGTACGAATCAACAAAATTATAATTATACCTGAAAGCTAGGGGTGGCCCAGTGAGCGACCAAAAACTGTAGAATGTGTAGCGGTGACGCGTCTCTCGTCCCGGCCGCAGCCTGTACCTCCTCAGCCGGCTGACCGACCAAGTAACCGTAGAGCTGGTGACGGTAATCCCTGTACCGCTCACCCATCATCTTCCACAAGTCCTCCCGATGGGTGTCGGTTTCCATGTTCTCCTATATAAATTTCTCCTGTAAAATCAATTTAGAAACAAGTCATTTTATCAAATCAAATTATAAAGAAGTACGATATTATTCTAAAATGCTTTAATGAAACTAACGTATCAAAAACTACTAATACATCCTCTCCTTATAGGATGCATCAATGTTCTTCCACCCCCTTAACCCCACAATCGGGGCATTCCTCTCCTCCCGTACTATAATGCCGACCCACATGGCAGCGTCAGAAGCGTGCTCGCCCACAAAGGTCCTGTCGCTCCACTGTAGGGACAGCGGCTCACGTAAGGCCGACAAGCGTCGGGCCGTCGTCACGCCCCGGTCGCCTACGTGCCTGGTGATCCTCGACCCTGCAAATAAAATATACATCAGTACTGAAGAAGTATTTACAACATGTATAAAACTTTAGATCTAAACATTACCTGTGGGCGTAGACGCTGTAGCCGAGTGCTGAGCACTGCTCGAAGCTCCGGAGGCTGCGACCACATCAGGAGCTAGTGTGGAGAGAGGAGCAGCACTACCAGATCTGGACGACTCAGTCTCGGACCCTGGGGTGGCAGCCGGAGCGCTCCGAGCTACCCCACCCCTGCCTCTACGAACATATGACCGTGATGCATCTGAAACAGTTTAATTTACATATGAAACAGTAAGATTTACATATGAAACAATATGAAACAGTTTGATTTACATATGAAACAGTAAGATTTACATATGAAACAATATGAAACAGTTTGATTTACATATGAAATAGTATGATTTATGAAACAATATGAAACAGTTTGATTTACATATGAAACGGTATGATTTACATATGAAACAGTATAAATTAATATGATATACATATGAAACAATATGATTTATATATGAAACAATTTGATTTAAATATGAAATAATTTGATTTATATACGGTCTAGTCATTTTCTGTCTCATCTCTGTCACTCTCATCGCTTCCCTCTTCTATTATTTGATCTGCATTCGCTGTCCAGTTTATATTGTCGACATCTTTATTTTCGTCGTGCACTGCGTCGACAATGATTATCTCATCATTCTGGTATGCATCCAAATCATCATCGACGACCCCCGCATCCTTGTCTCCCATGTCATAAAAATCTCTGGGTGGTGACCTGACTACAATTTGCCAACCTGGAGAGGTATTATCCGGTGCATAAAATATATATTGCGCTTGAGAGGCAAGAATGAATGGATCTTCATATTGGGTATTCAATCTCTTGCCAGTGTTGATGCTGATAAAACCGTATTTGTCGACATTATAACCAGTCCCGCGATTATTAACATCATACCAATCGCATTTGAATAATACGATCCGATTTTGACCAAGGAATTTAATCTCGAGAATCTCGTTGAGGACGCCGTAGAAGTCGATATTTTCTAATTCTTCTTGCTCACCGTTGATGACAACCCCACTATTTTGGGTTCTTCGTGATTTTTCACTATCTTTCGTCCGAAATCTATAACCGTTCACGATATAACCATCGTACGATATTGCGTCTTGCAAAGGACTACAAGATAAGCGCCAGAGATCCTCATTTATCAGCGGATCGTGGTTGTCGTGCAGCTCCTGTGCCCATAATAACCACATGACATTCATGATATGAACACATAATTATTGTTCGGTAATGGATGTCAATGAAATTCAGTAATGATGTGAATACTTATGTGTTTCTCGAACCACGATGGGAATTCATGATCATGAATTTGGGGAGCATTTCGAGTATCCCGATTATTAATGATGGCTTTATGCTTCCTGTTTTACCGGTTATGAATTAGATTATAATTAGCATATATACTTAATGAATGGACTGAAAGAATGAGTAAATGATCGTAAAATGCTTACTCAATGAATGGCCACACTTCATCACATTGGCGCAACACATACATATGTGCCTGTTGAATCTCATCTACAGACAATCGACGGGTTTTGCCTCCTCCTATAGGTCTACCCATTTCGACAAATATAGACAGACCCCCATCGAAGTCTATTGGACCACCGTCATAGTTCCGCTCAAGTTGATTGAATCGCGTGTCTATACCATGTAGGTATCTTGAGCAGAATGTTAGATATTCTTCTGCTAGGTATCCTTCAGTAATTGATCCCTCCGGACGACTTTTATTACGAACATATGATTTCAATGTTCGCAAGTACCTAATTTGAGAAAAAAATATTTGGATGAATATATCAAGAACGATCAAATACATTGTGCGAATGAGACGAGACGATTACCTCTTGATAAAATACATCCAGTGGTAATGAACTGGGCCACCGAGTTTGGCCTCATTTGCCAAGTGAACGGTCAAATGCACCATGACATCAAAGAAGGAAGGTGAAAATATCATCTCTAACTTGCATAATGTGAGCGCAATATCCCTCTTCATCTGTTCAAGTTGGTCCACTCTAAGTACCTTCGAGCACAACTGTCTGAAAAAAGTGCTGAGCTCAATTAACAGACCGGACACCTGTTCGGTTAAATTCCCACGTATAGCAAGAGATAACAATCGCTGCATAAGAACATGACAATCGTGGCTCTTTAATCCAGACAACTTTTGGCCGTTCTCTTGCACGCATCGTGCGATATTCGAAGAATAACCGTCTGACGTTTTCACAGACCGTAGGAATGCATATAAGGCTGCCTTTTGCTGTGAGCTCATGGTGTAGCATGCAACTGGCAACACATACTTATCCCCAATCTCTTGGGGATGAAGTGATTTTCGGATGCCCAACTCCTTAAGATCGAGACAAGATTTAAGATTATCCTTCGTCTTACCGTCGAGATTCAGCAGTGTTCCTATAATGTTGTCACACACATTTTTCTCGATATGCATGACATCCAAGTTATGCCGCAAGAGTAGGCTGCTCCAGTACGATAGTTTAAAGAAAATACTCTTCTTCTTCCAGTTATGCTCACGCGTAGAATCTTCATGCGTTCTTTTTTTTTTACCTTTTCCAAGTGCCACGGCATCAAGCTGATCCAATTCGCACAAGACTTCTACCCCCGAAAGCTGCTCCGGGGCCTTTGCAAGTTCCTTCTTGCCGTTGAAAGCTCTTTTGTTCTACCTCCACTTATGGCCGTCAACAAGGAATCTTCGATGGCCCATATAACAGAACTTGCCTCCGTTCTTCAACCGTAATGAATCTGTCTCCTTATTGCATGTAGGGCACGCCAATTTTCCTTTAGTACTCCACCCGGATAAGTTGGCATATGCAGGAAAATCGTTGATGGTCCATAGAAGTGCCGCATGCATCCGAAAATTCTGGCGCAACGAGGCATCATACGTATCAGCCCCAACTTCCCATAACTCGTTCAACTCCTCAATCAACGGCTGCAAGTAAACGTCAATATCATTACCAGGCGACCTGGGTCCGGGAATAAGCAAGGAGAGCATTGTGTATGGCTTTTTTAAGCACATCCAGGGAGGCAAATTGTATGGAACTAGGACAACTGGCCAAATGCTGTACGACACACTCATATTCCCAAAGGGATTGAAGCCATCGCTAGCAAGCCCTAACCTGACGTTGCGAACTTCACATGCGAATTCAGGATAGGTATGATCAAAATCTTTCCACGTCAGAGAGTCGGCCGGATGTCTTATAATCCCGTCATCTGTACGTTCTCGTGCATGCCACCTCATGTGCTCAGCAGTCTTCGATGACATAAACAACCTCTGAAGCCTGTCCCTGAGCGGAAAGTATAGGAGAACCTTTGCAGATACATTTTTCTTCCTTCGACTGGTACTAGACTCGGCATCCGTCTCTTTATATCTCGTTGCTCCGCATATGTGGCATGACCGCGCATGTTCGTACTCTTTCCGGTACAACATACAATCGTTCACGCATGCATCAATTTTCTCATAACCCAGACCGAGATCTTTAATTGTCTTCTTCGCCTCGTAGAATGATTTTGGTACTGTCTCACCCATAGGAAAAGCCTCTTTCAACAACTCTACCAACATATTAAATGACTTATTACTCCAACCATTGAGGCACTTCAAATAAAGAAGCTTTACAGTGAAAGAGAGTTTTGAAAACTTCTCACACCCCGGGTATAGAGGTTGTTCGGCATCTTTAAGCAATCTGTAGAACTTGTCCGCTTCGATATTGGGCTGATCACCTGACGGTGTTTCCGTGCCTATTCCACCTTGCAAATCATGTATCATACCCTGCATGTCATCGTCATCGTCTGTATTAATATTATCATCAGCGATCACTGTATTTGAAGTTTCACCGTGAGCTGCCATGGGGACTGCATCTAGCTCCTCACCGTGCGAGAACCAACGGGTATAGCTAATGTCAATGCCACACATTACCAGATCAACCTCACATTCCTCTCGAACCTTCCTAATCACCCTTCCGTAGTCTATACAGGGACACACAATTTTTCCATCAAGCGGTGCAAGGCGCTCAAATGCAAAATCCAGAAATTTCCTGACTCCTTCTCTGTACTCTTGGCTCATGCGATTCGAATTACACATCCAACTCTTATCGATCGAAGACATCTTCATCTATCTGGCTATACAACACCTGACATATAATTTCAAACAAAGTTATAAGACTCTGCACAATTTCGGTTTCGGTTCCCGGGTATGGAACACCGAACCAAAACTTCTACAGGCCATCCACATCCCTAATGGATGAGTGTATTATGATGAGTAGACTAGTCACATAGTAAACCTAGGGTTACTGGCCAGCATTTGAACTGCTGATAGTTCGAATGCTAGGCATAGCACCAAAGTTATGCGACAGTAAGTCAACAAGTCAGGGAGCCTCATCAAGTAAACACTTGGGGTCTGACGGTTCTCTCTGTCGCTCGAGTAGATTTATGACTTTAGCATACCTCATATCACACCGAACCGACAAAAACCGACCATTTCGGTTTCGGTTTCGGTTTTGATTTTTCGTAAACCGAAAAAAATATAACCGACAAAACCCACACCGAAACCGACCGACAAAACCGACGCTCACCCTAGTCTAAAAACTACATTTTGCCCCCCATTCCCCCATTCAATTCAGTTTTGATAGGATAAAAATCAATGTTTTAAAACACGAAAACTCGACTCGACTCGAAACCTTAATGAGTCGAGTAGACACGACAACTCGGCTAAAACCCGACAAAACTCGAGTCGGATCGAAACTCAGCCGAGTCGGATCGAAACTCGAGTTTTGGACCGAGTCGGATCGAAACTCAGCCGAGTCGAGTCGACTCGGCCGAGTTTCGAGTCGACTCGGCGAGTTTTAAAACAGTGTAAAAATTACCAAATGAGGGAATTAACCACAATATATTACCACAAATATATTACCACAAATTGTGGTATTGTTGTAAATCACAATATATTACCACAAGATAAAAATTACCATAATATATTACCTAAATAAAAATTACCACAATATATTACCTAAATAAATTACCACAATATATTACCACAATATATTGTGGTAATTTTGTATTGTTGTAATATATTGTGGTAATATATTGTGGTAATTTTGTGGTATTGTTGTAATATATTGTGGTAATATATTGTGGTAATATATTCCTGTGATTTACAACAATACCATAATATATTTAATTCCTGTGATTTTACCTAAATAAAAATTACCACAATATATTACCACAAATTAACCTAAGGGGGAAAGGGAGGAGGAGGAGGATCTCACCAGCGATGGTCGGCAGGCCTCGAGAAGGAGGAGGAGCACTGGTGTCGCAGTCGGTGGCGCGAGAAAGGGGAGGGGTGGCCGGAGGTGCAAGGGAGGGGATGGGTGGCCGGCCGGAGGGGGGGTTTAGATCGAGAGAGAGAGAGAGGTGAGGGGAGGAAGTAGAGAGAGAGAGAGAGAGAGAGAGAGAGGGAAGGCTAGGGAGGCCGGGGAGGGAGGGAGGAGGCCGGGGAGAGAGAGAGAGAGGGCCGGGAGGCCGGGGAGGGGCGGAGGTCGGGAGGGGGATGGGTGGCCGGGAGGGGGATGGGTGGCCGGAGGGGATCGCGGGGCTGCCGGAGGGGGACGGGGTTGCCGGACGGGTCGGGTCGGTGAGAGAGAGAGAGAGAGATTGAGAGAGGGGCGCCGGAGCTTCGGTCGAAACACAAAAAGAAAAGGGTGCAGGCTGCGGTGTATTATTGAAGAGTTTTTACCGACGGAACTTATAAGTTCCGTCGGTATAATTACTTTATACCGACGGTAGTATAATTTCCGTCAGTAAAAATCAGCAACGAAACTCAGGGTTCCATTTTTTCCCAGAGGCTCTGGTTTCACCCTGAGTTTCGTCGGGACACTTTTACCGACGGATATTTAATTACCGTCGGTATCTTACCGACGGACATATACGTTCCGTCGGTATAATTAGTTATACCGACGGACATATAACGTCCGTCGGTAAAAATCGCCGACGAAACTCAGGGTTCCATTTTTTTCCAGAGGCTCGGTTTTTACCCTGAGTTTCGTCGGGACAATTTTACCGACGGATATTTAATTACCGTCGGTATCGTGCCGACGGCCATAAAATTTCCGTCGGTATAAGTAGTTATACCGACGGACATATAAAGTCCGTCGGTAAAAATCGCCGACGAAACTCAGGGTTCCATTTTTTTTCCAGAGGCTCGGTTTTTACCCTGAGTTTCGTCGTGACATTTTACCGACAGTCTTTATGTAGCCGTCGGTATAAAGTATATTACCGACGGTACATATATATACCGTCGGTATAAATCATTTTACCGACGAATACTATTTGACCGTCGGTAATAAATGTGCAAAAAAAATTTAAAAAATTGAAGTTATAATACCGATGGATATTATAGTCACCGTCGGTAAAAAGTATATTATTACCGACGGTGATAATAATGTCCGTCGGTAAAGACCCTATTTCTTGTAGTGAGGTGGGCAGGTACAGACTGAGCGGTGCGGGATCAGGATCACACTTGCTCTGATACCATGTTACACAGGAGAGAGACGGCTAGGGTTTGGAGAATAACATGCAATTCTTATTAGGCACATAGCCAACATATATATAGACAATACATGTGTATACTCGTGGGAAAGCCCCTGCGTGTAGTAGTGGGAAACAATACACAATAATATACAACAAATACAATAACAGTCAGTTATGGGTATAGGTATGGGCACCTCTTTTTTTTTTTTTTGGTACAACGGGCTTGATCATAACTTGATGATCTTTAGATCCTCACACACAAGGGTGGATAAACCAAAAGGAAAGTCGGACTCCTAGCAACCTTCCATCCCATGACGCCGAGCTTCATGTGCTAACCAGTGAGCGGCTCCATTGGCATGTCGAGGAACCCATTGGATTGACGCCGTATCCAGTGCATCACATGCATGCATGCATCGAGTAAGTATGGGTACCTCAATATCCATATTCGACACCCGAAATCTCTCTAACTTATGCAGATAATACAATTTGACATATATATAGTGTACATATACCCCATATTTGGATCCTATGTCATTAAAACAAAAGCAAGGAAGGAAGTATTGCATTCTTGCACTTCCCATTGTGGCTCTACAAAAATTACCAATATGCCCTTATGCCTCTATAATTATTTCATATGTTCATATCCTATATAAAATGACTAGTTTTAATTTGTGTACATGTAAAAGGGTCCATAGATAAGCAACTGTTGCGCGTGTAACGCACGTGCCAAATGCAATAGTATAAAAGCAAAACAAACACGCCCATAAACTTGCATAAACATTAGTCTAACTCAAAAATACACCAAGCACAATATAAAGGCTCATATGAGTCATGAAAAGGGTTTCACAAACTGGCACATACTAAAAAGGGTAATCTAAACCACATTAGATTCATGGGACTCCAATGATGGGTATGAATGGGAGGTAGTAGCTAGAGGGTGCAAGGCCCCATTCCTTCGGTAGAGGGAGGTCGATGGTCTTCGATGATCCGAGGCCTGTTGCCTTCTCTGGCTTTTCGGGCTTCGGATGTTCAAACTTGGAGTGGCAAGAGGATACGACGATGAGGGGGGTCGATAATGTAAAGAACCCAACCTTGGATACCCACCTCCTCACAAAACCAGCTTGTAAGGGGAGGTCCAAGGCGGCCCAGGCGGGTATATAAGCAGCTCATCACCCGCTCCCATTATCGATGTGGGAATAACCCGTGTGAGGTATGGCCATCTCAACACCCCCCCTCACACGAGACACGCGTGGCAAGGGCACTATCGGGAGGGGCTCCCGGAGCGGGTCTGGCTCTGATACCATGTAAAGAACCCAACCTTGGATACCCACCTCCTCACAAAACCAGCCTGTTTTGTGAGGAGGCGGGTATCCAAGGATCTGGGTTCGTCACATGGTATCAGAGCCGAACCCGCTCCCCTGCTCCTGCTCCGGGTGCTCCCTGGCGTGAGGGGGAGTGTTAACCCGTGTGAGGCATGGCCATCTCAACAGATAAGGCGTAGTAGTTCGATCCTCGCGCCTTCACAGCTGCTCTGGCCCTCCGAGGAGCGTCGCGATGCAATCGGGAGACGAAGGTGGGCACGAGGACGATGAGAGGATCTTGGTTAATGCAGAGACTGAGCTCCGCTCGTGGTTGCATTCTATGGCCACCCTCACACCTGCATTGAGGACTTCAGCAATCAACATCTTTGCTGAAAGGTTCAAGCCCATAAATCCAAGAGGCTTGAGAACTTGGAGGGACTGAAACCAGGCAAATGTTTGAACTTCAGAAAGATTTTATGAAGGAAAAAGGGGAAGAGAAGTCATAGTGGGGAGCGCAGTCGAGGCAAGATACCGATCTCTTCACCAAATCGCATGTCGAGAGATCGAAATTTGTGGCCGGCATGAGAAAGAGGGCTGCTAGTGCTACAGAAGGAAGAGCCATGAGAGAGAGAGAGAGAGAGAGAGAGAGAGAGAGAGATTGATTGTGGGCTGTGGGAGTGGAGAGACCACTCTCCATATATAACAAGAGGCTGAACAATAATGGGAAGTGTGTTTGTTTCCTGGGAGATGTAAAAGTAAAATAATTAAACCTCCAAAGCATATTAAAATTAATAATAAAAATAAGGTCAAATTATAAAAACCTCGACTAAACTATACGCCTCATTTCACATTCGTTCCTCAACTTTTTAAAAAAAAATAAATTAACCCATGAACTATATCCTTGTCCGTTGTAGCCATGGTTTCAAAGTTAAAGACATTTTTGGAATAAAATTATTTGCTTTATTAGAAATTGATAAGGGTACCTTTGGAATAAAAGTTAAGGTTTTTTGAGAGGCGCTGAGAGTGCCTTTCCCCTCTCTGAACCTAGGGTTAGAGTTCTTCTTCTCTCGTTGCTTGGCCTTCTCGGCCGCCACCTCAGGCGGCTCCGGGGAGGCCATACCTTGGTTCGGCGAGTTCATCTGGGGTGGGTTTGAGGCCCCTTCTTCTCCGCTGTAGATAGGGGTTCTCTAGTTGGGCCGACTTTATGTTCTCGTCACAGCGGTGTCTCGGCGGTGTCCTCTCCGGCTCGGTTGATGGTTTTCGCTCGACGTCGGGGCTGGATCTACTAGCGGGTATAGCAAGGGCGGTCGAATCTGGCCCCGGTGTCGAGGTTATCCGCCGGAGGTTTTCCAGTTTGTCCCCTCGCCCCCTGTGCTGGTGGCGATGCAACGGAGACAGCGGGTCGACGGCGGAGCGGCATCATCGTCTTCGACTCCACTTCTTTAGCCGGTGACTTGATCTGGCAATGATGTGTCAGGTTTTTGGTTTGATTTTTGTTTTTTTTTATCCTTAGTCTGGGTCTTTCCGTCGGTGTGCGAGGCTGTCGCCACCGGTATAGCGGCTTTTGTAGGTCTTTTTCCCTCTTTTTTTAGTGGTGTTTATGGTGTACACATCCTCGCTTAAGTGGCGATCTTGTTCCCGCCTGTGAGCGGCTCCTCCCCCACCACGCCGGGTGGTGGTCTCCCTCTGCTGCACCGGCATGTGGTGCCTCCCAGAGGTCCGATTGTGACCTCCCCTTTGCATGAAACAAAAAAAAAAAAGTTAAGTTTTGATGGTTGAAAGCTGACGGAGGGGGACAAAATGCAGACGGAGCATAGTTCAGGGTCAATTTATTCAAAAAAAAAAAAAGAAGAGGGATCAATATTAAATGAGATGTATTGATCAGGGAGTTTTTTGTAATTTGCTAAAAAAAATTTGTTTTTCTCAAACCTGTTTGTATTCAAGAGTAAACTTCAGATTTACTGTGTGGAGATCCAAAGACCGGCACAGTAGATCTCCTTGCAGAGTTGAAGGAGAATTGGGGATAAGCTTTATTAAGAGATTACCAAGTGCATGAACATGTGAGGCCTCTAGTTGAACCATCAAACTGATCATCATCACAACTGATCTTACTCAATTGTGTTGGAAAGCCCTCATTCTCTGCCAAGCATCCCATAATGTAAAAGCTTGGTGTAAAGATATTGTATTTATCATGTATACACACATATACAGTCTATAGACGCTACTTGTACAGTCTATTTTTACCTGTTATATTGGTCCAATGGAGATCATTTTTCTATTCACTCTCCCAAACCTAGCCTCTCTCTCTCTCTCTCTCTCTTTCTCTCTGGTTTGTCGCATGGTATCAAAGCTAGACCCGCTTTGGGAGCATGTCGCCCGGTAGATCCCCGTCGAAATGTAATCTGCGTGCAGGTAGGTGTTGAGTAGTTAGTCCCACATCGGTAATGGGAGCAGAGATCATTGTCTTCATATATCCGTTATGCTCTCCTATCTTCATAAGGTTAGTCTTTTGGAGCACTTGGGACTTGTCACACTTGGATCACAGTGTTATTGGATACCAGAGTGGGTGATATTGTTCTCAAGGGTAAGTTGATGGTGTGGTAAGTGGAAGTCTGTACTCATTAAAAGGCTGCCATTGTTGGGGTGGAGGGGGCAGACAACATTCACACCCACAACAACTTACCTGCTTATGGTTGTGTGGTGTTGTGGTCCATATGAGGGGCAAATCAATTGGATCAGTTGCTATGTAGTTCTGAACCCATGTTGAAGAGTATGAGAAAAGGACAGACAGTAACATAATAAGTAGTTGAGAGATTTCAATGAAGGACCCATGTAGAGGCTTGTGGTGTTCCTGGCATGGCTCCTCTTGCTGGGTTTTAGTTAAGGAGCTCCAAATTTTAGGGATGGAATGCAATTTGTCCGATTTCGGGTTCACCACATGCCGATGTCAGGGGTCGAGAGGGGGGTTCATTTTATATCTTGACGGATGGTTCATTCAGCTCTCCAGAGGAGCTGGCGAGTGGTGCTTGGGTTCTGACCAATCATGATAGTCAAGTGTGCGTAGCTGCTGCTTTCCGGTGTAGGGTGGAGAACCCCTTGCAATCGGAACTTTGGGCGATCCTCGCGGCCCTAGAGGAATTGGAGCAACGCAATTGCAGCCTGGTCGTGCTGCTTACGGATGCAACTAAGGCTCGGGATGCTCTTGTCCTTGGAAGAGGGTGTACGGTGGGCATAAACCCTCTTCTAGCTGACAAGTTGTATGTGTGTTTGGGATAGGTTGCCAGAGGTCTCGGTACAGTGGGTTACTAGGACTGCCAATGGGGTGCAAGGCCAGGAAGGTCATCGAGAGTCTGTGTTCTCCGTTGGATTGTCTGCCCTCGTGTTTGAGGACCTGAAGATCACAGAGCTATGATCACCGTCGAATGTACCAAAGAGAGAGAGAGAGAGAGAGAGATCATCCATCTCTCATGGGCTCTTCAAGTGTCAATTGATCATCGTATGTTGGAGCGTGCCAAGAGCCAATGCTCTTCGAGACCAAGGAACTAAATATTGAGATATCTCGCGAAATATCTTATTTTTTAATTATACCAAAATAAAATTTGAACGCTGAAAATTTTGAAATATTCGGTGTTTTCGGTCTCGTAATACACGGCCAGGGCCGGTGAAGGGATAATTCATGAAATATCGTGTGAAATATCTCGTTTTTCATGATTCTAACATAGGGTCGATATACAAAATCTGAATCCTCGGTCAAGACACACTTTGCACTCTGCATGATGCATGTGGATCGAGATGTCTTTTGATGCAGATAGCACTAGCTCAAACAGGACCGTGGTCATTGTATGAGCGCAAGCTTCCCTGAGGAGTCAGGGAGTGTCTTGAGTCGGTACAAAGCTCGTCTAGTACAGAAACACAACGCCGCCTGTAAACTTCCTTCATGGAACTAGATAGCATCGGATCCGTCGTCGGATCCATCGACCATGAACTCATGATCAAATGATCTCCAAATCGTGTAACACGGCTGGCAATGGGCCAAACATGGTTTGAAAAGCCATACACATAGACCCCCTCTGGAAGGGGTGTAAGTGATGTGTTTTTCAAACTATAGGAGGGTATTTGTAGAACTTTAAACTTGAGGGTGTGTAATTGATAATCGGTCAAACTAGAGAGGGTTATGTGTAATTTATCTTTTTTTATTTTCTTCGGTTCAAGCCCGGGTCCATTTTGTAACATGGTTCAAAGAAGGCCCACGTCCGAGCCCATAAAAATAGTTTAGGCGTGGACCGAGCCTTGGCCCCAAAGCCTTCAAAGGTCAAATTTTTTGCAGTGGAGTTATTTGGAATCAATCGAGTTTGTTATCATTTTTTTTTTGGGGGCTAATGAGCCTAAGGTCGCTGAAAACATAGCCACCCCGTCTACAGAACCTACCAAAGTTTTATATTGCCTAAGGTCCCTGTCTTTTCCTGATATATCCGAAACTAACCCCCTCCCCCATCTCTCTCCTGAGCGGCGTGCTCGAGCTCGACCCCCGGCGACCTTGACCCCGACGAGCTCAATTCCCAGCGACCCCTGGCGACCTCCCGAGCGATGGAAGCGAAGGCGACAGCGGTGGCAACGGGGATGCGGTTAGGTCTAGGGGTCGGTCTAGGGTTCATCACATGGCTTGTAGAATATGTCCGGTCGAGAGGGGAGGGGTGTTCGGTTGGGTCCGACGACGGGGGAGGAGGTTTCGGTTAGGTCCGACGGCGGCGGGGGCGGGGGGAGCGAGGGGTTTGGTTAGGTCCAATGGCGGCGGGGGAGGGGGGGCGGGGGGTTCGGTTAGGTCCGGCGACGGCGGGGGAGGGGGGACGGTGGAGGCGGTTTACTAGTTCGGTGGTATAGGAAAAGAAACTTTGAAATGCTATGGAGAGCATTTCCGTCCACAGCATTTCAAAGTCCTTAGGCTAAACCGATCGTTTTGTGAGGGACCTCTCACTAAGTCTTTTTTTTTTGTTTGTTCTTCAAATATACATGCAATTATTTTAGATAATGCAATTATTTTAGATAATGTTACAAGATAAAAATGCTAGTATAAAATGCGAAGATTTTCTCCAATATATATTATCCCACCGAATAAAAGAAAGACGAGAGAAGTCCATTACGGGATAGGTTGGGGAGACTGCAACTTAAAAAAGGGTCGGATTCGGGCCGTATATAACATGTTTGGGCTATCCTAAATAATATGAATGAAATCGGGCTTGCATGTATTCAACTGGGTTGGGATCAATTGGGTCGGGATCGGATTCAAACCCATTGCTAGCCCTACTAGACCCATAATCCGATCTGACTCAAACTTGACCCTGATATCGGATCCTAATCCACTTTATCGAATGATATCCAATTTACCGTAGCGTCTTTTGATAGATGCGTTCTATTTGAACCCGTTGGTATCGATTTGGCACACGGTCACTCTTAAATATTTTTTAATACCTATATTACCCTCATCCCTAATCTCCAGTCCACCCTCACCCCATGACTCCTAACGTCGCTTCCATCCTCCTCTACCTCTGCCTACACCGTCATCCCCTCCTCGCCATCCCCATTTCGTTGCGTCGCCCTCTTTTTTCCTTCCTCCTCCTCGGGTCGAAACCTATCCCAACCAGAAAATTGACAATAGTTGCTTGTCGACAGTGTTGATGAGGCAGTCACCGACAGTACCTTGTCGATGCCGGCTAAATCGACACAGTAATATCAACGTCTGCCCCATCAAGACTAGCTGTTGGCGGGCACCCATCAGCTTGTGATTAGTGTTTCAACACGAAGAACATAGAGGAAGAGGGAGGAGGAGAAACAGGAATGAGGGGACGACGAGGGTCGATTGGGCCCAACCCAAAAACCCGACCCAGGCCCGAATTTAGGCCCATTGGTAGCCCTAATGATAGGTATATATCCACATGACACGTCAGCTAAATGAAACTTTTTTTTTTTTTTGGAGGGTATGTTGGAGATCGCATCCATCTCAAAGGCCGCCGCGCTATTTTCACTCCGTCATTCCGCCGTGCACGGCGCCAGAGGTGCTGCGCTTTGCTTCTCTCAGTGAACCCCTCCCCCCCCCCCCCCCCCCCCTCTCTCTCTCTCTACCCCTCCTCCCCTAGCCGCCACACAAGGCGGAAAGGGGCCATGATTTCCACGGTAACCACAGCGCCACCCACCAACTCCCCCCCCCCCCCCCCCCTCCCTATCCACAGAGCCCATGGTCCGAGTTGGAAGCCTCTTGATTCGTTTGCCTGTTTGGTTTGCAGCAGAGGAGTCTCTCTGGGTCTTCCTCCTCTCAGAGCCCTAGTTCTCCGTCGGCCCAGCCGTTCCTGTCGGTCTCCGTCACCGACCCCGTGAAACTGGGGAATGGGGTCCAAGCCTACATCTCCTATCGCGTCATCACCAAGGTAATTTGCCCCCACCCCGATTCGTTGTTCCCTTTTCTTTCCAATTCGAGCTGTGATCGGATAGATCCTCATCTGGGTTGTGGTTGGATCGTTCTGTTCGTGCTCCAGCTTTGGGGTCAACTCTGATGTCGGTCTATTTGTGAGATATCAACTCAAAGATGATTTTTTTTTTTGGAATGTTGTTTCATTTCAGCTTTTTTGGCTAATAATTGCCCCACATATCACAAAAAAAAAAAAAAAACAGAAGAATTGCGCCCGTCTATGGGAACCTTGGAGGGTTGTACCCTGGTTGCATGAGCTTAAATTGGGTGTAGGCTTCCCTACTCTCCAACAAAAGTTTTGGGTTTCTTGGCAATACCCCTCTCTTGCTAAGTTGCCTTGGTGAGATTTCGGCACTGATCTTATAAGATTGACTTCGGGTTGACAGCCGATAGAAAATTTTTGGTCAATATTCTCTATTGTCCACCCCACTTTTGAGGGATAAGGCTTGAATGATGAAGAATTTAGATGGATTTGAAAGCACTTCTATTATCAACAGTAACCAAGGATATCCCTTCAAGATGGGGTCAGCTGTGGAGCACAATGCTTACATGGAAGGCTGTACTTATTTTTGAAGAGGACATACCTGTCATGGACCCATGGTTAGAGAGACACATATAGGTGCCATTGCACAAGAGAGACCACATTTCGAAGCCTGCCAACTACAAGAGCACAACGTATTCTTTTTCCTCGCCAAAATCTGAGCCTTGTTTTTGCCCATAGGTGCACCATTTTATTTATATGCCACACGACGTAAGAAAAGCTCGGGATTCATTTTGCAACCACCCGGTAGAGGGGAAATGGGGTTAACCACTGGGATACAATCGTAGTTGTAAGGACAAAAGCATGCAGAGTAACTTTTTAGCGACATCACCTGGCAATACGAATTTCACAAATCAAACTGGACACTTGGTGTATGTGTTTGGGCGTCAGAGATTGTGCAAGCCGTTCATTTCTATCTGAGGCTGGGTCTAATGTTAAGCAAAGCCTCTTCGTATCCCTGTGTAACAATTTTAATTGTCCTACAAGTTTCTTAGCCCTTCTTTTTACTTCTTTGACCACTACTTCCATTTCTATCTCTTTATACAAACCTTTACTTTTTGTTGCACATGACTAAACTATCACAACTTGTATTTCACAACCATATTTAGTATCCCCATTCATAACTTTACTATACTTTCTGATTGACGTCCTCACATTTGAGACGTAGCCTTTTTTCATTCTGCACAAAATAGTCGGCCAACAACTATGATAGTTTCTTGGACACTTCTAAATATGCACCCATCGCACGATACCACTAGTTCGCCCTTCCACTCCATTCATTGTGTCCACATCCTATTGGAAATATCGTTAGGATTGTGCCTTGGTCATCTACGTTTCATGATATCTACGCCACTAGTTTATTGTTACTTGCAAATATTGTCCACAGTCGGTGATGAATTTGGGCACTTGATCTAAAAGCCTGTAAGACACTTAACCTGCATGTGATAAGGTAATCTATCTCGATCATTTCTAGTTATTTTAGTAAAATATTTTTTCTAAACTATTTTTTATTCATGCAAATATATCCATTTTTTGTAAAACAGTTTTTGTTGAAAAAGAATTTTCATCAGTGATTAAATTGGAAAATCAGATACTTACGTAATTTAAGAAATAATTAGCCTAATGGGTCAACAATAAACATTGAATGTCCCTGGTGCTATTTACAAATATTAGCTAGTGACTTAGTGGAGGGGATTTTTGTAGTGGTTTAGCATGGAATGACTTAATTATAATATTCACAATCTTAGAGTGTAGTCACATCTATTCAACGAAATTAGGTGTGCAATTAAGTGATATTCTTAATTATGTCATGAGATGGTCAAGAAATTAAGAACCAATGGAAGCCAAGCGAGTGAAATTGTAAAGATCCCCTCCATATTGTAGACGAGCCTTGTATCTTTATCTCAGGTCCGAACTAGCCTACCCGATCACCCTCATACTCACTCTTACTCTCCGTATCCCATAGCCAACTTCGTGTCTCCACATGGGTGACCTAAGTGGTTGGCCATAGGGAGCATCCTAGTGGGAGACGTAGCGTTGACCACCTGATTGACTTCCAGTAGGAGTCCTAGGAGCCCACCATAGTGTATCGTCTACTGGGAGTCCAAGGTGCCAACCACCTTAGGCCTTCCTAGAAGCTTCTTTGGGGAATGACCATCTTAGCCTAATCCAGATAAAGAGATAGTTATCAACCACTTTGTGGATTAGCCTCATCCTGGAAAGACCTATGGAGCTAATCATGTGGATCTTATTAGGAGACTAAAGGTACTGGCCCCTATGGATCATGCTTATCCTTACTTGGAGTCATTGGGCCGACTACCTCTATAAAAAAGAAAGGTCGAGCTCATGGTTATTTGGCTAGTGATTTGGACTCCCCCCCCTTGCCCCCCCCCATTGCAGATCTTGAGGCCAGCCCTCCTAGGGTTTGATCCTGGCTTTGTTTCTCTTAGAGTTCGACCACTAGAGACATATATAGATGAAGAAACTAAAGGTAGAGGAGATGGTTATGATGGAAAGGTTCTCACCACCTGCATCTGGAGGTTCACTCGTGGGTATTTGGAATAAGTTTTTTGTGTATGTTTAATTTCCTTTATCATCCAGTCCAAGATTCACCTAGGATACAGAGGGCTTCGTCTTCATCTTCTATCGCTAAAGACAAAGCAAAGGTATGATCTAATCTCTTCATGTATGTATCACAATTTATTTATGTTGGCATTACTCGTCTATTTTTTGTTCATATTGAGAAATATTATTTTGGTTCCACAAGAAATCATATTAGAGCAGGTTTTGGTTCTTGCATCTGGTACGATCTTTTCCCCAGGATGGTATCAAAGTTGATTTGTGTTACTAGTTACAACATATGCATGAGAAAAGCTACTACAAAACCTTACGTTAACACTTTGTTTCAAAATTTGAGAGAGAGAGAGAGAGAGAGAGAGAGAGAGAGAGAGAGAGAGAGAATTTCATGTTGTTACGGAGAGGCGGGGATGACTTCCTCTTTAAGTAACTCTCTACCCCAACCCAAAGGATGTGCAGGCACTTACTTGGATAATGCTCCAAATTCTTTTTCTTTTTATATTTTACGAAATATTGACTATTCCTTTTAAGCTATGCCTCATTCAACATCCAGCTCAATTAACTTAAGCATGATCTTAACCATCTAATAGAAGTTTCCAAATATGATATTAAAATAAAAACCCCCAAATTAAGCTGAAAATTAAAAAAGAAGGAAGCGATTGAAAGGAAAAAAAGAGACCGTGCTTGCTAAGCGACTCTTTCTATTTAAAGATAGTTTACCTTATAGGCTTAGATCTGTAATCTCGAAATAGCTCCCCGATAACACTCTTTTAGTAGCAATCTCATTGAAATTGTCATAGGTTATCCACAAGTCTCAAAACATTCTTACATTCAATGGATTCATCATCAATTGAATGGCGTCAAGACATTGGCATTGTCAGGGAGGAAAGTGGAGATAGTAAACTACTTTTGAGTATTTCATTGAAATACCAGTGGATGTGATAGTTCATTGCCTTATTAGATGCTCTTGTTTACTTCCAAGTCAAATTAATTGAGTGAGTCTCTGTTTAAGCCCTGATGACCTCCTTTGGTCCTAGTTACATGCTTCTTATTTTCAAATGCATCACCTAGGAAATGTGGAGTGGAACAGAACACAATGTGTTAGTTTGTGTGATTTGTGGTAGTTTGGGCATGACTATTGTTGTGGTGTCAAATGAAAAGGTGATGCTAAAAACTAAAACAATTTAAACGATGCGCTTATAAGTTGGGTAGAAAAGTGGTATGTAGAAGGGCAAATGAAGGTTTATAATTAGAACAGTTTCTTAAACCTCGTTGTTCATAATAAGAGTTAGATTCTTAACGGGAAAAAAAAGAGAGCTGTGGTGACAGTTGATACACATTCAAGGGGAGAAGGTATTATAGATCCTCACATCCACCCACCATTGTTGTATGTTGGTGAACCTGTCAAATGATTTATCAAAAGAATTTTGAATTGGGTGGATAATTGATGAATTTGTTTCCAATTGGTATTGCATAGGGATACTTATTATCAACAAGTAAAACACAATAAAATTTATTCAAATCAACACAAGTCATGTAGTCAAAAATCGACAAATTGCCTCTTCTGCATTTAGTCACTCCTCTAATTACCAAGAGTACTTGGAGGAAGGCCTCAGATTAGGATCAATTGTGAACTCATGTAGAATAAAACTCTAAGCCTGTTGCACACTCTAGAGGGTCACACACATATCCAAGCTGATATTTTTGATGGATTAGCTTCAAATGTTCAAAGGGATGATTTTCTAAGAAACATTGACACTGGTACGGGGACATGGGTACAACATGACACAGATATGTTGACAAGGCAAATCCTAAAAAAAGGACACGGGTTCAAGGGGACACGATAAAATAAATTAATATTTTTTATTTTTATTTTGTGTGTTTATAATTCATATATATTTCAATAACCGAAAAAACCTCATAGAAACTAATATGAAAATTTAATGCATTGCAACCATTAGTTACACCTAGCCCCGATCGGTGAATAGCACACAACCCTAATGGCATGGAAAAGAACGGATTTGTTTTAGTTTTGGCTTCAACCTATCTGAAACCTCAAAGGATCAGATAGGTTAAAGCCAAAATTGAATCGTAACCGTCCGTTACAACCAGGCTGACAAGTATATCACACTCAGGTCCAAATGGCATGAAAAGAACGACTATGATTTAGTTTTGGCTTCAATCTATCTGATCCTCTGAGGTTATAACCTTAGAGGATCAGATAGGTTGAAGTCAAAACTAAATCACAACAGCTTGTAATCCGGCCCTATATCAAACAACCCATCAACCCGCCGTGTTCGGTGCTTGTCCGGCGAGTGTTCGGCTCCAGGAAGCACGTGGGACTCGGCACATGCGTGTCCGGCAAGTGTCGGTGTCCGACATGGGTATAGGGGGTCTGGGGAAGTATCCGTGCTTCCTAGGTGATTTTACAAGACCAAGGTCTATCAACTCAAAATTGAAGCCCCAGGTGAGAACTCTATATCTAATCGTTAGTCTCAACATCCTAAGAGGATGTTGGGCCCCACGGACAATCGAAATCTGATGAATGACAATCAATTATGCTCCCACTAGTGTTAGCGACCATAACTTTATCCAACTTTAAAACGATTACTAGAGAACAAGGGGCGGTTAGAAAAGATCGAGGAGGAAGTGGGGTGTTTATGGGTATGATGTTGTTAGGGAACAAGATCGGAGGCTAGGTTTGCTAGGGAAGGGTTTCAAATCAGCTTTGAATCTTTGTGAGTATCTACCAAGGTGCTGATGGTGATGATTAGGAGATGGTAGCAATGCCAGGGCGGACAATGCCTAGGAGTGGTCGGTCATGGTGGTGGTTTTTTTATTTTTTAAAGGGGGGTGTATTGTGTAAACCAGATCGAAGGATTGACGAAATTAGAAATTGTAGGTTTAGTGGTGGTGAGAATATGAGGATTAAAGCAATCATGCATACAATTTATGTTTTGAGAGGCCCAACCTTGTGAAAAGCTGGGATCCTAATATTTTTGGAAAATCTAGATAGTGCTTGGGAGTGATCGGTGGTGGTATTGGTTCTTTTATTTTTGGGAGGGGTGGTGGGTTATTGTGTAGGTCAGATTGGAGGATCGAGGAAATTAGAAATTGTGGGTTTAGTGACGGGACGGTGAGAAACCTCTAGGTGTATCAAAATGATAGAAGTTGTATCGTCTGCCCATTTCAACCGTTAATTTGATGAGCTTATTTGAAATGCTTAGAGGTTTCAGAACATGCTGATTTTTTGTGAGGATGATCATCTCAACATAGATATTATCTCCACAAAAATTTAGCAAATTTGGCGACCTCTATGTATGTTAATAGAGGAGCATACATTGAAGCCTTCAATGTATGGGCATACAAAGTCACGCTCCCCTATATATATATATATATATATATATATATATAGGGGCATGCTATGCTGCGGCATGCGGTAAGTGCGGCACCGCACCGCAGCCGTCTGATGCACGCGCTGCGTGCATCGCATGCATGCAGCGGTGCATCAGACGGCAGCGGTGCGATGCCGCACTTACCGCATGCCGCACTATAGCATCTCTCTCTCTCTCTCTCTCTCTCTCTCTATATATATATATATATATATATATATCTTAATGAACTCAAGGATGGTGAAGTTATTGGTATCTCTTTGTATATTCTCTTGTAACTTTCTTTATTTGTTGTGGTGAAGTGATATATTTATCTTTGATTATGTGGCTTGTCTTGTGAGTTGACATATTCAACTTGCACTATGAATGGTTAATTTGTTGTCTCACCTATACCTTGTCGAAATGACTCTGACAGAGAAGAAAAACTCTCATCTTTCTTTCCATTACAGTTTTGGCGGATATTTTCTATTTGTTTTCCATCATATATTATCTGCCTTCTATATCCGAGTATTGTGCAGGAAGAGTTTTTTTGCTTTTCTTTCTAATCATTTGAATTCGGTTACCAGACAAATTTTCCAGAATACCAAGGGCATGAGAAGATTGTCATTCGCCGTTACAGTGATTTTGTGTGGTTGCATGATAGGCTTTTTGAGAAGTACAAAGGGATTTTTATCCCCGCTCTCCCAGAGAAGAGTGCTGTAGGTAATTTATAGAAGCTTTCATTTCTAAACTTCATTCTTCTATAGTGTGTGTGATCATAAGGAAAAATTACTATGTTGGCTATGATATACTTTATTTTCGTGAACTTTATATACAACTTCACGTGACAATATCCTGATTCCTTTCAAGGCTGAAGTTCGAGATTTGTTTTTGTGAGAACTTACGTATAATAGCCTCATTCCTTTAAAGGCTGAAGTCTGAGGTTAGTTTCTGTGAGATTTTAGGTATCTAATCAGCCCAGCCAATGTTTGTGTCTTGGGACTTTTGACACATTAAACAATGCCCTATGGAGAGTTAATATAGGCCGTTCAACAATACCTATGGGGTTCTTTTTCGAATAATACGTAGAAAGGGTAGTAATTCTTGCATAGCTGCTGTGCACATATTCATATTTCATGTTTTGTGTCCTCTTGCTATTCCATGTTCAGCTTCTCGATGCCTTCTGTTATCTAAAAATCTACGCTTTCCATGTCTATGTGACAGGATAACAATGCACCATGACCTTTGAGATTTAGAATCTTTGTCAATTGGCAATTGCCTATTTTATAGTCTTAACAATTCACTTTATTGTGGACACATTTTAAAGACGATCATTATATTTGCCGCATACATAAGAATTTACGTATTGTCACTTAGATAGCCTTAATTACTAGTTTGTGGTTTGCTCAATGTTCTCTCCGTATATTGGACCCCCCCCCCCCCCCCCCCCCCCCCCCCCGTCTCTCCAACCACCATCACACACATTCGCACTCCTCTTCTTCCCATTTTTTGGTTAAGATATATGTTGTGGTTTAACAGTTTTTTTTAGGCTTTTCAAGTCTTCTTACTATGACTTTGCACTGCAACTAGGTGGGTTATTAGTGGGCCCTTGTGGTAAAACTCTTAAGAAACAATTTGTGTTCCTTTAGTTTCCTACTTGTTTCTGACTTAAAGTTAAGTTTCTACAGTGATGCATTTGCTCAGGCTCGGACTTGGGCTCAGGCTCAAGCTCAGGCTTAGGCTTAGGCTTGTATGCATGTCAAGTTATCCGATTCTTCAAGTGGAAAAAAAATTGGAACATGCAGAAAAAAAAAGTAAGAAAACTTAATCTAAACATATAAATATAGAATAGTAAAATCAGCATTCTTTCGGATAATGAACCTCACATTATATAGGGCTCACATGGCGTCCTATTGTGTATAACACGAAGTACATCAATTATATAACTATTTAATGGAAAATAGTTAATGTACTAACATATTATAACATATCATCGTAGAACTTCTTCCCCACTAGCTTTCCTTGATCAGAAACTAGACATTTCTTATAAAGTCATCCCCCCCCCCCCCCCCCCCCCCCACCCACCCCCCACCTACCCCCTCCTTCCCAGTTGACCAAAAAAAAAAAAATCCTTAGATAGCATTCTACCCAGTTGACCAAAAAACCTCACTTGTACCAAAATTACAACTCCATGTTCATGGATTTAAGTCTCCTGTTTTTTTGGTGGTTATAGCTATAAAAGTCAACAATGAAATTTAATTACACAACAAATAAAATACCATGCCATAAATGCAACAACAAATTCATTTTTTTGTAATAATTAAAGTGAATAGAGATTAGAGTTAGGATTAGCTTTTATTGAAGATGGTTACACGAGTTCTATACAATTTAAAATTTTCCAAAGACTTGTAAAAAGTGGAGGGTGAAAAAGCATAACGCAAATTCATATTTTGCATCGTGCCATGGCCCATATGGCCCAGCTTGCCGAACCCATACCTGATTCAACCTGCTAATGTGTCAGTTGTCTACCTTACCTGATCCTATATGTTGTTGGTGGGTTGGTGTCTCATTAGCTTGGGTTGGGTTAGAGGGTTGGGCTAGTAATTGCCACTCCTAATTTTATGTGTAATCATGTTTTTTTTTTTGCAGAATATTGCTTTATAGTTGGTCACCTTATCTGCTTCTTTCTGCTAGATTGTGGAATCAAATTTGGGTTTTGCTTGAGCGTCTATAAGTTCTGATACTTTTATACATGTTGTCCAGTGGTAAACAATAAACATAACTCTGATACATTAGCTTTACTTAATTACATCATGTCTAATTGCCTTATAATGGTTGAAGTTGTGTGCTTTGATGGGAGGACTATTAGTAATGGTTATGGTAACTATGACTTCACATAATTCTTCAACCGTTATCTTGATTTTGGATTGTCCTGTAGTGCAAGATGTCATCTTTAATCTAAATTTCTTTTTGGATATTGAATACCCATTTCAAATATCTATTGATGCTCTAAATTCTTTTGCATCGCTATGGGGAGTGTTTCATGTACAAGTATTTGCATGATTATTTAACTCCTTGTGGAAAACAAGTGACTCATATTGCAAATTTATACAGTTAAGGAGTTCATCTTTGTTACTGGTGTGACTCATTTCCTTCTTCATACTACTCAGAGAAGTTTCGCTTCAGCGCTGAATTCATTGAGATGAGACGCCAGGCACTGGACATATTCATAAATCGAATAGCTTCGCACCCTGAACTTAAGCAAAGCGAGGACCTGAGGACCTTTCTACAGGAGGATGAAGAGGTAACTTCATAAGAGAAGCCATGATTTGGTAAATTTGGTTGTACTTGCAATGTTATTCTCTATAACATTGTGTTAAGTGTGTATGTGCGCAGGATAAGGTTATGATTCAAGTAGTTTAAATTGGTCATCCAAATTGATGATCCATAACATTCATCATAATCTACACATGTTGACCAAATATCCATTCCAAGACTTCTTACCCATGAATTAAGCTAGAATGGCATTCTGGTATTGAACTAGATAGTCGCTCATGTTTAACCACTTAATGTATATGTAGAACATCAGAAGTCTCCAACAATGTTGTTAATTGTGATATGTGACCGTACAACTCAGGCTTAGTTGATCGCATATGATTGTCTGGTCGCACATCCTTGTTGATGCGGAGCATCTGAGCCATCGATAAGGGATAGCATGCCAAATGACTCACTGGATCGGAGATGAACAGGCCCACATGGCCCATTTGCTACTTGGTAGCCTGTAAGGGGGCTATTTGTAAATATTTCATATGTTCGAGTGTATGTTTAAATTCTACATGTGTGTGTTCATAGTAGGGTTGTCCACTTGTTTGTCGTTTGGGTAGGAGAGTAGTGGCTAGTGGGTTGTTTTGTTACTGGGGATAGTGTCAAGGCTTTAGTGGGAGCTCCGTGGGCTGAGAGGTACGCACGCTCTAATTTATAGGGTTTTTGGTTTCTATCTAGATCCTCAAATCCTCTACGTTTCTGTTTTTTTTTTCCCCCCGATCTCTATCTACTCCGTCGAAGTCGCAGACGATTGCTTCGCATGATTTCCACTGCGTTGAAATCCCGCGTGAACGGATCGATCGTGTTGAAGTCGCGGACGATTGTTTCACTTCTTCGGCGTGTCGACACGGGTAGACACGGGGATCCGTGTCGACACGGGTAGACACGGCTCCGAAGCCTAGTTTTCCCGTGTCCCCCATATCATAGGTTACCTGTGACCCACCGAACAGCCCACCCCCTCTCTCCCTTTCCTCCTTTGCTGCATGACGTGCACGCAAGGTTCAAAAAATCGAAATATTTCGCGAAATATCGCGAAATATCTCGTTTTTTTGAAAACCCGGCACGAAATCCTGCCTGCGGTTTCGAACGGAATGCAAATCACATATATATCGCGATATTTCGCGAGATATCGAGCGAAATTTAAAGCTCGCGAAATATCGCGAAATATCGAGGGGACAGCTGGGGCCCGCGTCACGTGCTGCGCAGAGGGCGACTGACGAAATCTTCGTTGACCACGATATATCGCGAAATCTCGCGCGAAATTTAATGTATCGCGAAATCTCGCAAAATATCGCACCGACAGCTGGGGCCCACCCACGTGGGTCGACCGAGAGCGACAGCTGACTGACGTTTTTCGATGCGATATTTCGCGAAATATCGCGCGATATTTCACGGTTTTTTCCGGATTTTTCACGAAATATCGTGCGGCCTGTCTCTTTCGAGACAGCTGGGGCCCACCCACGTGGGGCGGCCGAAAGAGACTGGCCCGGGGTCTAATCAGCGCGATATTTCGCGATTTGGTGAGATATTTCGCGAGATATCGCGAAATTTCGCGAAATTTAATCACAATATTTCGCGAAATTTCGCGAAATCAATATTTCCACCATTTCCATCAAATCACAATATTTCCACACTGTCGAAATATTTCCACGAAATATTTTCATTTTCCAGAAGGTCGAAATTTCCACCGAAATGGAGATTTCAAACCTTGCCTGCACGAGCCCTGCCGGACGAGCCGAGCCCATCCCCGGCCACCGCCCGCTGACCCGTCGGCTGATGCCCGCGACCCAGTCGCGACCTCTTCGACCATCACCCATTGTCCCGTCCGTTGCCGCCCGTAGCCCTGTCGGTCGCTGTCTGCAACTGGCCATCGCCCACATCAGGCCGTCGCCCGCAGTCCGACCTACCTTGATTGGCGTTGGCGACCCGTATAGCCGACCAATCTCCTGTATCTGCGGCTTTGATTGTTGAATGTCCAACTTTGCAGGCCTCCGACTCCTCTCTTGGACCACACAATCCACCCACCCCTCCTTGTGTTTGACTCGGCATTCTTTCTCGCCACCCCTAATTGGTCCTGCATTAGTTTGGTTTCAGAGCCCTTGCCATGATGTTCTATCATCATGACCGGTCCGTCCAGGCTCGATCAACTCATGCTCTTAAGTCTTTCTATCCCCTTCATGCAATCAAGACGGAAGTTTACTAGTGTTTTATCCGACAACTCAACGCGCATCCATTTTGTCTCTTTCGTTCTCCAATGTCCCGTTTGGATATTGTCATTCATTTCCATGTTGAACATAGAGCTACCTCTCTCGGCCTACCGGCAAAACCATTCACGGACTGGATTTTACGTATGCATCTACGATCGAAAATTATAGAGCTTGAGACTCACCAAGTTCTCGACGATATCGATGATGAGATAGCTTGGCGATGACTACGGAATGAGGATCTTGCTAAACGACGGAGTCGGGTCGAGTTCTTCTTTTCCTTATCCACTAAAAAGTCTCTGTCTCCATCGTTGACGGTTCCACCCTACCGGTGCCTTCATCGCAATCGCCACCGTCAAGGGAGTCTTTTCCACCACTCGTGCCACCAGTTACGGTGCCTGCAATGCCGATCCCTCCACCTCCAGCGTTATCAGCTGAGGAGCTTCCACCATTGGTGGAGTCATTGCTGACGACCTTACCATCAGTGGAGCCCTCGCCTACAGTGGATGTGCCACTAACGATTAACTCCAGTGGACCGTTTCTTCTTCAGTATGTTGATTTTCTCGGGACAAACCGATCACCAAAGGCCTCGCTACTTCTCCAGTAGCCTAGGAAGCACTGACACTGGTACGGGGACACAGGTACACTGACACGGCAAATCCTAAAAGAGGGCATCGGTACGGCGGGGATACGACAAAGTAAATTAATATTTTTTATTTATATTTTATGTGTGTTCATAATTCATATATATTTCAATAACCGAAAAAATTTCATAGAAAACAACTAAAATGAAAATTTAATGCATACTAAATCGCAACCATTAGTTACACTCAGCCCGATTGGTGAATTACATACAACCCTAAATGGCATGGAAAAGAACGGCTATGTTTCAGTTTTGGATTCAATCTATCTGAAAACTCAGAGGATCAGATAGGTTAAAGCCAAAACTGAATTGTAACCATCCGTTTCAACCAGCCTGACAAGTGAATTATACTCAGGTCCAAATGACATGCAAAAGAACGGTTGTGATTTAGTTTTGGCTTCAACCTATCTAATCCTCTAAGGCAGCTTGTGACCCGACCCTATATCGAACAACCCGTCAACCTGGCGTGTCCGGTGCGTGTCCAACGAGTGTCCGACTGTGTCCAGCTCCAGGAAGCACGTGGGACACGACACATGCGTGTCCGACGAGTGTCCGGCGAGTGTAGGTGTTCAACAAGTGTCCGACACGGGTACGGGAGGCCTGGGGAAGTGTCTGTGCTTCCTAGCCAGTAGCAGTTGGGTGTGTGCACCTTCCAGTCACTCCTTCCATTTGCTCTGACGACCGTATGCTACAGCTCGCATCAGCCCTTTCCCTATGCTAGGTCCTCCAGCACCTCCATTCGATTGTTCGTGTGGGACCCAGGCACTACTTCCTTTTGGGCCTCCACTATCAATTGCAGGTTTTAAGGCAGTCCTTTGGTAATCCTGGTGAGTCAGACTTGGCCACATGCCATGACTATCTAGAACTCGTGGCTGAGCTCTTTCAAAGTCGGGAAGTTTGATGTGGAGCATCTGAGCCATCAATAAGGGATAGCATGCCAAATGACTTACTGGATCGGAGATGAACAGGCCCACATGGCCCATTTGCTACTTGGTAGTCTATAGGGGGCTATTTGTAAATATTTCATATGTTCGGGTGTATGTTTTAATTCTGCATGTGTGTGTTCATAGTGGGGTTGTCCACTTGTTTGTCGTTTGGGTAGTAGAGTAGTGGCTAGTTGATTGTTTTGTAAATGGGGATAGTGGGTAGTTGGGGGTGTTAAGGTCTTAGTGGGTAGTTTAAATGTTAGTGGGGGGGTTATTGTCAATTGTTGCTTTGGAGACAAATTAAAAGAGGGTAGAAGGTTGTACACAGGGCATGGAATGATAAAATGATGAATTAAAGAACTCTTCTCTTAGTGTGAATTCCAAGACACCTCCCTCTCTCTCTCTCTCTCTCTCTCTCTCTCTCTTTCTTCTCTTTTCCCTCTTCTCTCTCTGTTACCTGTGACCCACCGAACATTCCACTCCCTCTCTCCCTTTCCTCCTCTGCTACACGACCCGCATGAGCCCAGCCGGACGAGCCGAGCCCAGTCCCAGCCACCACCCACAGACCCGTCGGCTGACACCCACGGCCCAGTCGGTCGCCGCTGCCCGCAACTGGCCGCCGCCCACAGTCCGGCCTACCTTGATCGGCGTCGACGACCCGTGTAACCGACCGATCTCCTCCGGTACTTGCTGCTTTGATTGTTGATCGCCCAGCCTTGCAGGCCTCCGACTTCTCTCTCGGACCACACAACCTGCCTACCCCTCCTTGTGTTTGACCGGACATTCTTCCTCGCCACCCCTAATTAGTCCTGCGTCACTTATTGTGCGATTTTTTCTTTTTCTTTTTTTTCAGAATTTCGAATTAGAAATATGAAACACAAATAATCAAATACGTATACAACATATTGCATTCAATTTAGTTTTTTTTTTAAGATACATTAAAAATATATATCTAATATTTCCGACGATAAGTGGGCTGAATCGGTCGCCTTCTAGCCCTTTCCCACACCTCTTCGCCTAGAGGACACCTCCTCCTTGGTACTATCTACCAGCTCCTCCTCCGACCACATACACTTGTGTTCTTTAGACTCATACTTGGTGTATTTGCTCCTGCTTCGATGACACGGATATATCGGGCCCCTGGTGGTCATCTCCATTTACGTTAGTATCTCCTTGTGGATGACACGTGGCCACTGGGAGCTTCTTGGTGTTGGACCTTGGCAGATCTGCCAAAGTGCTGCTTGAGCCTTGCGATGCCTCGTCTTTTCCCCTTGAATAGCGCTACTTTCCTAGTTTATCAGCACTCTTGTATGTATGATAATCCTATGCACATATAACCTCCTAGTTATCTGGGTCATTGAGTGGACAATATAGCTGGTGGTGTTCTTGTCAGATAACCTTGTTGATCGGGCACAGATACGGCCATGCAACAACCACACAACTAAAGAACTGTTGCTTTATTTCTTCTATCTTGGTCTAATTCTATCAGATAATGGTACTTGTGCTGAAGTTATATGATAAAAAAATTTATGAAGAGATCTCTCAATTTAAACTTTTTTTTAATCTCCTTCCGCTCCTTATCTGGTGTTTTGAGTAAGAATACATAAGCTTGGATCCATAACTTGCTTAAGATTGTTATTACACAACTTGCAGACTATGGAGAGAGCGAGATCTCAGGAGACTGGATTTTTCAAGAAGAAACCTGCGGATTTGATGCAAATATTTAAGGTATCTTCTGTCTGGATCTCAAAAGGATAAAATAGACATTGACCCACACATAAAAAACATCGAATATGTTTGACATATTGCTTTAAGAATACATGGCCGCTGGAGGGAAATAATGATTTATTGCTTTAAATGTTACAGGATGTGCAGTCGAAGGTTAGTGATGTTGTTCTGGGAAAGGAAAAGCCTGTAGAGGAGTCTAATCCTGAATATGAAAAACTTAAACATTATATCTTTGAGCTCGAAGACCACTTAGCCGAGGCACAGAAGCAGGCTTTCCGTCTTGTCAAGCGTCACAGAGGTAGTGGCCTTCGGCGCTTTGCATAGCTGGTTTCCCCTTCTCTTGATTCTTCGTTTTGTGTGACTAATTGGTGATGCAACATTTCCCCCCATAGAGTTGGGGCAATCCTTGTCAGACTTTGGAAAGGCAATCAAGTTCCTGGGTGCTTGTGAAGGAAATTCTCTAGGGAGGGCTTTTTCTGAACTTGGTTCGAGGTCGGAACTGTTATCGATTAAGCTACAGAAGGAGGTGCCTCGAAATATCCAACTTCCATTCATGTCTTTGATTCCTTATCGTGCTATAGCCTTATTGGTGATAATGATTTTGATACAGGCCCACAGTCTCCTAATGAATTTTGAAGAACCGTTGAAAGATTATGTGCGTGCGGTGCAGTCTATCAAGGTTGGTTTGTTTTCGCTGTTTCATTCTTAACTGAACACTCGAAACAGGATACTTCAAATTTTATCCAGCATTCGAATCCTATTGTCAGGGCTGTGAATGGACCAGGCTTGGGGCTAAGCCCATTTACACCCCTACCTATGTTCTTGTTGAAGTCTGAGACATTAGCTAATTCTTGTTCTTGTGGAAATGTTCCCAAACTGAAAATGTTCTTGTTGAAGTTTGAGACATTAGCTAATTCTTGTTGCATTCATGTTTCTAAACAGGCCACAATGGCAGACAGAGCCACTGCTTTCAGACAGCATTGTGAATTGGCTGAAACAACCAAGCTCAAGGAGATTAATCTGTGAGATTTAACATATAATTCCCATTTATATCTTTTGATGTTCTGTTTTTGTGTTTTTAAAAAAATAATTATTCTGTTTTCTACAAATCACGACATCAGTCAACAGTGCTACCGTAAAAGTTGATCGGAGCACGTTCTTCTATGTATATTGCCACGCAGGGAGTTACCATAGTCTTCCCCAAGGCCACATGATCCGCCATCCGCGGCGCCCACCATACCGCCATTATTCATGTGCTTTACATGGTCTGATGCTGGCCTGATCAAAATGAAACTCCCGTCTTGCCTGATCTGTGTCTGTTTGGTATCATCGCTTTAGTTTTTCTTAATCTTGTAAGTTTATTCACTGCTGAGTTTTTGGTTGTGCAGTGACAAGCTGATGCTAATGCGCTCCGAAAGGGCTGGAGAAGCCGAAATCGATTACAAAGAGGTGAGTGCTCCATTCATCCAGGAGTGGTCGAAAACCGCAATCCCCCCTTAAGTCTGGTCTTGATATCGAGGCATTGTGCAGTTCAAGGCGGAGAGCGAGGAGGCGACGAGAAGGTTTGAGGCGATCGTTAGGTTGATGAGCGAAGAGATAATCCGGTTCCAAGAACAGAAGACCCTGGACATGGGGCTAGCCTTTCATGAGTTTGCAAAGGGGCAATCAAAGCTTGCGAACGAGGTTGCCGATGCTTGGCGCAGCCTCCTACCTAAGCTTGAAGCTTGTTCTCCTTCCTCAATGAGCCCTTGAAGGTATTTTAGGTAAAGTTCTAGTTCTTCATTGTAGAACTCTTGAAGCTTCATAACAGGTCAGTTGTCAAGTGCAACTATGAAGGGCTGGCCATGGTTGAATGGGATGTGCCCCTACTTGTTCTTGGGTCAAATTCAAAGTCTACATGTAATCAAAATAAAACTTTTTTTTTTTTGACACCTCGTGGACGATGAAAAGGAGAGGAAAGAGATTTGGGGCTTCATTGTGCTGATGTCTGTTTGGAAAAAAATTGTCGGGTTTGATGTCCCCAGCAACAGATCGCTGGTATGAAAAGGTCCTGCAAGAGATCTGGTTAACGTAAGGTCCCTGATCTTTTATAGTAATCTGAAATTGCCCTCATTGCCAGAGGTGGCGGCAGCGGCATGAAGCGAGCATAAGAGACAAGAAGGTACGGGATTTGGATGGGTTCGATTTAGTTCCCAGGTCTAGGGTTCATCCCATGGCCCATAGATCTTGGGTTTAGTCTTAGGTTTAGGTTCACTACGGTGACCGCGAAGCTTCGGTTTGGTGGCATTGCAAAAAAAATGTTGAAATGCTATAAAGGGTATTTTTGTCTATAGAATTTCAAAGTCCAATAGCTTAATTGATCTCTTTGTTAGGGATTGCTCACTAAGTCCCCAAAAAGTCTCTTATTTTTTGATATCCTGATTCTTGCTCTCCCCGAGCCTCGTTCAGCGTGGGATGGCATGCTGGTCATGGTGGACTGCGGTGGACGCTGGTAGTGGCTGCGGGGATGAGATGGAGGCCTGAATTGTCCATGAATTAAAAGGTAAATAACTAACGTAATTCCCGGGCTTGAGACCTGAATAGTCCATGAATAAGTAACGAGGTTCTCGAATTATTCATGATTCACAAAAATTATAGGGGGGGCGGATTGCAAACAGTCATTTTTAAGACGTTCATTTTAGGATAGGTCCCAACAATCTTTTTCTTTAAGCCTATATCCACATTTCAGTAGATTAGTTGCTACAGCTTTTTTGGTTAATGCAAGACTAAAATAGCCTTGGTTAAGTTGCTGAATTTACCAACCCACCATTGTTTATATAACTTCACGTGATTTCTGCGAAACGTATAGTTTCGAGACCTAGTGTGAGATCACTATAGCTACTATAGTGATTCCAATGTACCAGCTACAGTAAAATCATTGTCGCGCAATAGTGATTCTGTTGTAGCAGCTACAGTGAAATCATTGTAGCGCTATAATGAATCCATTGTAGCACCTACAGTGAAATCACTGTAGCGCTATAGTGATTCTGTCGTGACTATTAAAAAACAAGTTGCAATAGTGAAATCACCGTAGCAATAGTACTCAATATGTAGCAATAGTACTTATTTCAATTGAGTATTATTGGTATATATTTGAGTATCTTTGTTACAGTAAAATCATTGTAGCAGCTATAGTGTTTTTTTCATGACTACTAAAAACACTTTGCTACAATAAAATCACTATAGTACTCAATTTTAGTCACAATAATACTCAATAAAACTGAGTGTTATTTGAATAAAATCGAGTACTTTGCTACAGTGATTCACTATAGGGAAGCCTTTTTAGCCGGCACAGTGAATTTCATTGTTGTAGCTATAATAAAATCATTGTAGCAATATGTGCATGGTACTCAAATATACAAAATAATACTCAATTCAACTGAGTATTATTTGCATAGAATTGAGTACTTTGCTATAATGATTTTACTGTAGAAATATCTTTTTAGCATCCACGATGAAATCATGGGTTGCTGGAGTGATTTCGTTGTAGCAACTACAGTGATTTCACTGTAGCAACTACAGTGAAATCACGGGTTGCTACAATGATTTCACTATAGCATCTATATTGAAATCACTATAGCAGCTACAGTGAAATCACTGTAGCAAACTGTGCCACTATTGCAGTAAAAAAAACATGTCATATATCATCTACTGTTATTTAATGTGGGAGAATACTATTGGTATTTATGGTATTTTAAAACAAATCGTTATCCAAAACAGTTAAAATCGGATCATTTGCAATCAAAACAATGGACATAGAATCAGGCTTTAATGACCCCACAGGTACAATAGCTCACAACTAAGACAAGAGGGAGGTCCACCACATAAGAACATAAGGAAAATATGCCCTTGCACTTATGCATGAATATATTAGGAAAATTTTATTCACCCCCCAAAAATGATGAGAATACCCCGTTTCCAATGGAAAACCATTCCTCGTTTTTTTTATGGCAAGAATATAGCCCCACTACCATACCCCATTCTTCCTTCTCAGCACACCTCATCCTCCTCCCCCTTCTATACCCCATCCCCTCTGAACCTTTATACCCTATCACCTCTATGTCGGCACGTCTGTCACGACATACCCCCGATGCTCGACTTCTAACACCTCCGTTGCTCACTTCCAACGTCACCCCCACCCTGCCCGTGGGCGGTAGAGGCATCGAAGATATGCCGGTGACGGACGTACTGGCAAGGAGGTAATAGGGTATGGAGTTTCGGAGTGGATGGGGTATGAAAGGGGGAAGATGGGGTGTGTTGGAAATGGAACATTTAGTCTCAAATAAAAAAAAAGGATGTCTGCTAGAGCGAAAATTCTTGAGGTTAAGGATTGAAGGGGGGCTCCCCAGACCCCTGTAATTTTAGCTGAGAAGCATCATTGATCTAGTGGCAACTGCCGCCCTGCAGTTGCCACGTAGCAGTCGGAGAGAAAGCAAGATAGAATGGTAGCAGTTGATGACATTTTGAGTTTATTGGGCTCATACTGTGTTGTCCTTTCAATCTTATCCCCATGAGCTTGGATAAATTTTATAGCCTGGACTCGGGGAGTTGGATCATGGGTCCCATCCGATCCAGCTATCGACCAATAGGTCTTCTGAATGTATGGCTTCTCCGGTTGGCTTGAATTGCCTTGCCTGATGTATAGAGAGGGATATCGAGGTCTATCTTAGCAAATAGGGAAGGCTGTGAAGGAAGGCAAGCCCATAGGGGTCTTCATCAGGGTTGCCCGCTCTCCCCATACTTATTTTTTATTTGCTCTGAAGTCCTCTCTCGTGTGATCCACTACTACAGGACTAGCATATTATTCACGACATCCAGGTTGGTAAGTAGGGGGCTAACATCTCTCATCTATTTTATGTTGATATTTTCATATTTGGTAGAGTAGTGAGCCAGGAGAGTGATTGTGTTAGACACAATTCTTGAACGTTATTGTGGGTGGTCGGGCCAACTGGTTAGCTACACTAAATCTAAGATTACTTTCTCTCATAACGTTGTTTAATTGTGCCAAAATATTATTGCTAAAAATCTAGGGGTGACTATCATGAAGCAAGATGAAATCTACCTAGGTTCTTTTTTTGCGACAGATCCAAAGCTAAAGCGTTTTTGTTCCTTGAAGACAAGATGAAATCCAAGCTTAAAGGGTGGAAGTCTAAGACACTCTCTCACGCTGGTAGATCTGTGCTCATCAAATCCTGTTTATCCTCTATCCCCAATTATTTCATGAATGTCTTGAAGATCCCGACAGTTCTCACAAATAAACTTAATGCAATCTAATGTGACTTTTGGTGGGGATTTGAGCCCAATCGGAGGCATCTTGATCTACTCGGGTGGTGCCGGTTCTTCAAACCAAAGCTCCAAGGGGGTCTCGGTTTTCGAGATCTAGCTGTTATAAACCTCTTACTATGAAGATGGCTTGAATAATTTTGAAAAACCCGGATCACTGGCGGTATCAATGACCCCGTTACTAGATATAGGAGAGTTGACGTTCTTGTAGTTTGGGGCTTACCTAGGGCTGGCAATTTCGGACCCGACCCGACCCGACCCGACACAGAGTTAGCGGGTCTGGATCAGGGCTTAACGGTTTCGGGTCGTAAATGGGTTGACACGATAGACCCATTTAATAAACGGGTCGGGTCCAGGTTTAGGTCTGGGCACGGTAGACCCGGGAAGACCCGTTTAAAATTCAACGGGTCGTGTCGGATCGGGACTACACGTAATCCGATATTGTAATATGTAGTACCAGCAAGTCTATCGGGTCAGGTTGGGTCGAGTCGGACTGGGTCGGATCGGGTCAACTGAATAGACCCGTGTGATAAACAGGTCTAACGGGTCTTTTCGGGTCTACCCGTTTATAACGGGTCGGGTACAGGTTTAGGATCTAGACACGATTAGTTAAACGGGTCAGGTCGGAGTCTAAGGGTTTTGGACGAAACTAGACACGACACGACCCAACCCGACCCGTTGCCACCCCTAGGCTTACCAACTTGAGAAATCAGCTATCCTTCAGATTCACCTTGCCATCTCTCTTGAGTCGGACACCATACTGTGGACTCCAACCTCGAACGGGGCATTCACTGTGAAGTCAGCTTATTGGGCCCTCTTTGCTAATCTTCACGGTGCCTCGACCTCAACTGTGAAGTCAGCTTATTGGGCTCTTTTAGTTACGAAACTATCATACTTTAGAACATATGGAAGACTAGGAATCGATGGATTTTTGATAGAATTCCACCCAGATCGGAGATTGTCATCTTGGCCTCCGATATCCTATTTAGGGACCTGTCTTCTGCCTATCTTCGAGGTCTGGTGCCCCATCCATCACATTGGTTGCCGTCAGACAACGCTTCATTGAAAGTCAATGTCGATGGGGCGATTGGTGAATCATTGTCAACCGCTTGAGTTATCATTCCCAATAGTGTTGTAGCCCATGTTTATTCTGAAGGGGCTATCTTCAATGGTTGCGAAGTGATCGAGATTGAAGCTCGGGCCATTCTCTTATGGTTGCAAGCCCTCCTCAAATTTGATGCCTCCTCGGTGATTGTGGAAGGATACAATCAAGTCCTTATTAACATCCTATCGGATGAAGATATTTCTCTACCATGGCGGATACATAACATCGTATCTGACTGCAGGTTTATCTCTCAGTCATTCCTGGTGTATTGTTTCTCATATGTGAAAAGATATCAAAACAGATGTGCTGACGTGCTTGCTAAGTTCATGATTCGGGAGCAGGTTACTTTTTCTTCTTTTGCTATTCCCAACTGTATCTCTTCTCTGGTGTCTTCAGAGATGTGATAGTTGTATAATTGTAAGGGGGAATGTGTGAGCGGTCCCTAACAAAGAAATCGTTTAAGCTAAAGGAATTTAAAATGTTGTGGACGAAACCTCCACAACATTTCAAATTTTCTTTTGCATGCCACCGAACCAGCGAATCACCGAACCGAACCAATGCTTGCCACCGCCAGAGCTACTCACTGCTGTCGAACCAAACCTAAACCCAAGATCTATGGGCCATGGGATGAACCCTAAACCTGGGATCTAAACGAAACCCTAGACCTGGGATCCCGTTGCTCGCTGCCGCTTGAAACTTGATTGAACCCCGCACGCCAGGGTTGCTCGCCGCCGCTTCAGCTGCAACTCATCGGGGTCGTCATAGTCGAGGTTTTCATCGAGATCGAGGTTGAGGTCGTCGGGGTCGAGCTCGCCACTCGTGTCGCTGCTGTCTTGCCGACGTCGCTTGCGTGCTCGAGAGAGATCGATGGGAGAAGGAGGCTGAGGTGTAATTTTGGGTTTCTGAAAAAATTTAGGGACCTATCGTTCGTTGAAATATTTAGATGACTTGGGCATTCAAAATTTTTTCTGTCAAGGATTAATCACCCATTATCCCTAATTGTAATGCGACTCATATTTTCAGGGCTGGGACACCATGAATACAACCCCCGTTTCCTAAAAAAAAGGTTGGCTTCCATCATAATGTGATTGCAATTTGGATTTAATCAATGATTCAATGGAAGGATTCTGATCAGATAACCTCTACTCAATATCTATTATATAATGTATAGTGCATGCCCATGCCGATTGGCACGAAGCAGGGCTGCAGGCGACCGACGTTCCTAGTGTGTTGTTTCTCACATGTAAAAAGAGATCAAAACAAATGTGCTAACGTGTTTGCTAAGCTCATGCTTCGGGAGCGGGTTGATTTATCTTCTTTTGCTATTCCCAATTGTATCTCTTCTCTGGTGTCTTTAGAGATGGAATAGTTGTATAATTGTAAGGGGGAATGTGTGAGCGGTCCCTGACAAAGAAATCATTTAAGGTAAAGGAATTTGAAATGCTGTGGATGAAAATGCCCTCCACAATATTTCAAATTTTCTTTTGTATACCACCGAACCTGTGAACCTCCAAATCACTGTTCGCCATCGCCAGAGCTGCTCGCCGCTGTCGAACCCAACCTAAACCCAAGATCTATGGGCCATGGGATGAATCCTAGACCTGGGATCTAAACCGAACCCTAATCAAATCCTAGACCTAGGATCTCCGCTGCTTGCCTCCGCCTGAAACTTGACCAAACCCCGCCGCCTCAGCTGCAACTCATCGGGGTCGCTGAAGTCGAGGTCGAGCTCGCCATCGCTACTGTCTTGCCACCATCGCTCGCGTGCTCGAGAGAGATCGATGGGAGAAGGAGGCCGAGGGATAATTTTGGATTTCTGAAAAATGTCAGGGACCTATCGTTTGTTGAAATATTTAGATGGCCTAGGCGTTCAAAATTTTTTTTTTGTCAAGGATTAATCACCCATTATCCCTAATTATAATGCCACTCATATTTTTAGGACTGGGGTGCCATGAATAGAACCCCCGTAGTTCCTAAAAAAATGGTTGGCTCCCATCATAATGTGATTGCAATTTGGATTCAATCAATGATCCGATGGAAGGATTCTGATCGGATGACCTCTACTCAATACCTACAATACATATTACAGCGTGTTTGACTTATTTACAAGCATGCCACTATAACATGGATATTTCAGACCGTCCAAGCATATGCACAAAGGCTCAGATTTAATGGGAACGAATGAGATGTCCCTTAAGGCATGTGTGATTCACTTGGGAAGAGGGATATGAACGGTTGGGTTTAAATGGAGTTGAGATGGAGGGATATGATTGAGAGGGAAAGCAGCATATGATTTGATGACTGAATTATAAAAAAATATATGACAAAATATACTTGAGGGTTTTTATGTAAATAATTGGGGATATGTTTGGTAATCGCTTTATTTTTCACACGTTTTGCCACTAAAGATAAATAACTCTTGCCCAATTGGAACTTGCCACATTGCTCTTGCTTTCTCTCACTTTCGCCATGGTCCCCCATTTAGGAGATCACTTTTATTACCGGTTTGCTTTGGTGCACTTGCTTATGGCCCAATCGTGATCTGCCACGTCATCTAAAAGCAAGAGCATAATGGGCAAGTGCATGTAGTCCCCATTATGCAATTTATTTTGGCCAACGTGACAGACCATAATTGGGCCATAAACAATTGCAAGAAAGCAATACAATAGCATTTGCTACCCGATTGCTTTGCTACACTTTCTTATGGCCCAATCGTGGTCTGCCACGTTATCCAAAAGAAAGATAAATTACACTTTGCCCCTGATGTTTAGCTTAAAAGCACTTAACCCAGGGGGCGGGGGGCCTAAAAGAGAGATAAATCCAAAAGAATAAATTGCACTTTGCCTCCCCTGATGTTTAGCTTAAAAACACTTAACCACCATGCAATTTATTTTTTTCCAAACCGCACCCTCAAATTTGAAATGTTAGCACAATACTCCCTTTTTGTCAACTGCTTATTTCCTCATTTCAAAATTTTTATCTGATTAAAATTGAATTGAAGGGGGTAAAATGTAGTTTTTAAACCATAGGGGGTTTAGTATTTTTGAGCTAAACTTTAGGGGGGCAAAGTGTAATTTACCCAACCCAAAATTTAGGGGGGGGTAAACATTTGCTCCCCGATTGCTTTGCTGCACTTTCTTACGGCCCAATCATGATCTGCCACGTCATCCAAAAGAAAGATAAATTGCACTTTGCCCCCCCTGATGTTTAGCGTAAAAACACTTAACCCGGGGGGTGGAGGCATAAGAGAGAGTTCAAGATAAATCCAAAAGGATAAATTACACTTTGCCTCCCTGATGTTTAGCCTAAAAACACTTAACCACCATGTAGTTTATTTTGTTCCAAATCGCACCCTAAAGTTTGAAATGTTAGCACAATACTCCCCTTTAGTCAACTACTTATTTTCTCATTTCATAATTATTATCTGATTTAAATTGAATTGAAGGGGGCAAAATGTAGTTTTTAAACTATAGGGGGGTTTAGTATTGGGGCAAAGTGTAATTTACCCAACCCAAAATTTTGGGGGGGGGGAGGGGGGGGTCATGGCCTCTCTTGGTCTGTGTAGTTCGGTCTCTGTGAGTGTTGCTGTCGAAGACGACCACTTCGGGGATGATGACTGTCCTAATAGTGGGCAGTGATGGTGGTGTCGGGCTCACTGGTCTACCGCGGCAGGGCCACCGGAGCTGGGGTGAGAGAGAGCATGAGAGAGACAGATAAATCCAAAATAATAAATTACACTTTGCCCCCCCTGATGTTTAGCTTAAAAACACTTAACTAGGGGGGGGGGGGGGGCATGAGAGAGAGAGAGAGAGAGAGAGAGAGAGAGAGAGAGAGAGAGAGAGAGAGAGAGAGAGAGAGAGAGAGAGATAAATCTAAAAGGATAAATTGCACTTTGCCATCCTAATGTTTAGCTTAAAAACATTTAACCCCCATGTAGTTTATTTGTTCCAAATCACACCCTGAAGTTTGAAATGTTAGCACAATACTTCCCTTTTCTCTTCCTCATTTGATAATTTTTATCTTATTAAAAATGAATTGTAGGGGGTAAAATATAGTTTTAAAACTATAGGTGGGTTAAGTGTTTTTGAGTTAAACTTTAGGGGGCAAAGTGTAATTTACCCATTCCAAAATTTAGGCCCCCTTAGTTTGTGTAGTTTGGTCTCTGCGGGTGTAGCCATCGAAGGCGATCGCTTCAGGGACTATGATCGTCCTAACAGTGGACGATGATAGTGGTATAGGGCTCACTGGTCTATCAGGACAGGGCCATCGGAACCGGATGTTGTCGTCGAAGGTGTTTGTGTTGACACAAAAGTTAACCGATTGTGTTTTGCACGATCGTTGCTGTGCCGGCAGCTACATAGTCACACCCCCCCCCCCCCCCCCCCCCCCTTCTCTCGCATGATGGATCAACGATTCCCCCCACCCCCCCCCCCCCCCCCCTTTCTCTCGCATGATGGATCAACGATTCAACGGTAGATCCATCAAGCATTTTGCTAAAGTGATTTTGATCCGTTTGGTTTGATCAGCGCAGTTTTGAGGATGCAGAGTTGTAAATAACCCAAACGGCCCTAACGTGCTATATAGATATTTAGTAAATGGTCGGATTTTGGGTTGGGTCGAGTCCCAAGCCTCTACACGGGTCCAATTTGAATTAAGATTCGGGTTCGGATTTTTCAATCCAAGCCCATTCCAAACAGGTAAAAAACCCATCTTGCCCGTCCAAATTCGGGTCGGGTTCTGGTTGGCCCGCGCAAGGTGCAGCCCTAATAAGGGCGCGAGGGAGAGCGAGGGTTTCTTCTCTGCACGCCCGCCGTCAGTCTCTGCTTCCTCTGTTGCACCGCCACCACCACCGCCACCACCACCGCCACCACCACCGCCACCATGGTAAGAGATCCCCCTTCGAACCCTTTCGTTCTCTCTTACCTCGTCGATCTATCACCCCATCGGATGCTTTCTTCCACTTAGATCTCGTATACGCTCACGTTACTGCAACTTCGATGAGAGATCTGACAAGAATCTTCTCTCTCTCTCTCTCTCTCTCTCTCTCTCTCTCTCTCTCTCTCTCTCTCTCTCTCTCTCTCTCTCTCTCTCTCTCTCTCCCTCTCCCTCTCTCTCGGTTGGGATACCATTGTAGGGTTTTATCCTCTCAAATCATCCTGTTAAGGGGTTTGATTCTTGGGTTAGATCGTGGTTTTGTGCTATTTGGGGAGACGCAGGGCATCAGATCTAATTACCCGTGCTCTTTATAACATTTGGGAGATTTATTGTTTTGGGGATTTTATTGTTTGCTGTGTTGCGTTTCAGTCAGGAAGGAGGAAGACTAGGGAGGCCAAGGAGGAAAATGTGACACTTGGGCCGACTGTACGAGAAGGGGAGCATGCGTTCGGCGTTGCCCACATCTTCGCGTCGTTCAATGACACTTTCATTGTGAGCCCTTATTCCAATTTCTGTATGCGATCGGTTCTACCGCCCCACTTTTGACCGTTAATCGATTGCACTGCAGCATGTCACAGATTTATCCGGAAGAGAGACGCTTGTCCGCATCACTGGTATGGAATTTTTCTATCAAGCAATATATCAATGTCCAAGAAAATGAGATATTTGTTGATTTCGCAATTTATATGGAATATTAGCATGATATAGCATTGCCAAAAAAATGAGATATTTTGCGATATTTCACGAAATATTTTGATTTCTTGATCCTTGGGTATGTGAAATAGGTTATAGTGGGTTCCAATTTTGTCTTCTTTTGTTTGATTTGTGTTTATATTGGAATAAGTTGCTTAAGATGTACTAAACAATTTCCATTTTGTTCCTTGTTTGTTTTGTTTTATCTTCCAAAATATGTAGCTCCTATGTGTTGCATGCCCGATTGATTTGCTACACTTAATGCATCCTGGAAGGATGGAAGATTGCGAGGGATCGAGATTTTTTTTTTTCTGAAAAGGGGCCTACTGTAGCGATGAAATCGGAGAGGGGGGGAGAAAATCATACTCTTCGTGAGGGATGGGGAGCATTTTTACCTGCCCGATTGATTTGCTGCACTTGCTTATTATGGTCCAAACGTGGTGTACCTATACCAAGTTACCAACTTGCTTATTATGGTCCAAAGCATTTTTGTCTGCCCGATTGATTTGCTACTTGCTTATTATGGCCCAAACGTAGTGTGCCCAATATGCCCACTTGCGTATTATGGTTGAAACATCTCTTCTTTCTCTCGTTTCCAGCATACTGAATCTCAACCATCCCTTTATTCCTCCTCTCTAATCTCAATCGTGATCGGCGGTTATATCTATTTCATTCCTTTTTGTCAAGTTGTTTGTCATAGTCAACTTGTCCTTGACTCCTAGTCATTCACAAATCGCCATAGCATGTTATATAAATGGTGAAAAATGACTTAAGCAACCGAGAATGGTTAGAATTTGTAGGATTCAATGAGTACAATTTATGTGCAACATAATTGGACAGTGTAATTGAAATACAAGTATTGTAGGGGCAAGTTTTGGATGTATGGTCTATATCCTTTATTAAGGCAGGTACCGGATAGGTTTTCTTGGAATATACCAACAAGTTGTAGCATTTGAAATAGGACCTATGGTGGGTTTAAATGAGAGAGATTACGGTGTTCCCCTGGTAAAAAAAAATATCCAATTTACTCTTTATTTTGATTACCTTTTTAATATGTTACTTTTGTAGTATCAAAGGGTGGCTATTTTAAAAGATTAATCATAAAGGTAAAAGGAATAGGTATCTTCCATTCTTATGTGACCCTTAGTCGTGCCAATTTTTTTACTCTTTTGAATCTACTCCCTCTTAGACTTGTCAATGGACCAGATTTTGATCCAAATCCGATCCGAACCCGATTTGTTAAGGTAGATATGGATGGATGATTATCTAATAACGACCCGAATCCGGTGGCACCTTTACTTAATAAATTAGATATGGATTTAGACCAATCTGATTCGATAAGGATTCGATTGACAAATTATAACATAAAATATTATATTTTATCCATCGTTAAGTTAGATTCCTTTAGATCTAAGGCCCTTGGTTCAATATAAAAAAGATTCTCATGATCCATTGATTGAAACTCGGATTTTATCCTGCCTCTTCCGAGTCCCGAATCTAGAATCTATTGTTCTTTTGCAAATTCAACGCTCAACGCTATCACAACCGTCCAATGTAGACCTCTTAATGATTCGGATTCTGATCCGAATTTGATTTGATCGTACTTAAACGAATATGGATTAGTTTTTTAATATGATGATTCGATAACTGTATGAATCTGATAACTTGTTTACTTAATGGATCGGATTTGAATATAGGTTCAGCCGATCCGTTGACATGTTTACTCCCTATCACATCCTTTATTCACAAAAAAAGTCCGATGATGTCTTTGGACTGCTTTTGATGCTATAACAAACAACAATCTTTACTTTGATGTTCACTCAACTAATTTTAAGGAAACTCTCAAGCCTCAACCATGGTACATCACTATATGCCTTAAGGACCCTAACAAGTAACAAGATGGTACTGTTACTTTAAGGCAAGTACCATGACCACCCTAGTCATCAAGCAATGGTGAAATTCTTGCTGGAATATGGATGTGGATGTACCCATCTCTTAGGGCGTGTTTGTTTGGTTGAAGTCCGAGGAAGCAGGGGAGCTAGAGGAACTAGGACTTTCATGAACCGTGTCTTCTGTATATCCCAGTTTGGCTGCTTGGTTCCATGGAACATGGCATGCTTAGAACTATGACTTCTAAGACTTCCATCAGTTTCGTTGTTTGTTTGCCAGGAAGTCTTATGCATGGAAGTGTGACTTATAGCACTTCCACCAGCTCCGTTGTTTGGTTGTCAGGAAGTCTTATGCATGGAAGTGTGACTTCTGGCACTTCCACTAGCCCCATTGTTTGGTTAGAGGAGATCGAGGCCTATCTCAAAGAAAAATCCAAAACAAATCATTTTTTTAGGGCGTTCCCATGCAACAATCCCTTAAAAAAACCCAAAGAGTTTGATTAATTGTGTGTTGGTTCCGACGACGGAAGGAGGATCGGATTGCGGGGCAGGCGACAGGGGGAGGAAGGGTGTTCACGGAGAGCTGCATCTCAAAACCCTAGGGTTTCGTCTCACGCATTTTTTCTTTGAGCCTTATTACCAACAAAGACGAGGGTAGTGCTGTGGAGAAAATTAGGGCAAGGTCAATCCTAACTGCATGATCGACCACTTCCCCCAATGACCTGAAGTGTAGCTTCAAGACTTATTTTTTCGGAACTTTGGCAACCCAAAAAATGGGGAAGTGAGGGGACCCCCGAAATGCGGGTTGCACTTACAATGAAAAAAATAGCCGAGGTTAGCCACGCCTACCGCTTTGGTAGCCAGTTTCAAGTAAGCAAACACGCCCTTGGTGTAGTTTTGCTGGGATATTATGTGTTAACATTTGTGAGATTCTTCATATGCCATGATTAGACTCTAATTCGGAATTATGCTGTTCTAGGTGGTGCTATTTATGTTATATATGAGTAGAAGTTCTAGTTGGCAGTATTACATTTGTTTTTCATTGGGAAATGTGGCAGTAGTTATCCTTTTTAACTTTTGGAGCCAGGTTTAAGGGATAAAAAGCGTCTTGCATAAAGTATTCGAAATGTTGGGCCATAAGAAACCCCATCACACACGGTTTGCGTGCCAAAGATGTGAGTGGTGTTGAGGTGGATGCACAACGAAACTAAGAGAGTTAGAGTGATGAATGCGTATATTAGAGGAAGTATTGGAGTTGTAACAATTGAAGACAATGATGGAGAAATTAAGACGGTATAGACTTGTAGAACGAAGAACGTAGACACCTCTTATAAGGATAGAGTCTCGAATTACCACTGACGGGTCAAGGAGGACGAGAAGGCGTAAAATGACATTGATGGAAGCTGATAGAAAATACATGGAAGAGCGTTCAGTTAGAACGGAGATTAACGTTAGCATAAGTGATCGGCTAAGAAGGATTCATAAAACCCATGGCAGATCGCTGGGACATGGCTCGATGGTAAATGGTTATGGTTCTTTTTTTCCTGATAAATTGATGGTTTATTCATTGTAGCTTAAACTTCATATTGCCTGACAATTACATCTAATAAATAAATACTTTTCATCTTGAAAACTATATTTTATGTTTAATCTCCATCTGATATATTATGACAAATCGAAGATAAATATGAAAGAAAACGGAGAACATCTGACCAAACAACCTTGAGCAGATGAAGTATCTTAGCAACTTGGAAGTGGTTTATTGAATTATGGTCTGTGTTTCTGCCTGAATGTTTTCCTCAATTGTCTTGGATTTGGGTGACAGTAAAATGTAAGGAGTAAATAAAGTAGGCTCAATAACACATTGTGAAGTTGTTGTAGAAAATTATTTTGCTCTCTTCTATGAGAACTTGATATAGATTATCCTCTTTGAAATCTTGTGTTCTGTCCCGAGCCATGTCGATGGAAATCCCTTACTTTTTTAATTTGCACTCTGTTTTCATTTAAATCCTTATTTAATCTGTGAATTAGGTGCCTTATCTTGTTACTCCATGCAGGCGGTATGAAAGTCAAAGCTGATAGGGATGAATCATCTCCTTATGCAGCCATGCTTGCGGCACAAGATGTTGCACAGAGATGCAAGGTATGGTATTTATTTCTAGCTTTTGGAGTGTGAGACTTATATGATGCATTGATGACTATATTTATAAATCGTATATTTATAGGAACTTGGAGTTACTGCTCTGCATATTAAGCTTCGGGCTACTGGTGGAAATAAGACAAAGACGCCTGGTCCTGGTGCTCAGTCTGCCCTCAGAGCGCTTGCTCGATCTGGAATGAAAATTGGCCGCATAGGTATTTATATTAATGTTTTTACAACAAGCTTCTTTATGATTGTAAAATTTTCAGATTAGGGATGTGTCTCTATCACAAGGAATCATCTTATGCTGGGGCATTTTTCACCTACCGTTTCTATCTTTCTTTTGAAGGATTGTTTCCAGTCCTATTCCCCGATTGGGCTATTATGGTTCTTACCCGTTCAATCTTATAGCAATGCTAAAAGATCCACAAAAGAACCTTAGTTTGATCTTTTAATTACTTGGCTTCATTGTCTTTCATATTTTTGTTGTTTTGAAAGGTTGGGATAGCAGGGTCTGGGCTGCATTTATTGGCTCCATAAATGACAACCGAATTAGGATGGATTTTTGCATGCCTACTTGCTACCTTGTAAACCTGTTTGTCTCAGTTCCCAGCTGTTGGGTTGTTTTTTTTTTTTTTTTTGTATAGTGAGTTCTTTTACAGATTTTCTCTTGATGTGGCCTTGCGATACTAGGTTATGAATTAGCGTTTAGTATGAAAAGAAATTAGGGTTTAGATGGTGGAAAAGGCCTGCTGTTAACATATTTTGCACAATATAGAATTGAAATTGGTGTTAAGAAGAAAAGACAAAGATCTAATGCTTATGCAGTCTGTGATTCAAATACATTGTTAAGTGCTCTCTTCTAACAAATTTGTTTATGTTGAGTTGTTATTTTGCAAATATATATTTATTTTTTTGAGAATCCATCATCGTTGCATTTAAAGGGGATTAATGTGGGGCTAGAGAAAGAGGAGCGGGACTCGGAGTCGCCCCCTCTCTCGGTTGCTACCGTCGAAATCAGATGGAGGAAGGGGGGGGGGAGGGTGGGGGGGAGGGGTTGGAGCTGCCCCCCCCTTTCCTTGCTGCTGTCATAGAGGACGGAAGAAGTAGGGGGGAGGGGGCCGGAGCCACCCCCCTTCTCTTTGTTGCTGTCGTTAAGGCCGTAGGAAGGAGGGGGAGGGGTCAGAACCGTCCCTTTCCTGGTTACTGCCGCTGAGGCATGAGTAGAAAGGGGAGGGAGCTGCGACTCCACCTCGCCTTGTCGATGCCGCCACCGGAGTAGAAGCGGGGAGGGAGTTGTGGCTCCACCTCCCCCTACCGTTGCGCTCTCGAGCCGAGGAAATTTGATTGAATCAGATAACTGTGATGCTGCATCCCCCTTATCTATGATCGAGGGCCTGATAGGGAGGTGATTAGGACCTACAGGTTTGTGCCGAGTGATACCCAGGATGCATCGGAGGTTGGATCGTGGACATCGAACGATTAAGGGCCTAGGTCGCTCCCATGATCGATTGGGACCACATGGGGTGCATCTAACGGTGAGACTTCGAGAGTCACCCATAGGGGGGCCATGATGTTGTCGCTTGTCATCCCCGCTTCTTCTGTGTGGACATGTGGGTGGCAATTTTGGCACCACAGCAATTACCACTCTTAGTATGTTTACATCAAATGGCCCTTTGTCTATCTGTACCGATACGTGCAACCACCCATCCATCTTCATTGATCAAATACAATTGAATCCAACCACACATCTTACTCCCCACATTCTCTCTTTCTCCCTTCCACCTTTCGGACCCCCCTCTTCTTCACGCCGTTGTTCCCTTTCCTCCCTCGTTGGGCCTCTAATCGTTCCTCATATGCCTCATCTTGCTCCTTCCTTTAGCCCCTTGCTCATCTTCACATAAGCTAAAAGTTTGTGCAAGTCGGAGAGGGAGAGAGAGAGAATGGTTGAAGTATGGCCAAAACCAAACCATTTATGTTGATATGGATAGGTTTCGTCCTGAATCAATTCTGAAAAGCCTATGAGGTATGACTCTGGATCAAAGCTGAATCGATTGATTTCAACAAGATACAACAGAAACCTTGTTTTTTCGGTATGTTCCAACCAAGGCAAACCAAAGCCCTTTTTTGATGGCGTCACGGGTAGATATAGTTTATATATTGTAATTTGTCTGAGCAACTTTATCTTTATAACATCTAAGTAAATATTGGTGTTTAATATTTTAGATCTTTCTTTATATTTAGCTCTATGTGCTTTAAGTTTTAAAGATAAAAGTACTACATTTTTAGCATCTTATGTGGGTAGTGATAAACCAAAATAACTTAAATAAAGATAGTAGAAACGAAGGGACTCCAATATCAGAATTTCTGCGCAGCAGGTTTTTTTTCCCCAGCATGGCAAATCTATGATATTTTTTAAGCAATATGAGAACATGGGTTATGGGTTATTAAATGATCTCGCCTAAAGGTTATTTTTTTAGAGGTCATTGAAGTTAACATGATATGAAACATAGCAAAATTAGTAGCTAATAAGAAACGTAGCAAAAAGTAATATGAAATCTGAATAAGGACGTGGTGTGGGACGATGTATCTGAATAAGAAATCTTGATAATAGTTGATATGAATGGTAGCAAAATTATGTAGTCATTGATTGTTATTTACTACTAACTGTGTTTCATATTTGACGAAAACATAGCACAGTTAATATTTGTTACTTGTCATTGGTCACTAATTGCCTTTCTTACCTGGCGAGAATTGATGGATACACTTAGTAACATGTGATTTTAAATATCGTGGGTATATTCTTTTAAGTCGTTAATTGATGTAGAAACTTTGATGCGTGTTAGTTGTTTTGTTCTTCATAATTGATACTTGATAATTGAAACTTCCTACTTGTCTTGGTTGTTATTACTTGTAATTGTCAGCATGTTAGAACTTAATTGTTGATGTGACTTTATTCTTATTAGTCATTTAGTTATTGATTTGATGTAGAATACAGAGTTAAGATACCCGATATTATTCTTGTTAGTCGAACTATATGTTAATACCATAAAATGTTGCCCTATTTTTTTTTTCATTTGATTTATGTCATTTATCCAAATTTTCTTTCTTTATTTATTTAGATTTGGTAAATTTGTTTTTTAGAATATTTGAAACCTATACTAAAACAGCCGACATTGGAACTTCGAACCTTGTGAAGGAGACATTTTTATTAAGCACTGGTGCTAGGTTATTTAGATCATTAGTGCACTTTGAATAACTATGTTCTGCTATTACTTTTGAACGGCTAGACAATCCATGGCATGACATGACACGTGGAGGAATTTGAAAGTGATATACGTTTTATCTAGATATTCCAATGAGTCATCAATTCATCTTTTTCAATATAATGTGAAATTTTGAATGAATCATAATTTCTGACAAATGCTACTTAACTTAGTGATATTATTCAGTATTTTGTTGACATGCGAGAACACACACAGAGACACATACGTCATCATCACCTAAGTCTTATCCTATCACAACATTAGGGCTGCAAAAGAAGCAAGTTGTTCATGAGTAGCTCACGGACAAGCTCGGTAAAGGCTTGTTCAAGCTGGTTCGATTACTATTTAAGCCAAGCCTAAGCCTAGAGTTTAGGCTCGTTTAATAGACAAGCCAAACTCAAACATACTAAAGCTCAGCTCGGTCGGGCTCGTGAATATGTTCGTTTAGGGATCATGAGCAAGCTCGTGAACATGCTTGTGATTTGTGAATAAGTTCGTAGAAGGCATAAATAGACCAAATATATATAGTCCAAGATTTGTCTTAAGATAAAATTCATGAACAAGCTTGGTAAGAGCTCGTTCGAGTAGGCTCGTTTATTAAATGAGCTAAGCTCAAACTGATCAAAGCTCAAATCGGCTCATTATTAATCAAGCCAAGCCCAAGCTTGAACAACCAAGCTTTTAACCAAATCAAGCTCAAACAGACCAAAGCTCGGTTGGCTCGACTTGTTTGCATCCCTTTACATAAGGCTGCCGTTTGGTGTGAACTCATTGTGTAGCATGCAACTTGCAACACATTTGTCCCTACTCCCTATTCTTTCAGACATTATTTTTGGATATCCAACTCAAGATCAAGACAGAATTTAAGATTATTTTTTGTTTTACCCTCGAGATTAAGCAATATTCCTATAATGTTTTCACACATTTTTCTCGATATGCATAATATCTAAGTTATGACGTAATAATAGACTGCTGCAGTACGGTAGTTCGAAGAAAATGTTATTCTTCTTTCAGTTATGCTCGTGTACGGAGCCATAAGTTATTTTCTTTTTGTTTTTCCAAGTATCACCGCATCGTGATAATCCAATTGATACAAGATTTCCTCATCCGAAAGCTGCTTCGGAATCAGATTATTCTTACTGTCGAACGCTAACCTAATCTGCCTCTACTTATAGACGGGAACATTCGATGACCCATATAACATAACTTGCCTTCATTATCTAATTGCATTGAATGTGTTATTATATTTAGGACATGCCAATTTTTCTTTAGTACTCCATCCGGATAAGTTGTCATATGCAGGAAAATCATTGATGGTCCTTAGAAGTGACTTATGCATTCGAAAATCCTCCATCAACGAGTCATCATACGTATCGGTCCTAACCTCTCACAACTCATTCAGCTTCTTAATCGACTGTAAGTAAACATCGATATCATTATCAGGTGATCTAGATCCGGGAATAAATAAGGAAAACATTGTCTACGGCTTCTTCAAGTATCTAGGGAGAAATTGTATGGAATGAAGATAACTGGCCAAATATTGTAGTTGTACAACACATTCATATTCCTAAAGGGGCTGAAGCCATTGCTAACAAGCTCTAACCTAACGTTGCGAACTTCAGATATGAAGTTGGGTTAGTTTTATTAATTTTTTTTCACGTCAAAGAGTCGGCCAGATGCCTCATAGTTCTGTCATTTGTGTGTTCCCGTGCGTGACACCTCGTATGCTCAGTAGTCTTTGATGACATAAACAATCTCTGAAGGCTCTAAGCGGAAAGTATAGGAAGTATCTTTGCAGATACATTTTTTCTTATTCGGTTGGTACTAGACTTGGCATCTATCGATTTATATCTCGACGCCCCGAATACGTGGCATGACACTGCATGTTTATGCTCTTTCCGGTATAGGATACCGTTCACACATGCATCTATTTTATCATAACCAAGCCCGTGATCTTTTATTGTCTACTTTACCTCGTAGAATAATTTCAGTAACGTCTCACCCATGAGAAAAACCTCTTTCAACAACTCTAGCAATATATTAATTGACTTATTACTGCAGCCATTGAGTCGCTTCAAATGAAGATGATTGACAGTGAAAGTGATTTGAATATTTTTCACACCTCGGATATAGAGTTTGTTCGACATCCTTATGTAATACGTAAAACTTGTCCGCTTCAATATTGGGTTAATCAATAACGGCGGTTGGCGGTTATGCGACCATTTTTCTTTGCAAATCATGTATCATACCCTCAATGTCATCGCCATCGTCCGTGTTATTGTCATCAACCACCTCTAATTTCTCACCTGCGGGAACCAACTAGTATAACTAATATTAATGCCACACTTTACCAAATCAACAATACATTCATCTCGAAATTTTGCGGTCACACTTCCGCAGTATATACAAGAACAAAAATTTTTCATCAAGCGGTGCTAAGCGTTCAAATTCAAATCCAGAAATTTTCTGACTCCTCTGTACTTTTCGTACAACCGATTTGAACTACACATCCAACTTTTATCGATCGAAAATATCTTCGCCTACCTAGTCTAACACATGCCATATTTTCAAACCATATCTATGAAAAACTGATTTGGATCTATATGGTTTTAGGCTACGGCGAAGAGCAAAAACAAGTGCAATCTTGGGTACACGTTCGTCAAATATGGGTCGTCAAATATTTCTTAAACACGTGCAAACTAAAGTAATTAACTACCTATTGATTTATATGAACACATATATTTTACTTAACATGCATTTTTTCGAAGTTTAAATCAAAATCAAGCATAAATACGTTAAATCAATCAAATTAAAAAATTATTTCGCACTGACCTGTTTTCTACGAATGACGTACGTAAAATGCACATTAAAACTATCAATAATTAGATTCCAAGTATCTTTTTGTTCTTCAGTGACAATGTCCATCCATTTTCTTGGTCTCGCTCACCATGATGATGCCAAAGAAGTGTCATTTCTCGTTATCACTATAATGTACGGTCGCAATTACCGTCTTTGCACGATTGAGATATGCTTACATGTATATGGCCTCCGGTACAGTCTGTATTTTAGGCCACATAGTTTGGCATCACGGATGATGCTCATTAGGTTCTTTGCATCACGTTGTTTACTCTCAGTCATGGTTGTCTGTCTACTCAATTAAAGAGAATGAGAGAATGCGATGGTGCCGGAGTGGGAGAGTGCGATCAGGTTAGATCCTAAACCATAATTTTTTTGTTTTTTTTAGGATTGTTACCCTTTTTCTATCCAAATTTCAACATCCACCATCATGTCGTGGCAGGCAATCACAACTGCCCTTTCCCGACCGTTGATTCGCACGACTTGATCATTACGACAAACGGGTTGCTGTGATTATGGATAATGATGATCGATGCTAAATTAGAGATTGAGATAGAAAGAAAGATATCTTATTATCTCTTTTGTATTATCTCACATTCTCTCTAGCTCTTATTCTCTCACTGTCGCGTATTCTCTCAATCTTTATTATTTGCGGACTATCATTCCCTGGATTATGCAATGTGATTCGAAGAACTTGATGATCACAATTCGTGAGTCCAAATTATATAGCCTAGAAAAAACGGATTGTATCGGAGGTCCTGTAGAGATGCATACATGACTCAATTATACAGATGCGATCTTTGTGTCTATGCATTGTAGTGATACCGGCTAATGAGAAATGATACATCTTCGACATCGTCATGATCGACGAGGCAAAAAAATGGATCGACATTATTATTGAAGAACAAACAGAGTTAAAATCTAATTATTGATAGTTTTATTGCACATTTTGTGTGCGTCAATTGCATGTAACATGTCAACGTGATTTTTTAATTTGATTGATTTAACACAGTTCTGCTTAATTTGGATTTAATTTTTACAAAAATGTATGTTACGTTAAAGATTAATGTTTACATAAATCAATAGTTAATTAATTATCTAAGTTTGCACTTGTTTCTGTTCGTCGCCTTAACATAAACCCTAACCCCGAATCCTAATCTAAACCCTAGTTCCTAACCATAACCTAAATCATATAGATCCAAATATGTGTTTCAGATGCATGATTTGAAATTATGGCATATGCATTTGGCTAGGTAGGCGAGAAGATGTTTTCGATGGATAAGAGTTTGATGCGTAGTTCAAATCAGTTAATCGAATAGTACAAATAAGTCAGAAATTTTTTAGATTTTGCATTTGAGCGTCTAACATTGCTTAATAGAAAAATTCTCCCTACATAAATTATGAAAGTGTGTCCTGGAAGCTTCGAGAGGAATGTGAGGTTGTTTTGGTAATGGGTGGCATTGATATTAATTATACTCATTGGTTCTCACACGGTGAGGAACTAGATGAATTTTTTATGTCAGCTCATGGTGAAAATGCTAACACGGTGGCCGATGACGATGATAACATAGATGATGGAAATGACATGAAGGATATAATACATGACTGCAGGATGGAATGATCACGTAAACGTCGTTAAGTTGATCAACCCAATATTAAAGCAAACAACTTCTACATATTGCAATGCTGAAGCAACAAATTCTACAGGTTACTTAAGGATGCCAAACATCCTTCATAACTGGGGTTTGACAAGTTTTAAAAACTCTATTTTACCGTTAAGTTTTTTTCATTTGAAGTGTCTCAATAACAAAGTTTGAAATCTCAGCTGATACCGGTACGTACCGATTTTGCCCGGTTCGAGACCGGTACATCACCCGATCCCGATATCTGGCCCGTACCGGCCAATACAGGTACGTATCGGACTGTTTAGGCTGGTACCGACCGGTTAAAATTTTTTTTTTTAAGGTTTTTTTCCTCAACCAGTATCGGTTCGTATCGGCAGGTACATACCGGTTCGGGGCTGACCGATACCACGACCGAACCGTGATTTTGAACCTTGCTCAATAGTTAAAGTAATATGTTATTAGAGTTTAAAAGAGGTTTTTTCCGCGGTTGAGATGCTACCAAAACCATTTTACGAGTCGAAGGAGACAATGAAAGATCTCAGGCTTGATTATTATAAAATAGACGTATGCGTGAACGATTGTAGGCTGTAACGGAAGGAGCACAAACATGAGGTGTCATGTCACGTATGCGAAGCATCGATGTATAAATTGGCGGATGCCGAGACTAGTATCAACCAAATGAGGAAAATGTATCTGCAAATATAAGGTCATAGAAAATTGTTGTGCATATGAGGTGGCACACACGTGAATGTATAAATGACGGGGCTATGAGACATTCAACTGATATTCTGACGTGGAAAGAATTTGATAAGACCTACTATGATTTCATATATAAATTTCGTAATGCCAAGTTATGACTTACCAATGATGACTTGAATCCCTTTGGAAATATGCGTGCATCGTACATTTGTCCAGTTGTCTTAGTTTCATATAATTTGTCTTCCTAGACGTGATTGAATAAGACATACATAATACTTTTCTTGTTTATTTCCGGACGTAGGTCACCTGGAAATGATATTGATGTTTACTTGCGATTGTTGATTAGGAGCTGAATGAGTTGTGGGAGGTTAGGACTGATATATATAAAGATTTGTTGATGCAGAATTTTCGGATACATACTGCACTTTTATGGACCATCAAAGATTTTTCTGCATATGCCATATTATCTGAGTAGAGTACTAAAGAAAAATTGGCTTGTCTAACATGCAATAATAATACATTCATTGCAGTTAAAGACCTGGTATAAGTTTTGTTATATGGGCTATCAAAAGTCGCTTCCATCCGGCCATAAGTGGAGGCATAACATTTTTGCGTTCGACAATCAGAAGAAAGTTAATCCGGTTCCGAATCAGCTTTCGGGAGATGAGGTCTTGTATCAATTGATTCATCATGATGCGGTGATACATGGGAATGACAAAAGGAAGAGAATTTAATACTACGTGCACGATCATAACTGGAAGGACATTTTCTTCGAACTACCGTACTGGAGCAGTCTACTAGTGCGTCCTAACTTTAGATGCCATGTATATCGAGAAAAATGTATGTGACAACTGTTATATTAACATTACTGAATCTCGAGGGTAAACCAAAGGATAATTTTAAATCCCGTCTCGATTTTAAGGATTTGGGCATCCAAAAACAATTTCATCCCCGAAAGAATGGTGACAAATATGTATTGCCATACTACACCATGAATTCACACCAGAAGTGGTCTTATGTGATAGGATAACACTAGGTGATGGTGACGTGCGAGCCTCTGTGTGTGTGTGATCTTGTATGTCTACAAAATACTGAATAATATCACTAGATTGAGTAACATTTGTTAGAAATTGTGATTTATTCAAAATTTCAAATTATATTGAAAAAACATGAATTGATGACACTCATTGGAATGTCTAGATAAAACTTATGTCACTTCCAAATTTCTATATGTGTCATGTCATGCCATGGAGTGTAACTGTTCAAAAGTAATAGCAGAACACATTTCTTTAAAGTGCATCTTATCGTAATACGGCATAAGCATATGATACTGAGTTTATTAGTAGTAGTACTCTATTGTTCCTGTATCAGATAAGATCTCCCCCACAGAATGCTTCATTTTTGTTCAGATTTTTCTACAATTCAAGGGAGTGTTGTACTTGAACCTTTCTGTACTTATCTTCGTACCCATATCATGATAATATAGGCATGGGTTCCTTTGCCTCCTTTAGTAGACTGTTGATTACATCCCAGTCATCTACTGCATTGTTTCTCAAACAACTTGATGTACGTCATAATTGAGTTACTATATCTTACTAATAGAATTGTTGTGTATCAGTGTTCATGTTATGTAACAGGCAATTAATTTGGTTCCCCTTTTCTAGTTGCCTGATAATGAAGGGCCATCACAGCCATGACATATCATGGCCTTTCTACTAGCTCTGTGCTCTACTGCATTGTTTGCGTTCGCTCGGACATTTTATAACCTGCTTCACTATTTTGGAATTCGGTGCTCCTTTTGCAAAGATTTCTATACCTAGGTCTGTCTAAGGACAAGGGCAGGTCTGGGGTCAAACCTGGCCCAATCCTTTGTTCTAGGGGGCTGTCCCTAGCCCTCCATGCCAGAAAATAATGGATCCTAGTCCAGACCCTAAAGGGGCAGGGGCCGAGTATGGGCCAGGTTGATGCCCTTAAGATAATGATTAATGGTAGGTTTATTAACCTTTTTGGTCATTTAGACAATGGTTAAATCGTTTTTTCCCTCAACTGGCTTGTGAAAACTGGGCCGGGCAGGGCATTGTTGGTTTCCCTAGTGTGGTGCTCATCGTGAAGGGCTTATGAAAACTGGGTTTGGCAGGGTACCTTCTCCAAAGGCCTATAGATTGACAGGCCTACCTATACCCACCTACTTGAAGAAAACCATAGACTCAAATCTACTGTATAACACGTCATAAAGGTTTCCTTCTGCTTTCCACCTATCAGATGATCGCAGGAGCTCATAAAATTCTAATGGTACATCCAACTATGATTTCACCTCAACACCAATCAGATCCCAGAACAACTGAGCTTCTCTTGGTCTCTTACCTCTTTGTGCTGCAACTGAACGGTTAAGATCGATTTGCTGCTGCTGCTGCTGCTGCTGATGTAGATGATAAAGAAATTGGACTTTGCTTCAAGGGTTAACTTGGAAGTTGTACATGACAGAAATGTTATTGTGATTTCGCCTTTGGCTTGCAGACTATCATCATCACTTTATCCTCTTGTTTTCGTATTATGAGATAATTGATCTGTTATTTGTCTCTTGATTCTGCAGAGGATGTGACCCCGATTCCAACCGATAGCACCCGCAGAAAGGGTGGGAGGAGAGGCAGAAGGCTGTAGTTCTCTCTCTCTAAATTCATCAGCTGTTAAGCCTTTGTTTCCAAGGAGTTCTTTCCCAGTGCCTAATGCCATAGAAGTTCTACGCCAGCTGTTAAGCTTTTGTTACTTCTTGATGGTGATCTTGCTGTTGGATTAAATTTAAAATTTGAACACATTGCTCTTGGATTCTGAGATACTATCTATTGTCATGCTATGAACTGTGAACATATTTGTGTGGTTGTGTTCCTTGTTTTTTTTTACTTATAGTAGTTAATTGGAAAATGTAATTGTACCCATTTGGGTACCGTACCGAAATTCATAGGGACCATCGGATGGCCTTTTGCTTGATCTCAAGCGTCCACCTGGAGTTCATCCCATGGCCCCTAGAGTAATGCGCTAAACGCTAGGATGCTAGGAAAATAAGATGGATGGTGGAGAGGGGTTTGATATGGTACCGAAGTGGAACCCTAATTGATTCACGTAACTTTGAATTTTATACCATCTGACTTTTTTGAGTAAAAGCATTTTCAGAAGCATCCAGCTCCCTTCAGCTGAATGGTCGGACGATCTCGTCCATCAACTAACACGTGTTTTATTAATTATTTCATAAGCATTTTCTGTACATCTAACCCTTCACCTATGCTGAGAAATTTCTTCACTCCATGCTAAACACATGAAAATACTGTAATCTTCTCTATGAACCAACTTAAGAGCCTGGGGCCGGACGGGTTACCAGCTTTCTTTTTCCAAACTTATTACGAGATCGAGAAATTTAGACGCAATCAAGTATGATGATTTTTTTCGTCATCTCTCTCTCTCTCTCTCTCTCTCTCACACACACACACACATACACACAAAAGGCTTGAATCACACCTTGGTAGTACTTAAGGGGGTGTTTGGCATCAATCCGGAACAATCTATTTTCATTCTGAATTTTATGATTTAAAAATAACGACTAGTAATTGTTACGGTGGAATGAAAGGCTTGGGAACTAAAGAATATCACTCAGGCTGTTTCTATCCCAACTAGAACTCTGGACAACCAAACTGCATTAGAAATAGTAATTGACGGTAATAACCTCTTCTGGAAGAGGATTAAGGGGAACAACTATTTCACATACCAAACACCCCTTAAGATGCCATCGGTTACAGACCCATCAGTCTTTACAAGATGTCTACTAAGTGGTTACAATGATTGTTGCCAACAAACTACGACCCCTTCTTGATAGTTTGATACCCCCAAATCAAAGCGCTTTTGTTCAAAAAAGGTATCAACGATTAGGATTCACAAGCGCAAACAAAGCAACAACGATTTTGAGGGAAAGTTCGTTCCACGATGTCCATACTGGGAATCGAACATGGAACCACTCCAACAAGAGAGAGAAAAAGTACCACTCGGACAAGATCCCGTTGACTGCCATACCCAATATTCTATTTGTGCATGTGCAAATAGAAAACCAACCCCATTTGCACAGGATCCAAACATGATATGCACGTCATATACTTTTCATTAAAATCTTTATTTGTATATTGGGTTTTAGACTTCTAAAACCATTTTTAATCTTCAACAATTTTTTTTAAAAAATAAAATGAGATTTGTCAATTGAATTTTATATTTTATGCAATTATTTTTTGACCATCATGGTTTCTTTTTGATATATGACACTCGGTCAGTTGACTGGTGGAGTACAATAGTCGCCACATAGAGCATAGGAAGCCTCGCGAGACCTATAGATAGACTAGATAGTTGTAACACCAGCTGGAACTCGCCACACCTGAGTGAGAAAGAGACGGCACACCGAGCAGGAACACGCTACACATAACCGACGAAGGGAAACAAGCATCCACAACATCGAGGGAAATTACCCATGGCGGGATTTGAAACTGTGACCACTAGTCACTAGAGGGAGATGCAACACCAACTAAGCAATCCTTTTGACCATCATGGTTCCAGGCTAACTGCACCTCTGAGACCCACATTCCATTAATGGGCACAGATGCACATTTGGATCCTATAGTGGTGATCCGACTATGCGACCCAAAATTGAATTTGGGGCGGAGCCTGATTTGGGTATGCACCCGTAAGTTTGGGTCGGATAAACGATAAAACACCGTTTAAGCACTCACTGGGGGATAGGGGAGTGTTGATAAGCAACTGATGCTTTGGTGAGGAGAGTGTGGGTACAATTCCTCCCCCCTCTCTCTCGTTACCCAGGAGTGCATAGGGTAAACGTCTGAGTGGGTCGGTGCGCATTACCGTCGGGATTAGTCCAATCCCAAAGTTGGTCTATTGCCCGAAAGGCCCATGTCACAAAAAAAAAAAAACACTCACCACTGAAGGTTTACATATTCTGGTGTAATGGAGAATACAAATTGAATTTTTTTTTTAGTCCGACTCCAATTAACTAAGATGATAACTTTACTGTGGATCCTTAGGCTTTATGAACTCAAAACACAGTGATTCATAAATTAAATGAATCCATATTTTAGAAGTGAACCGGACATCAATTTTCACAATTATCAATATAATCACCTTGTATCGTCGTACCTCTTTCACTCATCAAATCTGAATCGTTCTGATATGATCTGTTTATTTCATCTTACAACATTCTGCGCACCAACAAATCAAAAAATAACAAATTGGAAGAGCATGATTTATTTCTTGCATTTGCAATTCTGCCTGGAAATATACAATTAAACCATATTGATGATTCGAAGTAATTTAGAGTACAACTGAACCGGAACTCTGTAGATCTTCCAATCTTGGTACAACAGTGAAGTCTTTAATGGAATGTCTCAAATAGTATTCTATGAAAAAATAATTTATAACCGTAACTTCGAATTATTGATTAGAAAAAAGCTTAATAACGTGCACACATTTGTGGAAACGGCACCCACATTCATCCACGATAGCCATTTTCAATGGGTACGACAACATTCATGACTGTCGCCTGGCCAAAAATAAAGTGGAGTGATTGGCAAAACCTACAAAATGATGTGGCACAAAAATGATCATACTATAGTTAAGTTGGAAGAACTACCAAAAATTTCAGAAATAATTATCGAGAAAGCAATCATGTTTGGACAAATCTTGGTTGCATGTGGGACTTTATACTGAGTCATGCTCCTATATTTGATCTATACTATTATATTTGTACAATTGCGGACTGTTGGGCTTATCTTGACACTCTGCTTTTTATTGTTTTAAGTCGAGTGAACGAAAAAGGCGAAAGAAAATGCTGAAAAGCCGTTATTTTTTGTGAGAATCTCCCCAAAGGACTAAGGTGAAGTTTTTCATCGGTTTGCCTTGGGATTCCATCGACGATTGTATTAGTTACTGTCATTTGTCTCCCAATTTTATTATACGATGTTTCTGCTGTTGTATTATTTTTGTTAACCACATCATTTAAACAGTAAAAGGCCAATAATTTCTCTTGGGACTATGAGTTTATAAAGAAAGTTTACATATCATTCATTCACCGTATGCCCATACAAAAATTACGTTACATATCCCATTTTACAACACAAACCATTCGGTGAATAGAATGCCTTGACTTTATGCTGATATCTCAAGAACAACACATTTTTTGTTTGAATGGCAGGTGATCAATAGCTCAAAGCAAAGAGCTTTCTCCCGTCTGTTGTTGTCTATATAAAAGAACTACGGAGTATATGGTTTAGGTTTTTTTTGAGACTAGGCTTGTGGGCTTTCTTTTGGGCCGGATCGGACCGGGCTGCGGGATCAAGGTGGTGGCTTGATCTAGGCCCATCTTACTTTCGGGCCGGGCCGGGTAGGGTCTTTCAACGGGCCGGGCCGGATAGGGCCTTTCACAGGGCCGGGCCGGGCTTGGGCCGTTGACTTTCAGGCCGAGCTCGGGCCCATAGGCTTTTTTTACTCTCCTAGGTCGGCTCTGTTACCACCATTGACTAGTTGTGGGTGGTCAAGATCGGAGAGATCAAAATGGATAGGGATGGCAATTATCCAGGTTGACCGGGTTACCTGACCCGATTAGGACAGGTTTGGGATGCTCAAAAATGGGTTTGGGGCAGGTTTCGGATTTGAATTTAAAACTAGATCGGGTTTGGGTTTTACTCCAATCCGCCTCGACCCGACCCGGGTATATCTATCATATATGTTAAATATTCTTTGATGTGTTGGTTCTCAAGATCATGTAATAAGTTGACTTGTGCTTATAATTATCTGATCATAATATAGGAGGAACATTTGTTCTGTATTTTTCTCTATGTAGAACTACGACTAGGTGGGCCAAAGAAGTTAGATATGTAGTTTTTTATATAGACGATCCGACCTGATCCGATTCGACCCGACCCACAATGCATAAACGGGGCGAGGCGGGATGGGCATGGATTTTTCCAATACTAATTGGGACGGGTTTGGAAATTACCTTCATGAGGGGTATGGGGCTGGATAAAATATAATGGAGTTGGTTCGGGATAAGGCCGACCCGACCCGAGCCAAACCCGACCCGTTGCCATCCCTAAAAATGGAGGGCAATTCCGTCATTGCGACTCAAAATGGAAGGTCTCCTATAAATTGCGTCATCGGCTTCGCCTTTTCTAGGGTTTTCAGAGAGGCAGAGTGGAGGGGAGAGACCCAGGTGAGCGAAGATGCAGATATTCGTGAAAACCCTAACGGGGAAGACGATAACCCTGGAGGTCGAGAGCAGCGACACGATCGACAACGTCAAGGCCAAGATCCAAGACAAAGAAGGTCTCTTTCTCGTTTTTTTGGAGAAAATTTTGAGAAATTCTCTTCTCCTCGCTTGATCTGATTCGATCTCATCAGATCTGATCTCATTTCGTCTTCTTTCAGTGTTTTCTTTCTTAGGCTCCATTTGTTTCTTCCAATCGATGCAAGAAACTGCAGAAGATGCTTGACATGGTGGAAATTGTTGCAGGCATTCCGCCGGACCAGCAGCGATTGATCTTTGCAGGGAAGCAGCTCGAGGATGGGCGAACCCTAGCGGACTACAATATCCAGAAAGGTTTTTTTTTTTTTTGTTTCTCCTTTGGCCGTGCTCCCTTTCTTTCTATTTCGCGTCTGGATCTGATCAGAATTTCTAGGGTTTTTGACGGGTATTGTGGTTATTGTGATGCCGCAGAGTCGACGCTGCATCTGGTGCTGAGGCTGAGGGGTGGGATCATCGAGCCGTCTCTCATGGCCCTTGCCAGGAAATACAACCAGGAGAAAATGATCTGCAGAAAGTATTGCTTTCTTGGCCTGCCCTACATTGATCCATTAAATCCTTCTATTCTCTAGCTGTAAAAGATTGCAGATTTATGCTAATATATTTCTATATGTTTGCTGTTGTAGACCTCTCGTTATTATCTTCTTTATAGGAAAATTGGTTTGATGATTTTTTTTGGTAAATTACACTTTGCCCCCCTGTAGTTAAAAACTACATTTTACCCCCTTCAATTCTGTTTTGATCAGATAAAAATTACCAAATGAATAGATTAAGTAGCTGACAAAAAGGGGTATTGTGCCAACATTTCAAACTTTAGGGAGCGATTTGGAACAAAATATACTACAGGGGGTTGAGTGTTTTTGAGCTAAACTTCAGGGGGGAAAGTATAATTTAGCCTTCTTTTATTTATCAAATTATAGAATATCATATTTGTTTGTAAAAGATGTAAATGTGCTGTAAAACTATAGGTTATACCTTCCATTTCTTAAACATGTGGAAAAACTCACCATAGGCTCTATAAGTATTGTCTCCTCCGTTGGGTGATTTCTTTGCAGTTGATTTTCATGCATTTACCATGTCTGTTGGTAAAAAGTAATGAAATGGCTCTTTGTAGCTTAGATCGGATTTTATAGCCATGCTAATGTAAAAGTGATTGATACATTACATTTCCCTTCATAATGGGTTCTTTTATTGGATTTAGATATTTTATATAATATGAGGATGTACATTGGATGTCTTCTTATTCTTGCTTAATGGTGATAGAATTTAGATAATTTAATTTATTTAAGATAATTTTTTCTTTTAAAATACCAAGGAATCGTACTAATGGCTCATATTCATATATAAACTCTTTTTCCCAAATATTACAAGATGAAGCACTTCTAATGTCGTCCTCCATAAGTCGATGCTATAACGAGACCCTTGGTGGTGGTCTAACCTGGCCTATTATAAATATCCTATTGTTGATTCTTTTATCAGCGACTATCATTGTCGTCGTCGTTCCAAGGTATTGACATATGCAAAAAATTTGCGGGTTGGTGTAAAACTTTGATGAGCTTAGTTTAGGTTCTTTTGAATTGAGCTATTTGCAGCAGCCAAATGTATCTAGCACTAGATTTTAGCATCGGTTAAAACAGGCGAATCTATATGTTTAACATGGACCGTATTTGGCCGCCACTAATCTAGTTTACTAAAGCTGCTTATTTTTTGAAGTCCAATTTAGAGCTCGAGACCCCCCCCCCCCTCTCTCTCTCTCTCTTTCTCTCTCTCTCTCTCTCTTTCTCTCTCTCTCTCTCTCATTGACAACAATAGCCTATATCGATCATCCAAAAGCCTTGTAGGATCTTTAGCTCCTTAGTTCTCTGTATCTCTCACCCATATCATTTAAAGTCTTGCTCAGCTGCCCATTACACAATTTATTTCTCTCAGACTTCAAATCTCTGCAAACTCAAGGAGTTGAATTTGATTTTAACTTCTCAAGATGATTCGAAGATAGTCTGCAAGAATAGAACCCATACTTATCTGATGGATTGAGTCTATTTTATGATGGATTGAGTCTGGTATGACTCTGTTTATGCAGAGCATAATATTTGCACTTTAATTTGTTCTATTTTGGTACTAGTGCATGCCCTTGCCTGTCGGCACTGCAGCGGGCCGCCTTCGGCAGCAACACACCTAAACGTCTTTGGCAACAAAACACTTTTGATGACAACACCGGCATTCATAGGGACACCTATTTCCTCGGCCGTGCCGATTGGCACGAAGAGGGCGTCTTTGGCGTGACCAACTCCTCCCCCTATAATCGATCAATCACAGCTGTCTCTGTTCGAATAGATTTTTCAAGATCGACCCAATGGTTTGAGGCGGTTGAAATTGCAGCAGGTTGGTTCATAGCCGTTGATGCGAACAACGATCACGTGATGAACGGTCAGGTTTAGTGCAGTTTCAATGGACCGGGATTTTAGGGGTTTGATGTAATTTAAATGGATTGAAATTTAAAACCAAGGAGAATGGTTATATCTATTCGGTTCATTTTTGTCTAGTCAGCTTGTCCTTGTTAGTTTTTTTTTTTGTTCTGTTTTGTCTAGTCAGCACAAAATTGCCGTCCCTTGTTATATACTAGTGCATGCCCGTGCCTGTTGGCACTGTAGCGGGCCGCCTTCGGCGGCAACACACCTGTCAATAATGCAGCGGGCTGCCTTCGCCAGTAAAACACCCCCCGGGCATCACCACCCCCACCCCCTCCCCAACCGTCATATGCGACGACGACACACTTTACCGCCTTCGGCATGCCCATGCCGATTGGCATGAAGCGGGAGCCTTCGGTGCGACGACAACACACTTGGCCGTCGGCACTGCAGCGGGCCGCATTCGACGGTAATACACTTGTCAGGCCGTCTTCGGCGGCAAGACCAGTGTTGTCAAGGCGACAAGGCGCACTTGAGGCGCAAGATGCCGCTGGAGCCTGAGGCGCAAGGCGCAAATAAGGCGCGCGCCTTAGTGTGTAAGGCGCAAAAATATATATTTTTCTTTAAAAAATTAATAATAATTGTAAAAAAAATCTAAAATTTATAAAAAAATTATATTTCATGAAAAAAAGATAAATATGACCACTATTCAATTAAATCTACACAATAAAGGCGTACAATACTTGTAACTCATAACTAGTGACCATCAAATGAACAATTTTAGTGAAAATAATAATTCACAAGTTATCATGCAACATGCCAACATCATATTCATAAGTTAAATACATACAATACTCATAAGCATAGTGACAAAGTTCGGGTTCGGCAATAAGTCGGCGAGGGAAAAACTCGGAAAAGTTCGGCGAAAATCGGAAAGTTCGGGAAAAAAACGGGTAAAAGTCGGGAAAAAAAACGGGTTTGGGTTTTAATCGGCGAGGGTGAAATTTGGAAAAAATCGGAAAGTTCGGGGCCTTCAAAATTTTAGATTTTTTAATTATAATATCACTTCACTATTTTTTTATTTGGAGCACTACTTCACAGTTTTTTTAAAAAATTGTCACTGTTTTTCTATGCAGAAGATTAATATTATCTTGATCAGAGAAGACACAGAAGAGCAGAGAGGTGGACTGGCTATGCTGTGGTGCTATCTGCTGGCTGCTATCAAAGCCTCGAAGAGAAAGGGCCAGCTGCTGCCCCAAATAACAAGAGAAAAAATTTAATTTGCTGCCCATAAATCATAAACACACAGAGGGGAAGAGAAAGGGCCGATTGCTCGCTCACTGCTCACCAACTGACAGAGAGGGAGAGGAGAAGAAGAGAGAAAGGTTAGAGAAACCCTAACCGGGTCGGCAGTCGCTCGTCGCAGAGGAGCGATGGGGAAAGGAGGTCGGCAGTTGGCGTCGCTCGTCGCAGAGGAGCGATGGGGAAAGGAGGTCGGCAGTCGGCAGTCGGCAGTCGCAGAGGAGCGATGGGGGAAGGAGGCAGTCGCAGTCGGCAGTCGCAGTCGCTCGTCGGCAGTCGCTCGTCGGCGTCTCGCGTCGCTCGTCGGCAGTCGCTCGTCGGCGTCGCTCGTCGCAGTCGGCAGTCAGCAGTCGGCAGTCGCAGTCGGCGTCGCAGAGGAGCGATGGGGAAAGGCTCTCGTTTTTTTTTTTTTTTTTATCGCAGGGGTTCGGGGTTCTTATATAACCCCGAACCCTAAACCGGGTCCAACTTATCCCTAACTCTAAACCGGGCCCAACCAACATCACAAAAATCGGCAAAAAATCGCGTTTTTTTAACATTTTTTTTCAAAAAAACGACAAAAAATCGGCGATTTTTGTAACTTATAAAAATCGGGAAAAAATCGGCAACAAATCGGTAGCCCATAAAATCGCGTTTAAAACGCGTTTTTTTGAAAAAAACGGCGAACTTTGTTACTATGCTCATAAGTAATAACTGATAAATGAGAACTCATAAACAATGTTGAGTAACAAAACGAAAGAGTCTGACTCTAAGGAGAGTTGCGCTCTTTTATTCAAACCGAAAAGAATGGAAAGGAAAAAACCAAAACCCAAAAAAAAACCAAAAAACTAAATACAAATCGAAAAAACCCCGAAATAAACCAAAATCACAAAAAAAAACAAAAAACTTGAAGACCAAAACCCAAAATGCATCAAGGCGCGCGCCTCGGTCGCCCTGCGCCTTGTGCCAAAGGCGCCTAAGGCGCGCGCCTTGCTGCGCGCGCCTCGCCAGCATGCGCCTGAGGCGCATACCTGCGCCTCGCCTCGAGGCGCGCCTCAGGTGCGTGCCTTACTGCGCCTTGACTACACTGGGCAAGACACCCTCCAACTAACACAAAGTGGGCAACCACCGCCCCACCCCCCCCAACCCCAAATCTAAATTTTCTACATCATTTATCTGTACCCCAAATCACAGCCGTCTGTTGCACCCATACCCAAGGTTGTCATATCGTGTATCGTATCGTGTATCGTTTTTCCTTTTTTGTGTATCGTGTATCGTAACGTATCGTGTATCGTTTTTCCTTTTTTGTGTATCGTGTATCGTAACGTATCGTGTATCGTAAGATACAGTCAAATTTTAATATATTGTCCTAAAAATATATATTTATATATGGACATATAAATAACATGATACTAGAGCATTAAATATAAAAAAGTAAGAGTAGAAAGTAAGATATTGTTTTTCATTTCACATCAAACTTAATTTTTTCCTATTCAAAAAACAAGAAGTCAATACTTGTATCAAAAAGAAACCATATACAAGTATGATCCATTGATCCATGATCTATCAAAATAGCCAATTAAGACAAAAGTCACTAAACAAAAACTCAAAAAGTACTAGATAGCTTCATTCTTCAATCTTCATTGCCATCTCCAATTTGATCATCATCATCGCTAGATAATTCGTTATCGTCACTTGGTTCTTCGTCATCTTCCTCTTCTACCTCTTCTTCATCTAATTCTTCATCCTCAATCACATCTTCCTCTTCATAGTCATCTACTTTCTTCTTTCCTTTGGCCTTCCTTTGTGAACTTAGATCTCTTGGCCCTAGAAAGAAGGAACATCCAAACATGTATTAGAATCATATATAGAAGTTAGATTATGATTTACAATTAAGTAATTTTAAAATGTTCTACAACTAACCTCTCTTTCTCTTTTTACTATTTTCCCCCTCCCCTTGTATCTCAAAACACTCATGTACATCCATCCATGAATTATCCTCAGGTAGGCATGGATTTTCCTTCTCAGTGATCCATTAATCATCAGATTCTAAATCTGATAGACAAATAGGATCATATGAATCATTTTGCTCCAACCTTTTCTTGTGCCTAGCCTCCAATTGCAGGTTGTACTTCACAAATACTAAGGCATTCAATCTTTGTTGCTCTAAGCGATTTCTTCTTTTAGAATGCACCTATTAAAAAAATTTAAAATATGGATATAGATATTCATCCTTCTTTTGGAATGAACATATTATCACATGATCTAGTTAGCATGATTGTACCTGATCGAATGAACATATTATCAACCATTTTAGCAACAATTCACTGCATGAAAATATCATATGAAAGCAAAATTAAAATCAAAAGCATTACAATTTACAAGTTTATCATGCAAGCAAAATCAAAAGATGAACATATGTAAATTGTAAAGGTACAATGTCTTCCCTTCAAGAGTAATGACACACGTTTATATATGTTTCTCAGAAGAGTGATAGCCATGTTAAGGCTTACAATTTTACTCAATAGTCACAAACTTTTCACTCCCAAAGAATTCCACTTGGCTTGTGTTTCTTTTTGTTCTTTTCTCTATGGCCGTCTTGGTTTGATAAAGTCGAGAATCAACAAAACAGTGAAGTTGGAGGGTGTGTGAGTGCAAGAGGCATGCTGGCATGGGCATGTCTGCAGGGAAGTACTCTTTGTTAAGGTTTTGCACACACAAGTGTAGTTGTATGTGGGAAGCGGCACTCAAACATATTGATGAAGGATGAATAGATGGCCATAGTTTACAATTTACAAGTTAAGTGGCAAATTTACAATTTACCACTTAACAACCACTGCCATTTTAGATGAACATATGTGGAATCAAAAGTTTACAAACTCTAATGCCATTTTTAGATGAACAAATGCTTTATAGTTTCAGTCTTTGAGATACAATCAAACATTTATTTGCTATGTAATTTCAGATTTCTTATTATGTTGTGTCACTAATTTGATGTTTTTTCAATCAGGTTTCTCAATGTAGTTTTAAGTGCATCAATAAAAAAATACCATCAGCAATTGAAGTATTTAAAACAGAGGAAAAAAAAAAACAGAGGACAAAAGAGAGGAGCTCACAGAGAGGTAATGGACACCAGGAAGATGAGAAAGCGGGCAGCAGAGATAAGAGACCCCAACCCTACCGTCGCCTGTCGAAACAGGGGAGGAACACTCCTGCGTTCCTGAGTTCTGCGCTAAAACAGTGGAGAAACCCTCCACCGTTCCGTCGAAACCCTGTCGGAGGAACAGGGGAGCAGCCCTCCTGCGTCCTCCCGTGCCGTCGCCCGTCGAAACAGGGGAGCAATGACTTCCTTCCGTGCCGTCGCCCGTCGAAGCTCCAGAAATCCCTGAAATCCTGCGCTCCTCCCTGCCGTCGCCCGTCGAAGCCCCAGAAATCCCCGATAAAAAAAACCGAGACCCCAAACCCTCTGTGATTTATAATCAGCGACTGAACCATGTTTGGTTCAACCGGTCCAAAAAAAAAACCCTTTAAATCCCGATCAAAACCTGTTGGTTCAACCGGTCCAAAAAAAAACCAGTTTTAAACCCGATTGATACCGTATCGTATGTATCGGACGTATCGTACGATACATACCGTATCGTACGATACGGATGTATGTATCGTACGATACAGTAAATTTGCGATACATACATACGATCTGTATCGTTTTAGTGCTGTATCGAAACGTATCGTACGATACGTATCGCGTATCGTACGATACGTATCGCGTATCGTACGATACTAACAACCATGCCCATACCCGACCCGTGCATCACACTTGGTCCGAATCGGCAAGTAAAGAAACAGATGTGATTGGCCCTCCAATGATCTACCCAACATCTGATCATAGTATTCGATGGGTTCAATAGACGCCTGTGATCAGAACACCCATGATGATAAGCTGCAACAAAAGATAAAATTAAAAAAATAAAAAATTAAATATTTAAACGGATCTTATTGGGTCTTAGCGGGTCTACCCGTTTTTTTAAAAGCATAGTGCATGTGCCTGTCGGCACTGTAGCGAGTTGCCCTGTCGGCACTGCAGCAGGCCGTCTTCAGTGGCAACACACTTGAACGTCTTTGGCAACAAAACACTTTCGACGACGACAACGACATTCATAGGGACACCCATTTTTTCGCCCGTGTCAATTGGCACGAAGCTAGCGCTTTCGTCTAAGGATGGCAACGATGCGGTTTCGATACGGTTTTGGGCAAAACCGAAACCGCACTGCAACACCGAAACCACACTGCACCGTGACGGTGTACCATATGTAAAACCGACTCAACACGACCCATTGCCACGCCTACACATACGTCTCTCTCTCTCTCTCACACACACACACACATACGTCACACGTGCGAACACACCTCATCATTCCTATGTGATTTTTTTGGTACGTAATCCGGGGCTGTCTACAAATATGGCAAAAAGGTGGGGATGAGGAACTTACTGCTAAGTCCACTGTTCTTTTTCCTTCTCCCCACCTTTTTGCCATATCTGTAGACATCTCACCCAATCTCAAAGTCATACACGTACGAACTTACTCGCTATTAGCTGTCGACCCATCCTTACCAGCTCATTCGAGCTCTAGGTAGTGAACAAACACAGCTCTCAAAAACACATCCCAAGCATTACATCACACATCATAGCCATCCATGGCCGCATCAACCCATGTGAAGCCATGCATGCATGCTCTTATCCAAGTCTCTCTCTTTTAAATCCCAACCACCCAACCTGATAACAACTCCCCACTATCCCCTATCTTTCTTTTTTCCTTTATTTCCATTTAATCAAAACCTGATCGCAGCCGTCCATGTTATTCAAAACCATCTGATCTCACCCCCTCCTATCTCTCATATTTTCTTTCTAATTGATTCTCTTTCCTTATTTTACCGTCCCTCTCTTCAAATCTCTCTCTCTCTCTCTCTCTCTCTCTCTCTCTTTCTCTCTCTCTCTCTCTCTTTCTCTCTTGCCATGTAACCGAAACTCCCTCCCTCTCTCCTCATCTAAATCCCGCAACACCCCTTGTGATCCTCTCTCTATCCCCATTAATCTCCTTACATAATCGCCCCTTACACCCAGCCATTAATAGCTTATATGCATGCAATTAAATGCAATTAATATTCTATATAGAGCATTTATTTAATTTCTGAAGGAGCCATCAAGTGCAGCTTATATTTCTTTATGTATGGATGGTTGTGATGATGCGTAGTTATTTTTTTTGTTTAGTCAACTTGTTTCGTTTTGTCTAGTCAGCAATTTTTTTGTCTAGTCAGCTTTTGGTGCCATTTTGTCTAGTCAGCACGAAAGCGCCGTGCCATGTTATATAGGTTGTATGAGCAAAAATTACGTAGGGTTGCTTGTTTCCTCAGTTAATGTCAAACTATTGCATTTTATTACATAAAATTTCTATATACTAAGTTATGTTTGGAAAATACTAGATTAAATTTAATTGCTTTAGATGTCCTATGAATTATGCTTTTAATTTTAGTTATGGTCATTTTACAACTCTACTTGATGAAAGAAAATGCTGTCCATATATTAATACACATATATTGAACCTTAGATCTCCCATTCAAGAATTACATGGCAATTGTATGCTATATCATCTTTTGAAAGCAGTTTGATTGTGAACTGGGACATTGGGTTTTTCTGTAGGGCCAAATTCAACTTTTGTTTTGTTTGTGACGATAGGTAATTTTCTACAAATGATTCTTGAGTTCTCCATTTTCACAATTATAGTTCATACTATCATGTATCAATTGCAGTTAGCCTCATGGTTTGTCCATATTAAGGAAAATTTCGTAAGTCATTGTCCATGTTCTTTGGCTACATATTAATATGAAGTGACATGTTTACCCCTAGTTTGATTCATGTACTTGCAGAACCATGGGAAATGGTGTCGGAATTTTCTTTCAATGGACTAAAAGTAATTGAGCTGATAACTCTTGGGTATTATGCATTGAGAAATGAAATAGAACACCACATCCCATTAGGGGCGATGATGTACATTGGATGCACAATGTATGCATTTGAATTGTGTGCAAGTTTTGAGAATTCGGGTTCGCTCCGGGTGAATATGAATTGGAAATTAAGTAGAGATTTAAAAAAAAATTATGGCTACTTTTAAGCTCTGCTAAAAAAAAGATTTTCATTTACTTGCCAAACGGGCCATAAGTATTGCTTTAAATGGTTCAACGTAACATACAAAACTAGGCTTTTGCCTAAGTAGTAACAACTCTACTGAGATTACCCAAAGCTGTAAATGGAGTCCATTACTTCACCTGGATATGCTTTACATGATTTAATGTGATTCAGGACGTGATCCTATAAGTCTGGGCCCCAAGTTTTATAGCATTCTTCATAGCATGAGCTACAGTTGATACTCCTAAGTATGTGTTCTAAATGCTTTTTGGATATCAATTAGAATAGCCTCATAATGAAGGTGTTGAATGGTCAAATCAGGGTAGTCTAATGCCTTGCTTCCCTGAAGTCCTACTTTATGTGTCTGATTGTCTAGCTTATGTTAGTTGATGTGGGGTGCATCTATTGTTTCACTCCATTTTTCCATCTTTTATCTCGATTCATCTATAGTGGTATGCAGACTTTTTGGAATAAGCAGTAAACAACTCTACTTAGATTGCTCAAAACTGTAAATGGAGTCCGATACTTCACCTGGATATGCTTTACATGCTTTAATGTGAATCAGGATCTAAGTCTGGGCCCCAAGTTGTATAGCATTATTAGTAGCATGAGGGCTACAGTTGACAATTTTTTTTGGTGCTCCTAATTATATGCTCTTTGGATATCAATTATAATAGCCTCATGTAGGTGTTGAATGGTCAAATCATGGTAGTCTAATGCCTTGCTTCCTTGAAGTTCTACTTTATGTCTGTTTGTCTAGCTCATATTAGTTGATGTGGGCTTCTTCTATTGTTTTACTTTATTTTTTTCTACCTTTTATCTTGATTCATCTGTAGTGGTTTGCAAACTTTTGGAATAGGTACATTTTCTCCTTCTATATCATCCTTTTTTATTCTCTTGCAACTAGGTTAGCTGTCTGCTTCTTTATGATTGATGTTTTTTTATTGATTGCTGCTACAGGTCTATGGGTTTCTCATGTGATATTTTTTTTTAAAGTTTTTTTAAATTTTATTTAATTACCTTTATGTGGGTCTATCTTTTATCAATTGTTTATTTTTTAAATTTTAAGGAGTTTTCTTCTTAAGAAAATAGGTTTGGTTTTACTCGCCTTATCATGTTCTGGTTCTTCTTTGTAGAGCTGATGCGTCAATGTGGCCATCGAGCTTTCGACACAAGCCAACATCTCGTATGCCCCAGCCACTAGATTCGATATAGTAGAGTCAGCATTTTGAGCTCGAGTATTCGAGCCCTGTTGCTGAGACCATCTTTTGTTGTCCTAACATATGGAAGCATTATGAACTGTAGTTGCGTATTGCGGTCATGAAGGTGCCAGGGCTTCTTTTGGTCTTTTCACGTTCTATTATATGCTCTTAAATTCAAATTCTCAAACGATTAGCAACTTTTGTTGTTCATCTATAAAGATTTCATACTCAACTCTTAGTCTTTCTGCTTTGTGAAGTCTTTGCTTTGATTAAAGTTCAGAAATTTTTAAAAAAGTTCACTATTTACCATGAAATCTTGTCCAATTATCTATTTCAGTTGATATCTTGCTGTATCGTGTACAGAAAGATCTTGTCGTATGGGGTACCGAGCTAATAATCAATTTCTTTTTTTATTTTCAAACATATAAGTGATTATTGTAGGAGTAATGAACATTGCTGCGAATATGTGTTATGCGGTATGTGCTACCAATGTTCCCAATCACATCTAGGCTTCAGAACTTGATTCATGTTTTGCTAATAAAAAATAAACTGGTTCAGCCTTGACTTTGGCCAATTTGGTAGTTTCAGAAGAAGTGCTTAAAATCAAAGAAAGTAGATCAATCAAATAAATGGAATGAACAAATCTGTAAATTAATAAGTGCCGGTTGTTTCAGAAGAAGTGGTATTGCGAATGAAAAGTACTTAAAGTAGGCTTGATAGACAAACGAGATGGATGTTTGGTGTCTTAACCATTATTGTTAGTCTTGATACTGACAAGTTAAGGGGGAATTATAACAAAGTTTTATCATGCTTGATTCAGTTAATTTGCGTATATTCTGATTGACTTGGATCTGATTTGTTAAATTTAGTTCTAATTACGGTTTGATTTGACCTGTTCAATCTTGATTCTGTCCGTAACCCTCCCCCACCCCCCCCCCCCCCCCAAAAAAAAAAAAAAAAAAAAAGAAGCTTGATTCTGCCAAGTAGGTTCTAATTCACCATATTTAGGATTTGATCCCAGTTGATTTGGTAGAAATGTATCCAAACAAAGGCATACTTTGGGTAGTGAGGGAGTGAGGAAGCACATCACCTTTTTTTTCCCAGGCAGGTCTGCCTCCTACCTCAGATTAGATCTAAAATTTTATCAACTCCACTTTTTTTATTCCCTAAATGAAATGTAATTCCAACAATTGTATACGCTTGCAAATCGTTTAGGGCATAGTATTCATCTTTCATTATATCCGATTTATCCTCTCTGTTCTTTACAGGTGCTATGCCCGGCTGCATCCAAGGGCTGTGAATTGCCGCAAAAAGAAATGTGGTCACAGCAATCAGGTTAACATTTCTCTCTCTCTCTCTCTCTCTCTCTCTCTCAATGCATTATGTACTTAGTGCTTGGCTAATTTAGGGGAATCACGAGGAAAAGTTGAACGATCTTTTTGAAATTCTTTTGCAGCTGAGGCCTAAGAAGAAAATTAAGTAAATTCTTGGTGGGGGTTCTCAACACTGCATATGCCCCTTTTGAGACTGAAATGCTGATCCATTTGCAATCAAGATTTAGTCTGTATTACGCCACCACTGGTTTCGGATGTCCGAACGAACGACTGCTGCTCCTCTTTCCTGCTTAAAACTACCAAGTATAAGCTGAGAGCCAAAAACTAGGTTTTGATGCAGTTGAATGTTTTAGCGTATTTGTCAATTGCTATTCCAGTTGCTATTGGTCGGAATTTATCGATTTTTGGATATTTCATGGCCCGTGCATGCCATAAGAAAGTTGTGATTCATCCTTTGGGGATTCTGAGTTTGAAATTCTTCGGTGGTTCTTTATTTTGGGAAGTTTGACAATAAGTCCTTTTTGAGTAATTTCGATATACAGCTCGTCCCTCCCAGCGAATGCAGCCTTTTTCTGAATTTGAATGTATACTTGTAGGGGCCTTAGTTAGTGTAGCAAATTATGGTGTTAATGGATATTATCGCAAAATAGTTGAGGACCCTGACCTAATTAGCTTGTTTTGTTTGTGTGGGGGGGGGGGGGGACTTAGTGAGTCCTTGACAAAGAGACCAGTTAAGCTAAATGTTGCTAAATTGCTACCGGATCTCATCTCCTCTCACCTCATTGGTGGTGGTTGTCGTCTGGCTTGGGTGCGATGCAGCGGTCGGCGGTGACTATCGTTGGGCTGGTGTGCGATGCTCCAGTTGGTGTCCCACCTCTTCTCATTTGCAGTGGTTGTTGGGGTGCGGTGCGATGCATCAGATGGCGGTTTGCGATGCATCAGATGGCGGTGGCTATGGCTACTGTCGGGGTAAGGTGCAATGCTCCTGTTGGAGCCCCACTTTCTCTCTCATCGGTGCTTGTGGTGGTTGTGTGAAGCTACGGGATGGATCTGTTGTTAGGGAAAAGGTAATTTTGGGTTCATTTAAAAAGACGGATCTTAGGCTGAAAGGGACTTAGCCGGTCCTATTCACGGGATGGATATGTAGTCTCACACATTGGCTTTTTTTTTTTTTTAGTTTGAATAAGTACACTCTTAGAGCATCTCCAATCATAAACTCTATTTTGCCATTGCCAAATATGAATATTTCAAGAATATTCTAAAAGAGAGGCTTTCTATTTTGGTTAGTCTCCAAGGCCTCTATTTTTTTTAGCATCTTTAAGGAATATAACTTATTCAATTTTACTTTTAAAAATTAGAATAAGAATTCATTAATAACAAAAATAAAAACATTAACAAATTATATTATTTAAATAATTAATAAAATTTTAAAAAATTTTAAAATAACTTGAAAAATATTGGATATTGATATCTTTTTGAAGGTCTCGATGAGAGCTTTCCAACGGTACTATATTTGTTAAAAAAGGATTAGTGAATTAATATATACACATAGTTAAAATATTTATCTACAAATTTTATAAATGATATATTCGATATTATATTAAATGTATACATGTTTTGAATGGTCTTTTCAGTATTATCAGAAATCATAACCAAATAGCAGCCACCGCTATTTCCTATCCTTTCCCTCCATTTTAGCCGGCCAAAACACCTCCTTGTATATATGGGGATATGGCAGATGGTTGGAGATGCTCTTACATAGTGTCTACCAGAATTTATGGAAGTATATTTACACCTATTAGCACTAGAATTGCCCTACAGTGTGCAATTTTACTTTGAATTAACTGCGTATCAAAAGAAATTGTTTTTTTTTTTTAAAAATTGGTTTGGGAATTTGTATTGAAAATATATTTTCCATTGTTTTCATAAAATTTCCCTAAATGGCCCTTAATCCCAAACCTGAAGTGTTGCCCATGTGCTTAGGGGTGGGACTTGGGCGGGTCTGACCCGAACCCGAAACCCAAACAATGAACGAACATGGACAAAACAGGTTAAACTTAGATGAATTTGGACATATCTATATATATATATATATATATATATATATATATATATATATATATATATATATATATATATATATATATATATATATATATATATATAGGGGTATGCTAGAATGCGGCATGCGGTGCGTGCGGCATCGCACCGCAGCCGTTTGATGCACGCGCTGCGTGCATGCGATGCACGCATCAGTGCATCAGACGGCTGCGGTGCGATACCGCACGCACCGCATGCCGCATTCTAGCACTTCCCTATATATATATATATATATATATATATATATATATATATATATATATATATATATATATATATATATATATATATATATATATATATATATATATATATATATATATATATATATATATATATATATATATATATATATATATATATATATATATATATATATATATATATATATATATATATATATGAGTTCCTATGACATGTCATAGGGAGTACCCTATGTCATAGGGAAATGATTTTCCCTATGACATAGTGAAAATCATTTCACTGCAATCGTTTGATGCACCGCTGCATGCGATGCATGCATGCAGCGCGTGAATCAGATGGCTGTTGTGCGATGCCGCACGTACCGCATGCCGTATTATAGCATGCCCCTATATATATATATATATATATATATATATATATATATATATATATATATATATATATATATATATATATATATATATATATATATATATATATATATATATATATATATATATATATATATATATATATATATATATATATATATATATATATATATATATATATATATATATATATATATATATATATATATATATATATATATTGGCTGTTACATTGTGGTGTGAGCTGCTGGAGAAAATACGCTGCGGACTATGAGCCGTACGATCGAGTGTGAACCAATGGATGAGATTCACCCCCACCAAAGGAAATCGCTATTACTGTAGCAGCTACAGTAACACCGATTTCGTTCTCCGACTGCAGTGAACGGCCCCGACCGGCCTTGCCTCGCCCTCCTTCATCGACTCCGGCCTTGCCCTCCTTTTTCGACTCCGGCCCCGCCCCGCCCTCCTTCTCCGACTCTGAGCCCGCCCTTCTTCTCCGACTTCGGCCTCGCCCTCCTTTTCCGACTCCGCCCTCCTTCTCCGACTCCGGCCTTACCCTGCCCTTGTTCTCCGACTCCGACCTCGCCCTCCTTCTCTGACTTCGAGACCACCCTCCTTCTCCGACTTCGGCCCTGCCCTCATTTTTTGATTCCACCCTCCTTCTCTGACTCCGGCCTCGCCTCGCCTCTTTCTTCGACTCCGTCCCTGCCCCGCCCTCCTTCTCCTACACCAGCCCCACTCGCCCTCCTTCTCCGACTCCGACCTCGCCCACACGACGCCGGTGAGGTCGCCGGGAAGGTCGACGGGGGAGACGATATCGCCTAATGCTCGAAGAAGAAAAGTCTTCTTCGGGACTAACATAAAATCTTTTTCTCGTTTAGGTTGTGTAACCGTGAGATTAGTCCAGATCGGACGGCCTAAAACTCGCAACGCATTTTCTCTCGCGGCTCATAGCGCAACATAACACACCACTCTATCTATATATATAGAGGAATGTTACAGTGAGCAGCCGGTTTAGAAAGTGAGCTGCCGATATTTTGCCCCCCTAGGAACTTTGGAATTTGATGTAATTTGGTGAGGGTGTTGTCTAGGGTAAGATGATCATCCTCACCAATTTTTATTAAATTCCAAAACTTCTAGGGGGGTCAAATGGTCGAAGCAAAATCTGCCATCCGCAATCACCGTAAAAATCTACAGATTTTGCTTCGACAATTTGATTGCCCTAGACGTTTTGGAATTTGATAAAAATTGGTAAGGATGATCATCTTAACCTAGACAACACCCTCACTAAATTTCATCAAATTCTAAAACTTCTAGGGGGGTCAAAATACCCACAGCTCACAGCTCAAAGTAACAACCCTATATATATATATATATATATATATATATATAGGGGTGGGATCCGTTGACAACCCAAAATGGGAGGTAAATTTACCTCCCACTTATAACTCGCCATAATCGTTGGTTAGAGGTTTCCGAATTTGCTGATTTTTTGTGAGGATGATCAACATGGCATGTTGATCATCCTCACAAAAAATCAGCAAATTCTGAAACTTATAAGGGCGTCAAATGTGTTATTCAAATTAACGGTTCAAATAGGCGGTTCAGAAACATTTGATTCAATCGGCGCCCTTAGAAGTTTCCGATTTTGTTGATTTTTTGTGAGGATGATCACTATGGCAAGTTGATCATCCTCACAAAAAATCAACAAAATCTGAAACTTCTAAGGACGCCGATTGAATCAAACGTTTCTGAACCGTCTATTTGAACCGTTAATTTGAATAACACATTTGACGCCCTTATAAGTTTTCGAATTTGCTGATTTTTTGTGAGGATGATCAACTTGCCATGTTGATCATCCTCACAAAAAATCAGCAAATTCGGAAACCTCTATCCACCGATTGAATCAAGTTTAAAATGGGAGGTAAATTTACCTCCCATTTTGGGTTGTCAAAGGATCCCAGCCCATATATATATATATATATATATATATATATATATATATATATATATATATATATATATATATATATATATATATATATATATATATATATATATATATATATATATATATATATATATATATATATATATATGGGGCGGGGAGCCTACACCCAAGGTGCAGCAACGACGCTTCCTCTCAAAGCAGCGTTCTTGCTGCTTTGACAACCCACCACGGCCGCTCCACGTATGATCTCCGGCCATAATCAACATAAACAACCTCTGATCACCTCTACCGGTGATCTCCACTGACACCACCTAGTGGCTGCCACCGCTTGAGGACTTCGGTGACTTCTTCTATTGTGAGCCATCCATTCATCACCCCATCTCATCTGGTGACCTCCGAGAACATCCGCACCCGGCAACTACCTCCGGTGACTTCTAGCACCTCATGATTATGAGTTCGAATGACCTTTGTCGTCGTTCAAGGCTTTGATAGCCATCGACGACCTATCAAAGCAGCGAAGAATGCTGATTTCAAAGGTAGCATCTTGTTTCTTATATATATATATATATATATATATATATATATATATATATATATATATATATATATATATATATATATATATATATATATATATATATATATATATATATATATATATATATATATTATATATATATATATATCTATATAATATTTCAGGGTTTTGTGGGGGGTATAAACATTTAATGCAGTCGAGAGACAAACCTAAGAGACAAACACAGCCGTTCATTGCTGTTAGGGCGAGTGCTATTCACTTGGAAGAGATGGATTAGCGGCTGTGATTGATCCGATCAGCTCTCCAAAAATGGAAGATGATCAATACCCGTCCGGATCCATAAGAGTAGGGTTAAAAATGGAAGGTGATCAAGGCAATCAAATGGCTTGACAGAAGGGCGGTGGACGATCCGGCAGTGGCGTACGGTGCGTGCGGTGTCGCACCGCAGCTGTCTGATGCACTACTGCGTGCATCGTACTCACGGCAGAAGTGCATCAGACGGCTGCGGTGCGACGCCGCACGCACCGCACGCCGCATCCTAACACGCCTCTCTCTTTCTCTCTCTCTCTCTCTCTCTCTCTCTCTATATATATATATATATATATATATATATATATATATATATATATATATATATATATATATATATATATATATATATATATATATATATATATATATATATATATATATATATATATATATATATATATATATATATATATATATATATATATATATATATATATATATATATATATATATATATATATATATATATATATATATATATAGGGGCATGCTATGCTGCGGCATGCGGTATGTGCGGCACCGCACCGCAGCCGTCTGATGCACGCACTGCGTGCATCACATGCACGCAGCGGTGCATCAGATGGCATGCGGTAGGTGTCACACTTACTGCATGCCGCATTCAATGTTTTAAAAAACGGAAGGCGGAAGGCAGGCGGTCAAGTGGTTTCAAGGCGGAAGGCGGATGACTAGGCGGGCACCCGGAGAAAAAGGCGGGCGCCCACCTATATAAAATATATTTTATATATTCTATATGTATGTATATATATAAATTCATAATTCTATATAAAAAAACAATAATGGAAAGTTTTACATATGCAAACATCAAAACAACCGAACTGAATATAAAAGTTTTATGAAAAGGAAGGAGGGAATCGAGTGGGGTCAGGGTTAATTGCGAGGCAGGGGAAAGAGAGCAGCTTTTGAGTCTTTGGGATATCTAGGATATCTAGTTATGTAGTGAAAAGGGAGGAGGGGATCGAGTGGGGTCGGGGTTTTATGAAAAATTATTACTAAACTGCCCACCTGCCTGGAGCCTACTTGAAACCCGCCTAGGCGCTCGCCTTTTACCCGCCTAGGCGGGTCGGATCCCGCCTATGCGCCCGCCTTTGTTCAACCTGCCTGCAGTGCCGCTTAATGCTGTAGCGGAGCGGCCAACCCCCTAAAACGCCTAGGCGACCGCCCGGATCGCTTTTTAGAACAGTGGTCGCAATATATCATTTCTCTCTCTCTCTCTCTCTCTATATATATATATATATATATATATATATATATATATATATAGGGGCATGCTATGCTGCGGCATGCGGTAAGTGCGGCACCGCACCGCAGCCAGCTGATGCACACGCTGCGTGCATCGTAAGCACGCAGCGGTGCATCAGACGGTAGCGGTGCGATGCCGCACTATAGCATTTCTCTCTCTTTCTCTCTCTCTCTATATATATTTATATATATATACACACACAGACACACACACACAAAGAGAGAGAGAGAGAGAGAGAGAGAGAGAGAGAGAGAGAGAGAGAGAGAGAGAGAGAGAGAGAGAGAGAGAGAGAGAGAGATGATGGTACTCATTTATGGATAAAGTTAATCCTTTCGGTTAGAATTGAGATAACAATTTTAAGTAGGGTTGCAACTTTGGCGGGTTGGGCAGGTTCAGGGGTCAACCAAGACCCAACGCAAGAGGTTGATTCCTTTGCCCAAGCCCAACCCTATCCGAGGTCGGGTTGAACTTTCTTAGCCGAATCCCAACTCGTCGGTTGTTCGGGTTGTGCGGGACGGGTTGGTCGGTGCCAACATGGTAGAGGAGAAATAATCAATATATAACAGTTTATTTGCAATAGTACAACACATAAAGCAGTTCTTTGCATTCTTATATAAGTGATGGTAGATCGTTGGATGGATAAATTTTCATCTAACGATGACTATTAGATATAGGATAAATAATCATCAAAATTCCACCATAGTGCGACCTCAACTTGTATTCAGCGGATAATCAACCATATCGATGAATTCTGATCGGATCTAGTCTAGGGGTGCAACTTGGGAGGGTTGGACCCGACCCAACCCCAGCCCAACCTAAATTTTGGGTGTGTTTGGGTTGATGTATTTGAGGATTGGGTTGGGTTAGGGTTGAAAAAATACAACTCGAGTTGAATTTGGGTCGGGCTCGGGTTGAGGGGTCGGGCAACCCGACCCAATCCAAACCAGAGTACTCATGTATATCTACGAGTCTGTGATATATAGGTAACAATCACAACCATCCCGAGTACTCATATGATGAGGGGTCACAATCACAGTCATCCATTTCACCAGTCCCATATTATTTATTTGCTTCTTGCTTATCAAATAAAGACATTATCTAATGATCAAATAACTTGAATGGATAGAAACGTAAAAAAAGTTATATGGTAGTGTTAGCAAGTATAAGTTTTTTTTTTAGAATTTGATCTTCTAAGGTTAAAATTTTAAACAATAAGTATACCCAATCCTGCACAACCCGACCCGTCCTACCAACTTGGGCTAACCCGTGCCCAACCCATGCATATAAAATTTTGCTTGGGTTGGGCTTGGGCTGGGTATCTCGGGTAAGAGGTTGGGACCGTGGGGTTGGGGTTAGGATTGGGGGTTTTAGTACATGAGTTGGGCTTGGGTTGACCCTCAACCCGACCCAATGCCCGTGCCTATTGGCACTCGGATGAACACAACCCATCAGTAAGATTTCGAGGGCACGCAAAAGATTTAGAGGTGACGCAAAATATTTCGAGGTGGTAATAATATTTTTAGGGTGACAATATTTTCAGGGGCATCCAAATTTTTAGAGAGAAGTGGGCCTTTGGGTTCAACGTCCACAACCATCGGATAGCATGCAATCGGACAGGTGGATGGCCCTCTGCCCGAACTGTAGGCCCTACATCAGTTCGGAATGGTCTAATCATTGATCATCACATTAGCTATTGGAGCCCGTTACTCCAACACCGTTGTTGTATCAGAGAGAATAAAACTACATGGCTCCAATGATTTTTAAAGGATAAATTACATTTTAACCCCCCCCCCCCCCCCCCCACAAGTTTAGCTAAAAAATACTTAACCCCCATATAGTTTTAAAAAAACTACATTTTGCACCCTTGAATTCAGTTTTGATCAGATAAAATTTACCAAATGAGGAAATCATGTAGTTTACCTAAGCGGGGTAATGTGCTAGCATTTCAAACGTTTGGGAGCGATTTGGAATAAAATAAACTACATGGGGGTTAAGTATTTTTTAGCAAAACTTTAGTGGGGCAAAGTGTAATTTATCTTTTTTTATGGTAATGGAAACTGGAACAAAAATGGAAGGGGGGTTGAAGGCGAGGCTGCCGGATCATGGCCTGAAGGTTGGCGGATCATGGTCGGGCAAGACGGATTGGGGTTCCCTCTCTCTTTGTCTACGGATCGTGATTGGGCTCTTCACCAAACTGGCAACACACACACACAGATCTCTGGCAACGGGCACCGGCAAACCCTTGGCTATCCATCTCAAAAAAACCACCGTAAAAAAAAAAAAGTGATACCGGTGAGCCTCGACTGACATCTACCGACAATAGTGAAGAGGAGGAGGGGACATTGACAGTCACTGCTCAGCCGGCGACAATGTCGAGCAACACTCCGTCGGAGATGCCACTTATGCATCAGTTGACAAAAGGGTATTGTTCTAACATTTCAAACTTTAGGGTGCGATTTGGAACAAAATAAACTACAGGGGGTTAAATGTTTTTTAGCTAAACTTCAGGGGGCAAAGTGTTTTTATGCATAAGTTGACAAAAGGGGTATTCTGCTAACATTTCAAACTTTAGGGTGCGATTTGGGATAGCAATTCTGAAGGTCGCAGGTCGGAGGTAGCGGCACCATGTCAAGAGAGAGCGGCAAGCAGAGAGAGAGAGAGAGAGAGAGAGAGAGAGAGAGAGAGAGCAATGCTATTCAGCCTGAAGGTTTTGCACCTCGCCGGTCTTGCACCTCGCCGGAGCCACGAGCTGCGATCTCCTGTAGATCTGATCGCCAACTACCAGATCCCTGCCCCGCTAGTCCCAGATCTGCGACCCTAACCTCGGATTGCGCCACCCGGTAGTCCGGCTGACTCGGCTCGATCATCGTTCGTGTAGCCCAGCGGCCACCGACCTCCGACAGGATTCATGACACCGAAGGCTGCAGCCCGACTCCATCAAGCGTCGCTTGCGCTGCTTGCCGCTACCTCCGACCTGCGGCCAAACCTGCCGATCACTCTGTCAGACCCCGATCAGCCACACCCCTCTTTCCCCTTCCAGCCCTCAAGTCACAGCCATCCGTTGCACCCATACCCGGCAAGCAAAGGAACGGCAGTAGCTTGAACCTGATCATTGCCATCACTTTGCCTGCCGGTTAGGGTGGGTGCAACGGATGACTGTGTTCATTATCGTTGCTTTGCCTGCCGGTGAGGGTAAGTGCAACGTCTCTCTCTCTCTCTCTCTCTCGCCAGCTGCCCTCCTCTGCAACCCCGTCGGCCCACAGGCCGACCGCCCTCGGCAGCGAGGGTGCGACCCCGGGAGCTCCAGTGACGAGCGAGGGTGCAACCCCGGAAGCTCCAGCAACGGCGCACTTTTGAAGGCGCAAGAGGAGCGAAGCGGGGAGACGCGCGAAGTTCGGCCGGAGCTGCGGGTGGTCGGAGCCGCCTGCAGGCTGAAGCCTGAAACCCATGCGCCACCCCACCCTGCCGGCAGCATCCACCTCATGCGCCTTTATCGCTCTCTCTCTCTCTCCGGATTGGTTTCTCTCTCTCACTCCTCCCCCCCACCCCACCGGATTGATTTTTGAGATCAGAGGATTTTTCTAAATTTTTGAGAGTATAAGTTTTTGAGAGCAGAGATTTCTCTCTCTCTCTCTCTCTCTCTCTCTCTCTCTCTCTCTCTCTCTCTTGACAGTGCAGCGTGCAACTGGGGCCGCAGGTCGGAGGTAGCGGCAAGCAGCGCAAGACGCTTGATGGAGTCGGGCTGCAGCCTTCGGTGTCATGAATCCTGTCGGAGGTCGGTGGCCGCTGGGCTACACGAACGATGATCGAGCCGAGTCAGGCGGACTACCGGGTGGCGCAATCTGAGGTTAGGGTCGCAGATCTGGGACTAGCGGGGCAGGGATCTGGTAGTTGGCGATCAGATCTACAGGAGATCGCAGCTCGTGGCTCCGGCGAGGTGCAAGACCGGTGACCTTGGCTTGATCGGGGCCAGCCAGTGGGCTCCACCGTAACCTCCGCGTTGTCGGTACCTCCTCTCTGTTGGGATTCCCCTTGATCGGCCGCTGGAGGAGACCACGACCTTGACTACCAGGGCATTCATGAAACAAAGTTAGATAGAGAGAGAGAGAGAGAGAGAGGAGACCACGACCTCGACTGCTGGGGCACCTCCCAAAGAACATTGAAGGACCACGACCTCGGCCGGAGAGAGAGAGAGAGAGGGTCGAGGGAAATGATCGGGAGGGGAGGGGGGAGGGGAGGGGTTTAACATCTGGATAAGGGTTTCCATCTAGAGGGAGAGAGGGTCACGGGTTTAAAAGGATCGAGTACGTGACAGATCGGGAATGCCAGGATCAACATAAAGAATGGGCAATCTAATATTGGATGTTAGATCAGATCGTCCGGATCAAATATTAAAGGGGACTGGGTTCGCGGGATCGTGTGGTCGAGAGTGGGTTAGAGGAGGGATCGTGTGGTTGAGAGTGGGTTAGAGAGTGACAATCACAACCATCGTTTCTACCCCACAAAAACCCTCCCCTATTATATAGACTAGTAATGCCCGTGCCCAAGGGCACGAAAAAGATTTCGAAGGTGACAGAAAATATTTCGAGGGCGAGGACAATATTTCAAGAAAAATTACAATATTTCGAAGGTGGCAACAAAACATTTCGAGATCGACGACCATATTTCGTGGGAGATAACAATATATTAAAGATGTAATAATATTTCATGAGCGGTGATAATATTTTGAAGGAGGTGACAATATTTCGAGAGTCATGATAATATTTGTGTCTGTCAGTACTCGAACGGGGCGACAGAATTAGTTTGGCGACACCCACAATTGACGGGGGCACCCATATTCGGATGGGGAGTCCACACTTGGAGAAAACAACCTAATTCATTGGTGAGCAAATGATTATCTTTTTTCTCATTTTTTAAAATTTATTTTTAAATAAATTCACATATATCAATTCTGGATTGAACGTGGTGTTACATCAGCAGCCTAGATGTCGCACTTAGCATCTTCAGCAAAATCCCCACAGCAAATATTTTTGGGTAAATTACACTTTGCCCACCTGAAGTTTAGCTCAAAACCACTTAATCCCCCTATAGTTAAAAAACTACATTTTCTACCCCTTTAATTCAATTTTGATTATATAAAAATTACCAAATGAGGAAATTATGTAGTTAACAACAGGGGGTAATATGCTAACAATTCAAACTTTAGGGAGTGATTTGGAACTAAATCACTACATGGGGGTTAAGTGTTTTTTAGCTAAATTTCAGGGGGTAAAGTATAATTATCTTTTTTTTTTGCTCTCTTCGCATAATCTTTATCTAATGGATGATGTGACAGATCCCGATTGGGTCTTAAGCAATTGCAGCACTGTGCATGGGTCGGGTCCGGGTTTAGGGTCTAGACATGGTAGACCCGGGAAGACCCATTTAAAATTCAACGGATCCACCCTCCAAATTCAGGAACCCTAATCCTCTCCAAACCCCCCCCTGCCCCCCCCTCCTAATGATGTCTACCTTCCAAATTCAGTTGCAAAAATCAATCATCTCTTCTTGAATGTTGTACACCCTCCAAATTCAACAACCCTAATCCCCGTCCTAACATCCATGCTCTCTATCAAAGTACCCCATTGGTCTGGTTTTCATAGGCCCTCATGCTCCATTCCTTACAACCTCCCTTCCCAATCCCGTGCATGCATCTTCCTAACCCCCCCTACCCCCCAAAAAAAATCAGTTATGATATGCTCTCTATAACCCTTTGAAGCTTTAGGAAAAAAGAAGATGGTTAACATCTTAAGAACCTATATTAGCACCTAGATAATCATAATAGCTAGATTCTCACAATAAAATATAGAGCTATTCATTCTCAAACAAAAAACAGAATGACATCTATATACCCGGTGGATTTCTAAAAAAAAACAGAAAAAAAAAATCTAAAAATGTATGGCACCACCCACAGCCAATTGTGTGCCAATACCATCGCTTGACTTGTTGTCGAAGGCGGGTCCAACAATGACATCGCCATGCTAGATCTATGAGGAAGCTTTGCCCTCTCTTTCTCTAGAAAAAAGAAAACAAAAAAAAATTGTATTTCATGACTCAATGTTGAGAAGAAGTTAAAAGTGGAAAGCATTTGAGTTTTTCAAAAATCAATGCTGGATCCATGAGAAATCGACAGATTGATGACACATTATTCATGCTAAGCAGTCGGGATTACAGCCATCCGTTGCACCCAATCCCGACCTAGTGAATCGAATTCACGTCAAACAATCAGGCATAGGAAAGCAATGATTGATGCCTAAGTCTTCTGGTTTAATAATTCAATCCGTTGTCTCCCTCTTAACTTAATCCTCCTCTCGGTACTTTCACTGACCTCGTTGAATCTCTCTCTCTGTGTCTGCCGGTTCCTGCGCCAGCGGTGGGGCTTGGACCAGATGCCTTGGTGGGAAGAGAGAAAGAGGGCTGGAAGAGAAAGAGGACTTGAGGCGGACGGGGTTGACCGGAGGCCTGCGAGCAGGGGCGAATCCAACTTATTCTTCTAAAATAGTGTAAACTCATTCATCAGTTGCTGTGTTGTGCAATTTCATGCCTCCATGTTGTTCACTCTATTGCATCCATTGGTGAAGAAGAGTGGGGACCTCGTTATCAAAAAGTAAAACATAATATACTAAGAGTTTTACTCTCTTTTTTTTCTCCAAGACGTGGTGTGGAGGGAGGGGAGGGGGGGGGGGGGGGCAAGACATGGCTGCTTCCTGCTTGGACCCAAACATAGAGTACAGAAGAGGGGAAAAAAAAAACTGGATTTCAGGGGGGGCACTTGCCCCCCTCATCACTATGTGGCTCTGCCCATGCCGGCGGGGCTGCACTGACAACGAAGAGAGAGAGAGAGAGAGAGAGAGAGAGAGAGAGAGAGAGAGAGAGAGAGAGAGAGAGTCCTCCCTTTCTTGGTTACCGACGACGATCCTGACACCCCAACACCGCTGACCGTGGATCAAGGGCAACAACGGAATATGGTTGGCGGCCCTGAATGGGTTCAGGAGTACTGGCCGGAGCCCTTGGGAAGTCTTCATACGGGTAGGGGAAAAGTAGACAATATCTTGTGTGTTCGGGGCCAATGTTACACTGATGCAGGTATTAAAGTCATCCTTTTAACACATAGATGTACCCCCTATAATATAGTCAACCTTGTCAATTGGAGTGGGCACTACTTTGACTCCTCATAATCTACTATATGAACAAGGATCCCACTATAGTGGGACCCCTCCTAACAATGGGACTCTTTATATTTTGGCCACACAGATACGGGTATTAAAGTTACCTCTTTGATATAAAAATATACCATCTATAATGTAGGCGATCTTGTTTATAGGAGTGGGTCGTTCATGGATTACTCTCGTAATCTACTATATGAATAAGGATCCCATAATAGTGGAACCTTTCCTAGCTATGCGACTCTTTATTTTTTGGCTACACAGAAGCGGGTGTTAAAGTTACTCCCTTGATACATAGATATATTTCCTATAATGTAGTCAACTATATCAACAGGAGTGGACTCAACTTGGACTCCTCTTATAATTTACTATATGACTATAGATCCTATAATATTAGGAAGTGACTCTTTAAATTTTGGCCATGCAGACATGGGTATTAACGTCACCACTTGGACACATTGATGTCCCCCCTATAATATAGTCAATCTTGTCGTCTAGATTGGGCCCCACTTGGACTCCTATTGTAATCTAGTACATGAATAAGGATCCGAAAATAGTGGAACCCCACCTAGCTAAGGGACTCTATTTTGGCCACACAGATGCAGGTGTAAAAGCTACCCCTTTGACATATAGATGTACCACCCTATAATGTCTTCGACCTTGTCAGTTATAGTAGGACAAAGTTGGACTTATTTCGTAATCTACTATATGAATAAGTATCCCATAAAAGTGGGATCCCACATAGTTATGAGACTTTTTATATTTTCGCCACACAGATACGGGTGTTAAAGTCACCCCTTTAACACATAAATGTACCTCTTTATAATTTAGTTGACCTTGTCAACGAGAGTGAGCCCTACTTAGACTCCTCTCAAAATCTAATATATAAATAAGAATCCCATAATAGTGGGACCCCTCCTAGGTATGAGACTATATTTTGGCTATACAAATACGAGTGGTAAAGTCACCCCTTTGACAAATAGATGTACCCCCCTATAATTAAGTCGACCTTTTTAACTTGAGTGGGCCCCACTCTTCTCATAATATTCTACCTAAATAAAGGTACCATAATAGTGGAACCCCTCTTAGCTATGGGACACTTTATATTTTATCACCAAGATGCGGGAGCTAAAGTTACCCCTTTGACACATAAATATACTCACTAAAATATAATCGACCTTATCAAATGGTGTGGGCTCTAGTTGGACTCCTGTCGTAATCTACTATATGAATAAGGATCCCATAATAGTGGAACCCCTTCTACATTTGGAACTCTTTAATTATATTTTAGCCCCATAGATGCAGGTGTTAAAGTCATCACTTTAATACATAGATGTACCCACTATTAGATACATAGATGTACCCTCTATAATAAAGTAGACCTAGTCAACTTGAGTGGGTCTCAATTGAACTCCTATCGTAATCTACTGCATAAATAACGATCCAACAATAATGGTACCCATTCTAGCAATGTGATTCGTTATATTTTGGTCACACAGTTGCGGTTGTTAAAGTCACCCCTATGATACAGAGATGCATAATATAGTCGACGTTGTCAACTAGAGTAGAACCTACTTGGACTCTTCTCGTAATCTACAACATGAATAATGATCCTATAATATTGAGACCCTTCCTAGCTATGAGACACTTTATATTTTAACCACAAAGATAAGGGTGTTAAAGTCACACCTTAGACATATAAATGTATCACCTATAATATAGTCGACCTTGTCAACTGGAGTGGGCCCCATTTAGACTTATCTCATAATCTTATACACGAACAAAGATCTCACAATAGTAGGACCCGTCCAAGATATGAGACTTTTTATATTTTTGCCACACAGATGTGGGTGTTAAAATCACCCCTTTGATTCTAGATATACCCCCTGTAATATAGTCGACCTTAATAACTGGAGTGGGCCCAACTTAAACTCCTTTCTTATTCGACTACATGAATAATGATCCTATAATAGTTAGACCTCTTCTAGCTATAAATTTTTTTATATTTTGGCCATACAGATACAGATGTTAAAGTCACTATTTGACATATTGACGTACCCCTAAAAATATAGTCGACTTTGATTACTAAAGTAGGTCCACTTGGACCCTCTCGTAATCTCTATATGAATAAGGATCCCACAATAGTGGGCCCTTTCTAGCTATTGGACTCTTTATATTGTGGCCATAATGGGGGTATTAAAGTCTGTGATGACCATGATCCAATAGGCCAAGAACCAAAACTCCTGAGGCTGTGATGTCAAGATGGATGAGGTGAGGTAAGGTATACAAGGCCACGATTTAGCCCTATATCGCCTGGAGAGAAAGAGATCCTGAGCTACTTATATAATTTCTCCTCACTAGCATAGAAGACACGTTTTAAGACCATGCACTGCTATGGATTTTGTAAGAACTCTGTAGTTAAACGTGATCGGGCGAGAGTAGTAATAGGATGGGTGACCCCCTTGAAAGTCCTCGTGCGGGCATAGGCAAAGCAGACAATATCTTGTGTGTTTGGTGTGAATGTTTACAAAATAGTATCAGAGCCGGTTCTCCTCGTAATGGGGGGTCTAACCCTATACGTGGACGTGTAGCCCTTAAGGGGGTTGGATTATGACGACCAAGAGCCAAGAGCCAAGACTCTTGATGCTAGAATGCCAAGATTGATAAGATGAGATAAGATAAGGTGTACAAGGCCATGAGTTAGCCCCACATCGCCTGGAGAGATGGAAAACCTAAGCTACCAATATAATTTCCCTTCCCGTACGAGAACTTTCCAGAGGTTCACCCATCCTAGTACTAGTCTCACCCGAGCATGCTTAACTAAGGAGTTATTATGAAATCCATAGTGGCACATGATTTTAAAATACGTCTTCTTTATTTGAGAGGGGAAATTATATAAGTAGCTCAAGATCTTTTTCTCTCCAGGTGATATGGGGCTAACTCGTGGCCTTGTATATCTTACCTCACCTCATCCATCTTGGCATTTAAGTCTCTAGAGTCTTGGCTTTTGCCTCTTGGCTAATGGATCTTGGTTGTAACAATCCCCCCCTTAAGGGCTACACGTCTATGTATAGGGTTATACACCCCCCATTGCGAGGAGAACCAGCTATGATACCATTTTGTAAATATCTTCCCCAAATACACAAGGTATTGTCTGCTTTGTCCATGCCCGCACGAGGACTTCCCAAAGAGTCATCTATCCTAATATTACTCTCTCTCAAGCACATCTAACTACAGAGTTTTTATGAAATCTATAACGACGTACGATTTTAAAATACGTCTTCTATGTTTAAGAAAAAAAATTATATAAGCAGCTAAGGATCTTCTTATCTCCAAGCGACGTGGGGCTAACTCATGGCCTTGTACACCTCACCTTACCTCATCCAACTCGGCATCACAGCCTCAGGAGTCTTAGCTCTTGGCTCTTGGCCTATTGGATCTTGGTCGTCACAAAGTCACTCATTTGACACATAGATATGTCCCCTATAATATAGCCGACCTTATCAATTTGAGTGGGCCCCACTTGGACTCTTGTCCTAATCTACTGTATGAATAAAGATCCGATAATATTGGGACCCCATCTAGCTATGGGATATTATATTTTGGTTACACAGTTGTGGGTATTAAAGTTACCCCTTTGATATATAGATATACCTTCTTATAATATAAACAACATTGTAAACTAAAGTGGGACCCACTTTGACTCCTTTCGTAATCTATTACATTATCTAGGATCCCATAATATTATGAACCCTCCTAGCTATGGGACTTTTTATTTTTTGGCCACACAGATACAGATATTTAAGTCATAATTTTGACACATAGATATACCCCCTATAATATAATTGACTTTATGAACTAAAATGGGGCCCACATAGACTCCTCTCGAAAGCTACAACTTTAATAAGGATCTTATAATAGTTGGACCTCTGCTAGCTATGGGATTATTTATATTTTAGCCACACAGAAATGGGTGTTAAATTTACCCTTTTGACACAAATATATACCCCCTATAATATAGTTTACTTTGTCAATTAGAGTGGGCTTCACTTGGACTTATCTCGTAATCTAATACAAGAATAAGAATCCCACCATAGTGGAACCCCTTATCGCTATGAGAATTTTTATATTTTTGCCACACAGATATGAGTGTAAAAGTCTCCCTTTGATATATATATATATATATATATATATATATATATATATATATATATATATATATATATATATATATATATATATATATATATATATATATATATATATATATATATATATATATATATATATATATATATATATATATATATGAGGGCTGGGTTCCTATGACATGTCATAGGGAGTACCCTATGACATATGGTGAATTAGTAATGCTAGAATGTTTAGAATGTGCTGAATTTTTTTGAGGGTGATCACCTTACCTTTGATAGAATGTCCACAAAAAATCAAAGCATTCTAAAACTTGTTCGGGCATCAAATGCTAGAAGCTTTATCGGCCATCCATTTTAACCGTTAAATTGAAAATCATATTTGATGCCTCTAGAAGTTTTAGAATGAGTCGATTTTTTGCAGGGGTCCTATCTAAGATAGGGTGGTCATCCTCATAAAAATTCAGAACATTCTAAATATTCTAGGGTTACTAACTCACCATATGTCATAGGGTACTCCCTATGACATGTCATAGGAACTCATTTCCCTATATATATATATATATATATATATATATATATATATATATATATATATATATATATATATATATATATATATATACCACTAATAATGTAGTCGACCTTATCATCTGGAGTGGGCCCTACTTGAACTTCTCTTGTAATCGACAACATAAATAAAGATCCCATAATAGTGAGACCTATCCTAGCTATAAGTCTCTTTATATTTTTGCCATAAAGATTTGAATGTTAAAGTCACCCCTTTGACATATAGATGTGCCCCCTAAAATATAGTAGACTTTGTCAAATGGAGTTGGACTCACTTGGACTCCTCACATAATATGCTATATAAATAAAGATCCCACGAAAGTGGGATACCATATATATATATATATATATATATAGGGTCAGGTTCAATAAACACTGTTTTTGCACTCAATTTTTTACACCGATTTTCAAAACATTAGATAGAGGTTTCAGAATTTCTTGATTTTTTGTGAGCATAATCACCTTATCCTAGATAGCACATCCACAAAAAATTAGAACATTCTAAAGCCTCTAAGTACATCAAAACTAAAATGCTTTATTGGTCGTCCATTTTAATCGTTAATTTGAAGAGCAATTTAACAAGTCTAGAGGATTTAGAATGTGCTGATTTTTTGTGGATGTGTTATCTAAGACAAGATGATTATGCTCACAAAAAATTAAGAAATTCTAAAACCTCTATCTAATAGTTTGAAAATCGAGGTAAAAAATTGAGTGCAAAAACAGTGTCCATTGAACCTGACCCATATATATATATATATATATATATGGGACTCTTTATATTTTAGCCACATAGATACGGGTATTAAATTTCCTATTTTACACATTGATATACCACTCTTTAATATAGTCAACCTTGTTAACTAGTATGGGCCATACTTGGACTCATGTTATAATCTACTACATGAATAAGGATCCCACAATAATAGGACCCCTCCTAGATATAGGAATATTTATATTTTGGCCATAAAGATATGTGTGTTATAGTTATCCTTTTGACACATAGATATATCCATATAATATAGTTGATCTTATCAACTAGAGTAGGCCCCACTTGGACTCCTCTCATAATTTACTATATGAATAAGGATCCCATAATAGTGGACCCCTACTAGCTATGAGACTCTTTATATTTGGGCTACACAGATGTGGGTGTTAAAATCACCCCATTGAGATAAAGATATACCCCTATATAATATACTTGACCACGTTAATTAGAGTGGGTTCCACTTGGACTCCATATATAATCTACTACATAAATAAGAATTCCAAAATAGAAGGACCTGCCTTAGTTATAAGACTCTGTATATTTTGCCCACACAGATGTGAGTGTTAAAGTCACCCTTTTGATACGTAGATATACCCCCTATAAAGTCATCGACCTAGTCAACCAGAGTGAACCCCACTTGGAATCTTCTAATAATCTACGTCATAAATAAAAATTCTATAGTAGTTGGACCCCACATAGTAATTAGAATATTTATATTTTGGCTATATAAATGTGAGTATCAAATTTATCCCTTTTATACATAGATGTACCCTCTATAATATAGTCGACCATATCTGCTAGAGTAGGCTCCACTTGGACTCATTTTATAATATACTATATGATTAAGGATCCTATAATAGAGGGACCCCTCCTAGTAATAGGACTCTATACTTTGGCCACACAGATATGGATGTTAAAGTTATCTCTTTGATATATAGATGCACCCCCTATAATATAGTCGACCTTGTTAACTAGAATTGGCTCCACTTGGACTCCTCTCTTAATCTACTATATGAATAAGGATCCCATAATAGTGTGACCCATCTTAGCTATGTAACTTTATATTTTTGTCATACACATTCGAGTGTTAATGTCACCCCTCTGACACAAAGATGTACCTCTTATAATACAATCGATCTTGTCAATTGGAGTGGGCCCCACTTTGACTCCTCTCGTAATTTACTATCTGAATAAGGATCTTATAATAGTATAATCCCTCCTTGCTATGAGGCTCTTTAGATTTTGGTCACACAGTTACGAGTGCTAAAGTCACCCCTTTTTATATATAAATGTACCCCCGATAATATAGTCGACCTTGTTAATTAGAGGGCCCCACTTGAATTCCTCTTCTAATTCACAACATAAATTAAGATCACATAATAATGGGACATATCTTAGCTATGTGACTCTTTGTATTTTTGCCACACAGATGTGTGCTAAAGTCACTTCTTTGATATATCGATGTACCCCTTTTTAATATAGTTGCCCTTATCAATTGGAGTGGGCCCAACTTTGACTCCTCTTGTAATCTACTTCATGAATAAGGATTCTATAATAGTAGGACCCATCCTAGCTATAGTTATTTTTATATTTTGGCCATATAGATATGGATATTAGAGTAATCATTTTGATATATAGATATACCCAATATAATGTAGTCGACTTTGTCAACTTGATTAGGCCCTACTTCGACTCTTCTTGTAATTTATTATATGTTTATGGATTTTACAATAGTGTGACCCCTTCAAGATATATGACTTCTTATATTTTGGTCATACAAACACAGGTGCTAAAGTTATCCCTTTAACATATAGATGTACCCCCTATAATATGTCGACCTTATCAACTAGAGTCAGACTCATTTGGACTCATTTAACAAACTACTAAATTATTACGGATCCCATAATAGTGGAATCTTTCCTTACTATTGGACTCTTTATATTTTGGCAACAAAGATACGAGTATTAAAATTACTTCTTTGACACATACATATAGCTTCTATAATATAATCTACTTTATTAAGTAGAGTGGGCCCTATTTAGAATCCTCTTCAATCTATTTTACTATATAAATAATGATCAAAAATTAGTGGAACACCTCCTAACTATGAGACTTTATATTTTGGCCACATAGAAGCGGGTGTTAAGTTACCCTTTTGACACAAAGATATAACCCCAATAATAAAGTCAACCTTATCAACTAGAGTGGGCCGCACTTGGACTCCTTATTTTTTTCATACAGATGAGAGTGTTAAAGTCATCCCTTTGACATATGAATGTATCCCATTAATATAGTCGACTTATATATTTTGCCCATACAAATACGGATGTTAAAGTCACCCATTTGACCTAGAGATGCCTTCCTATAATATCTTTGATCATGTCAACTGGAGTAGGCCCCATTTGGACTCTTCACATAACCTACTACTTTAATAAAGATCTCAAAATTATAGGACCCCTCCTAGCCATGGGACTCTTTATATTTTTTCCATATAGATACGGGTGTTAATGTTACTCATTTGAGACATAGATGCATCCCCTATAATATAGTTAACTTAGGCAGCTAGAATGGGCCCCTTTTTAACTCTTTTCGTAGTCCACTATATAAAGAAGTATCCAATAATAGTGGGTCCCCAACAAGCTATAGGAATTTTTATTTTAGCCACATAAAAATGGGTGCTAAAGTCACCCCTTTGATATATAGATGTACCTTATATAATATAATCAACCATATCATCTAGAATGGGCCCTATAAAGACTCATCTCGTAATCTACTATATGAATAAAAATCCAATAATAGTGGGACCCCTTTTAGCTATGGAACTCTTTATATTTTGGCCACATAGATATAGGTGTTAAAGTCACCCCTTTGACACATATATGTACCCCCTATGAAGTAATCGAGCTTGTCAACTTGAGTTGTCCCCACTTGGACTCCTCTCGTAATCTACCATATGAATAAGGATCTCACAATAGTAGAACCCCATTTGCTACAGGACTCCTTATATTTTACCCTCACATATTCAGGTATTAAAGTTACCACTTTGACATATAAATATACCCTCTATAATATAGATAACCATGTCAACTAGAATGGGACCCACTTGTACTCTTTTCATAATCTACTATATTATTAAGGATCCCACAATAGTAGGACTCCTCCAAGTTATATGATTTTCTATATTTGGGACATACAGAAATGGGTATTAAAGTTACCCCTTCGGCACATAGATATATCCCTCATAATATAGTTGACTTTGTCAACTTGAGTGTGCCTCACTTGGACTCCTCTCGTTATCTATTACATAAATAAGGATATCACAATAGAGGGACTCCTCTTGGCTATGAGATATTTATATTTTGGTCACACAGATGCGGGTGTTAAAATCACCCATTTGATACAAAGATGTACCCCTTATAATATAGTCGACCTTGTCAACTGGAATGAGATCTATTTGGACTTCCCTCGTAATCTAATACATGAATAAGGATCCTATAATAGTGGGATCACTTCTAGCTTTTGTAATCTTTTTATTTTATCTACATAGATATGGGTGTTAAAATCACCCCTTTGACATACAGATGTACCTCCTATAATATAGTCGACCTTGTCAACTTGAGTGAACCCCACTTGGACTCCTATTGTAATTTACTATTTAAATAAAGATCCAATAATAGTGAGACTCATTCTCGCTAGGTGACTTTATGTTTGGGCTATACAGACGTGGATGTTAAAGTCATCCCTTTGATATAAAGATGTACTCCCCATAATATAGTCAAATTTGTTAGTTGGAGTGGGCCCCACTTGGACTCTTCTAGTAATCTACTACATGAATTAGGATCCCATAAAAATAGGACCTTACCTACCTATGGAACTCTTTAAATTTTATCCACACAGATGCGGGTATTAAAGTTATGCATTTGACATATAGATGAACCCCCTAAAATATAGTTGATCTTGTCAACTAGAATGGGCCCTAGTTAAACTTCTTTCGTAATCTACTATATAAAAAGGGATCCCAAAATAGTGGGATCCATCATAGCTATAGGATTCTTTATATTTTGGCTATATAGATATGTGTATTAAAGTTATCTCTTTGATACATCGATGTAGCCCTATAATGTAGTCGACCTTGTCAAATAGAGGGCCTATTTGGACTCCTTACGTAATCTACTATATGAATAAGGATCCAACAATAGTGGAACCCCTTCTAGCTATGGGACTCTTTATATTTACGCTATAAATCTACAAGTGTTAAATTCACCACTTTAGTCAAAAGGTGTACCCCCCTATAATATAGTTACATTGTTAATTAAAGGGTCTAATATTGACTTCTCATATAATTTACTATATGAATAAGAATTCCACAATAGTAGGACCCGACCTAGTTATGTGACTCTCTATATTTTGCCCACACAGATGCGAGTGTTATAGTCAAACTTTTGATACATAGATATACCCCGATAAAGTCGTTGACCTTGTCAATCGGAGTGGGCCCTATTTGGACGCCTTTCATAATCTACTATAGATGTACCTCCTATAATATAGTTGACCTTGTCAGCTAGAGTGGGCCCCATATGAACTCCTTTGGTAATCTACTAAATATTTAAGGATCCCACAATAATGCGACCCATCTTAGCAATAAGATACTTTATATTTTTGCCACATAGATATGGGTATTAAAGGCATCCTTTGACACATAGATGTACCCCCTATATGTAGTCGACCTTGTTAAGTAAAGTGGGCCCCCACTAGGACTAATCTCATAATCAACTACATCAATAGGGATCCCACAATAGTAGGACCCCACCTACTTAAAGAATTTTTTATATTTTGGCTACACGAATGCGGGTGTTAAAGTCACCCCTTTAAAATAAAGATATACCCTTCTATAATATAGTCGACCTTGTATACTTGAGTGAGCCTTATTTGCACTCCTCTTCTAATCTACTACATAAATTAAGATCCCACAATAGTGGGACCCATCCTCCCTATAGAACTCTTTATATTTGTGCCATACAAATGTAAGTGTTAAATTCACCCATTTGATATATAGATGTACCCCCTTTAATATAGTCGACCTTGTCAACTGGAGTGGGCCCCATTATGACTCATCTTGTAATCTATTATATGAATAAGAATACCACAATAATAGGACCCCTTCTAGCTATATGATATTTTATATTTTTTCAATACAGATACGGTTATTAAAGTCATCATTTTGATACATAGATGTAAACCCTATAATGTAGTCTACTTTGTTAACTAGAGTGGCCCTTACTTAGAATCCTCTCGTAATCTACTACATGTAAGGATCCCATAATAGTGGGACTCTTTCTAGATATGAGACTATTTATATTTTGTTCATACAGATAAGGATGTTAAACTTACCCCTTTAACACAAAGATGTACCCCTATATAATATAGTCGACCTTGTCAATTAGAGTGTGCCCTACTTTGACTCCTCTCGTAATCAATAACATAAACAAGGATCCTACAATAGAAGGACCCCTTCAAGATATGGGACTCTTTATATCTTGGTTATACAGATGTGGGTATTAAAGTCACCCTTTGACATATTGATGTACCTCATATAATGTGGGACCCCTCCTAGCTATGGGACTCTATATATTTTGACCACACAGATGCAGGTATTAAAGTTATCTCTTTTTACTTATAGATGTACCCCCAATGATATAGTCGACCTTGTTAATTAAAGTAGGCCTCATTTATACTCCTCTCGTAATCAACTACATAAATAAAGATTTTATTATAATGCGACCCATCCTAGTTATGAGACTCTTTATATTTTTGCTATATAAATGCAAGTGTTAAAGTCACATCTTGGCAATACATATGTACCCCCTTTAATCTACTATATGAATAAGAATATCATAGTAGTAGGACCCCTCTTACCTATGGGATACTTTATATTGTTGCCACACGGACGCAGATATTAAAGTCACCACTTTAACACAAAGATGTACCCAATATAATATTATCGACCTTACAGTTGGAGTGGCCCCATTTGAACTATTCTCATAATCTACTATATGAATAAAGATCGTATAATAGCGGGACCTCTTCTAGTTATGAGACTCTTTATATTTTGGTCACATGGATATGGGTGTTAAAGTTACCCCTTTAACACAAAGATGTACCCCTTATAATATAGTGGACCATGTTAATTAGACTGGGCCATGCACACTTGGACTTCAATCACAATCTACTTCATGAATATGGATCCTACAATAGTAGGACCCTATCTACCTATTGGACTCTTTATATTTTGACCACATAAATGCGGTGTTAAAGTTACCCATTTGAAATATAGATATACCTACCTATAATGTAGTCGACCTTATCAACTAGAGTGAGCTCCAATTGGACTTCTTTCATAATCTACTATACGAATAAGGATCCTACAATAAGGGGCCTCTCCTAGATATAGGCCTTTTTATATTTTGGCCAAACAGATACGGGTGTTAAAGTCACCCCTTTGACATATAGATATACTCACTATAATAAAGTAGACCTAGTATACTTGAGTAGACCCCAATTGGACTTCTTTCGTAATTTACTACATGAATAATGATTCCTTAATAGTAGTACCCCTTCTAACTATGTGATTCTTTATATTTTGGTCATATAGATGCGGGTGTTAAAGTCACCTCTTTGATACAGAAATATATAATATAGTCAATGTTGTCAACTGGAGTAGGACCCACTTAGGCTCTTCTCATAATCTACAACATGAATAAGGATTCTATAATATTGAGACCCCTCCTAGCTAAGAGACTCTTTATATTTTGACCATAAATATAAGTGATTAAAGTCACACCTTGGACGTATAGGTATATCCCCTATAATATAGTTAACCTTGTCAACTAGAGTGGGCCCCACTTCGACTTCTCTTGTAATATTGTACAAAAACAAAGATCCCATAATAGTAGAACCCATTCTAGATATGTGACTTTTTATTTTTTTGCCAAATAGATGTGGGTGTTAAAATCACCTATTTGACTCTAGATGTTTCCCTCTATAATATAGTCGACCATGATAACTGGAATAGGCCCAACTTAAACTCCTCTCGTAATCGACTACATGAATAAAAATCCTATAATATTTAGACCTCTTCTAGCTATAGCCCTTTTTATATTTTGGTCACACAGATGCGGGTGTTAAAGTCACCAGTTTGACATATTGAGGTACCCCCAAAAATATAGTTGACTTTGTTTACTAAAGTAGGCCCCACTAAGGCCCTCTCGTAATCTCTACATAAATAAGGATCCCATATTAGTGGGACCCCTATTAGCTATGGGACTCTTTATATTGTGGCTACATAAGAGTGCTAAAGCCACTCATTTAACACATACATATGCCCCCATAATATAGTCAACCTTATCAACTTGAGTGGGCCCTACTTTGACTCCTATCCTATTTTACTTTATGAATAATTATCTGACAATATTGGGACCCCACCAAGCTATGGGATATTATATTTTGGCTATAATGTTACAGGCATTAAAGTTACCCCTTTGAAACATAGATGTACCCTCCTATAATATAGATGACTTTGTAAACTAGAGTGGGACCCACTTTGGCTTCTTTCGTAATCTATTACATTATCAAGGATCCCATAATAATGGGAACACTTCTAGCTATAAGACTTTTTATTTTTTGGCCACACAAATACGGGTGTTAAAGTCACCCCTTGATACATATATATACCCCCTTTAATATAATCGACTTGGTCAACTAGAATGGGCCCCACTTGGACTTCTCTAGAAATCTACTATATTAATAAGGATCTTGTAATATTGTGATATATCCTAGCTATAGGACTATTTATACTTTGGCCACATGGAAATGGATGTTAACTTCACCCATTTGACACAAATATATACCCCCCAATAAAATAGTTGATCTTATCAATTAGAGTAGGCTTTACTTAGACTCATTTTGTAATCTAATACAAGAATAAGGATCCCACTATAGTGGAACCTCTCCTAGCTATGTGAGTTTTTATATTTTGTCCACACAGATACAGGTATAAAAGTCTTTCTTTTGATATATAGATGTACCCCTAATAATATAGGCGATATTGTCTACTAGAGTGGGCCCTACTTGGATTCTCTTGTAATTTACAACATAAATAAAGATTCCACAATAGTAAGACCTATCCAAGCTATAGGTCTCTTTATATTTTTGTAACAAAGATTTGGATATTAAAGTCACCCCTTTGACATATAGATGTACCCCCTAAAATATAGTAGACTTTGTCAACTGGAGTTGGACTCCTCACGTAATATGCTATATGAATAAGGATCCCATAAAAATCGGATACCACCTATATATGGGACTTTTTATATTTTGGCCATATAGATATAGGTGTTAAAGTTTATATTTTACACATTGATTACCTCCTTTAATGTAGTTGACCTTATTAACAATAATGGGTCATACTTGGACTCATTTTGTAATCTATTATATAAATACGGATCCCTAAATAGTGGGACCCCTTATAGCTATCGGAATATTTATATTTTGGCCACAAAGATGCATGTGTTATAGTCACCCTTTTAACCCATAAATATACCCCATATAATATAGTCAACCTTACAACTAAAGTGGGCCCTACTTGGACTTCTCTCATAGTCAACTATATAAATAAGGATCCCATAATAGTGGACCCCTACTAGTTATGTGACTCTTTATATTTGGGCCACATAGATGTGGGTGTTAAATTCACCCATTCGAGATTAAGATGTACCCTTATATAATGTAGTTGATCTTGTTAATTAGAGTGGGCCCCACTTAGACTCTATATATAATCTACTACATAAATAAGAATCATAAAATAGTAGGACCTGACCTAGTTATAAGACTTTATATTTTATCCATACAGATGTGAGTGTTAAAGTCACTCCTTTGACACATACATATATCCCCTATAAAGTCATCGACCTTGTCAATCGGAGTAGACCCTATTTGGAAGCTTCTAATAATCTACGACATGAATAAAAATTCCATAATCGTTGGACCCCACCTAACTATGATACTATTTATATTTTGGCCACATAAATGCTGGTGTTAAATTTACCCCTTTGACACATAGACGTACCCCCTATAATATAGTCAATCGTGTCAACTAGAGTGAGCTTCATATAGACTCCTTTTGTAATCTACTATATGAATAAGGAACCCATAATAGAGGGAACCATCTTATGTATAGAACTCTTTATATTTTGGCCACACAGATACGGGTACTAAAGTTACCCATTTGACACATAGATGTACCCCCTATAATATAGTTGATCTTGTTAACTCAAATTGGCTTAACTTGGACTTCTCTTGTAATCTACTACAAGAATAAGGATCCTACAATAGTGGGACCCCTCCTAGCTATGTAACTCTTTATATTTTTGTCATACAGATGCGGGTGTTAATGTTACCCCTCTGATATAAAGATGTACCCGTTATAATATAGTCGATTTTGTCAATTGGAGTGGGCCCTACTTTGACTCCTCTTGTAATCTATTACATGAATAAGGATATTACAATAGTAGAATCCCTCCTTGCTATAAGACTATTTAGATTTTGGTCACATAGATATAAGTGTTAAAGTCACCCCTTTTATATCTAGATATACCCCCGATAATATAGTCGACCTTATCAATTGGCGTGGGCCCCACTTGAATTCCTCTTATAATATACTATATAAATAAAGATCCTATAATAATAAGACATATCTTAATTGTGGGACTTTTTATATTTTTACCATCCAGAAATGAGTGTTAAAGTCACCCCTTTGACATATTGATGTACCCCCTTTTAATATAGTTGACCTTGTCAACTAAAATAGACCAAACTTGGACTCCTCTCGTAATCTAATTCATAAATAAGGATCCTATAATAGTAGAACCCATCCTAGTTATGGTTATTTTTATATTTTGGCCTGGCCATACAAATGCGAATATTAAAGTAATCCTTTTGACACATAGATGTACCCCAGCCATATAATGTAGTCAACTGGATTGGGCCCCACTTTGACTCCTCTCATAATTTACTATATGATTATGGATCCTGCAATAGTGTGACCCCTTCTAGCTATGTGACTCTTTATATTTGGGTCACACAAATACAGGTGTTAAAGTTACGCCTTTGATATATAGATGTATCACCTATAATGTGTCGACATAGTCAACTAGAGTCGGACCCATTTGGACTCTTTTCATAATCTACTAGATTATTAAGGATCCCATAATAGTAGGACCCCTCCAAGATAACGGACTCTTTATATTTTGACAATAAAGATACGGGTATTAAAGTCACATTTTTGACACATATATGTAACTCCTATAATATAGTCAACTAGAGTGGGCCCCATTTGGACTCCTATTATAATTTACTATATAAATAAGGATTAAATAATAGTGGGACACCCCTAGCTATAAAACTATTTATATTTTGGCCACACAGAAACAGATGTTAAAGTCACCCATTTGACACATTGAAGTACCCCCTATAATAAAGTCGACCTTATCAACTAGAGTGGGCCCCACTTGAACTTATCTCAAAACCAACTACATAAATATAGATCCTAAAATAGTGGGACCCCTCCTAGCTATAGGATTCTTTATATTTTTACCATACTGATGAGGGTGTTAAAGTCACCCCTTTGATATACAAATATACCCCTTTAATATAGACGATTTAGGACTCTTTATATTTTGCCCATTCAAATATGGGTGTTAAAATTACCCCTTTGACACAGAGATGTACCCCTTTAATTCCTTTAACCGTGTCAACTGGAGTGGGCCCCTCTTGGATTATTCATATAACCTACTACTTTAATAAAGATCCCAGAATTATAAGACCCCACCTACCTATAGGACTTTTTATATTTTTGCCACATAGATACGGGTGCTAAAGTTACTTCTTTGAGACATAGATGTGCTCCCTCTAATATAGTCGACTTTGTCAACTAAAATGGGCCCTATTTTGGCTCTTTTTGTAATCCACTATATATAAAAGTATCCAATAATAGTGGGTCCCCCACGCTATAGGACTTTTTATTTTAGCCATACAGAAATAGGTGCTAAAGTCACCCCTTTGTCATATAGATGCACCTCGTATAATATTGTCGACCATATCAACTATAGTGGGCCCTATATAGACTCTTCTCATAATCTATTATATGAATAAGAATCCAGTAATAGTGGGACCGAGCTGTGGAACTCTTAATATTTTGGTCAAACAGATGTGGATATTGAAGTCACCCTTTTGACACAAAGATGTACCCCCCTATTATATAGTCAATCTTGTTAACTGTAGTAGGCCCCACTTGGACACTTCTCGTAATTTATTATATAAATAAGAATCGAACAATAGTGGTACCCCTCCTAGCTATGGGACTCTGGTAATCTACTACAAGAATAATCTGCTAGATGAATAAATATTAGATAATTATGCGATACCTAATAACTATTAGCCTTTTTATATATTGGCTACACACAAGCGGATATTAAAGTCACCTATTTGAGACATAGATGAACCCCTCCAAGATATAGTAGGGGGGTGCACTAAAACTTCTCTTATAATTTATTACCTGAATAAAGATCCTACAATAGTGGGACCCATTCTCGTTATTGGACTTTTTATATTTTTGCTACAAACATGCAGGTGTGAAATTCATCTATTTGACTCATAGATGTACCTCTCATAATTTAGTCGGTGCAGGTACATTTAGACTCCTTGCATAATCTTCGATATGAATATTAATACTACAATAATAGGACCCCTCCTAGCAATAGGACAATATATTTTGGCCACACATATGAGGGTGTTAAAAGTTACCCTTTGATAAATATTAGCACCCCCTATGATGCAGTCGGGGAGTTGCAAATTAGACCCCTCTTATAATATGTTATATTGGTAAAGATCCTGTAATAATGGTACCCTTCTTTGTTATCGAATTTTTATATTTTGGCTACACACATATGAGTATTAAAGTTACCACTTTGACATATAGATATACGCCCTATTTTGTTATCGGGGAACGTACATTTAGACCCCTCTTATAATCATCTATATAAAAAGGATCTACAATAGTGGGACCCTCCTAGCTATGAGACTTTTTATATTTTGACCACACATATATGGGTGTTAAAGTCACCCATTTGACCCATACATATACGTGCTATGATGTAGTTGGGGCGTGTACATTTGAATACCTCTCATACACGACTACATGAATAAGGATCCCGCAATATTGGGATCCTTTCAAGTTATGAGACTATTTATTTTTTTGCCACACACATGCAGGTGTTAAAGTCACCCCTTTGATAAATAAATATACCTTCAATAATATAATCATGAGGGCTACACTTGGAATTCTCTTATAATCTACTACCTGAATAAGGATTCTATAATAGTTAGACCCCTCCTAGCGATGGTACTTTATATTTTAGCTATACACATGCAGGTATTAAAGTTACCCGTTTGACACATAGATATAACCCCCATGGGGTAGTCGAGGGGGGGTACACTTGGAATCATCTTATAATCTGCTATATAAAAAATAGTCCCATTGTTATGGGATACCTGATAGTTATTAGACTCTTTATATTTTAGTCACATACATACGAGTGTTAAAGTTACATTTTTAACATATAGATATACCCCCATGACGTAGTAGGGGTTGGGTGTATACTTGAATTAAGAATCTCACAATAGTTGGACCCCTCCTAGATATGGGACTCTTTATATTTTATCGACACACATGCGAATGTGAAAGTCACCCCTTTGATATATAGATATACCCCCTTAAGGGTGTTAGATGTATACTTTGACTCCTCTCATAATCTGTTATTTGAATAAGGATCTGAGAATAGTGGGAGCCCTCCCTATTATCGAACTTATTATATTTTAGTATCAATCATACGAGTGTTAAAGTCACCCCTTTGATATATAGACTCACTCCCGTAATGATATAGTCGGTGGGGTAGCCTTGGGGTGTATACTTTGACTTCTCTCATAATCTCCTACATGAATAAGGATCTAATAAGTTTGGGACCCCTTCTAACTATAGGACTTTTTATATTTTGGTCATACACATATAGGAGTTAAAGTCACCCCTTTGACATATAGATATACCCCCCTATGATGTAGTTGGCCAAGTATATTTGGAATCATCTCAGAATCTGCTATATGAATAAGGATCCATAATAGTGGGACTCCTCCTTGCTATGTGACTCTTTATATTTTAGCCATATACATGTTAGTGTTAAAGTCACCCCTTTAATACTAGATGTACCACCCCATGATGTAGTCGGGGAGGGGGCTATACTTGGACTTCTCTTATAATCAGCTAAATGAATTACGATCCTATAATAGTTGGACTTCTTCTAGATATTTGGCTTTATATTTTGGCCACATACATACGGGTTTGTAAGTCACCCCTTTAACACACATATGTAACCCCTATGATGTAGTCGGGGATGGGGGGTATACATTGACTCCATTCATAATATGCTAGATAAATAAGAATCCTATAATTATAGGATACTTAATCGCTAAGGGACCCTTTATATTTTGGCCATACATAAGCGGGTATTCAAGTCACTACTTTGATCCATAGATATACCCCTTTAAGATGTATTGGGGGTAGAGTAGAACTCCTCTCATAGTATGCTACCTGAATAAGGATTCCATAATAGTGGGACCCCTCCTAACTATGGAACTTTTTATATTTTTGCTACATACATGCAGGTGTTAAAGTTACCCCTTCGATACATAGATGTACCCCTATGACGTCGTCGGGGGTTATAAATTTAGACACCTCTCATAATATTCTACATGAATAAGAATCCTACAATATTAGGACCACTTCTGACTATGGTATACTTATCTTTTGGCTACACTTATATGGGTGTTTAAGCCACCCCTTTGACATAGATATTTACTTATTAGGATATATCGGAGGCACAACGAAAGTGGAGTTAATCCCGAGGATCGATTCGGGGTATGATATATTTAAAACTTTTTATCCGAATGATTCGTATATACTATAGCTAAAACAAAACGGGAATCGAACCTCTATAGTCTTATACCGAATCTAACATAATTACTATTATCCATACAATATGATAGATCTAGGGGTTTAACTAGTTTATACCTTCATACGGGATTTAACAGTGTGATCGATATCAATCTACTAGTTTAATGATAAAGGAAGTATCCATGTGTTTAAGAGAAGTTATTATTTGGGTATAACTGATCTTGCAATCTGACCCAGACTCCTGCATTGTGATCTATTTGTGGCTCAGTATGCAAGCTTTCCCTATCACTAAATCTTACAAACTCTCAATAGAAGAAGTGATAAGAGAGAAAAAAAAACTTATCTACTACCCAAGAGTGATACACAGAAAGAACAAAAGAAGAGATAAGAAAGAGAGAGGGGGGGGCGAAGAAAAAGAGGGCTGGAAGAGAAAGAGGGCTAGAGGCGGACGGGGTTGACCGGAGGCCTACAGGCAAGGGCGAATCCAACTTATTCTTCTAAAATAGTGTAAACTTATTCACCAATTGCTGTGTTGTGCAATTTCACGCCTCCACTTAGTTCGCTCTATTGCATCCATTAGTGAAGAAGAGTGGGGACCGTGTTATCAAAAAGTAAAATAGAATATGCTAAGAGTTTTACTCTCTTTTTTTTCTCCAAGACGTGGTGTGGAGGGGGGGCAACACATGGCTGCTTTCTGCTTGGCCCCAAACATAGAGTACAGAAGAGGGAGAAAAACTGGATTTCAGGTGGGGCACCTGCCCCCCTCGTCACTACGTGGCTCCGCCCATGTCGGCGGGGCTGCACTGACAATGCAAAGAGAGAGAGAGAGAGAGAGAGAGAGAGAGAGAGAGAGAGAGAGAGAGAGAGAGTCCTTACCTTCTTGGTCACCGACGACGATCCTGATACTGCTGACCGCAGATCAAGGGCAGCGGTGGAATAGTGTTGGCGATGTTAAATGGGTTCAGGAGTACTGGCCGGAGCCCTTGGGAAGTCCTTGTATGGGTAGGGGAAAAATAGACAATATCTTGTGTGTTTAGGGCCGATGTTACACAGACCCAGTTATTAAGGTCATCCTTTTGACACATAGATATACCCTCTATAATATAGTCAACCTTGTCAATTAGAGTGGGCACTACTTAGACTCCTCATAATCTACTACATGAACAAGGATCCGACTATAGTGGGACCCCTCCTATCAATGCGACTCTTTAAATTTTGGCCACACAGATACGGGTATTAAAGTTACCTCTTTGACATAAAAATATACCACCTATAATGTAGGCAATCTTGTCAATAGGAGTGGGTCGTTCATAGATTACTCTTGTAATTTTCTACATGAATAAGGATCCCATAATAGTGGGACCCTTCCTAGCTATGCAACTCTTTATTTTTTGGCTACACATAAGCGGGTGTTAAAGTTACTCCATTGATACATAGATATACCCTTCTATAATGTAGTCAACTCTATCAACAGGAGTGGACCCCACTTGGACTCCTCTTGTAATCTACTACATGAATATAGATCCTATAATATTGGGACCCCTTCTTTAAATGAGACTCTTTAAATTTTGGCCATGCAGATACGGGTGTTAACGTCATAACTTGGACACATTGATGTACCCCCTTATAATATAGTCAATCTTGTCAACTAGAGTGGGCCCTACTTGGACTCCTATTGCAATCTAGTACATGAATAAGGATCTGAAAATAGTAGGACCCCACCTAGCTAAGGGAATCTTTATTTTGGCTACACAGATGCAGGTGTAAAAGTTACCCCTTTGACATATAGATGTACCACCCTATAATATTGTCGACCTTGTCAGCTATAGTGGGACAAAGTTGGACACATTTTGTAATCTACTACATGAATAAGTATCCCATAAAAGTGGGATCGCTCATAGTTATGAGATTTTTTATATTTTTGCCACACAAATACAGGTGTTAAAGTTACCTCTTTAACATATAAATATACATCTTTATAATTTAGTCGACCTTGTCAACGAGAGTGAGCCCTACTCTCGTTGACATAGTTATGAGACTCCTCTCAAAATCTACTATATAAATAAGAATCCCATAATAGTGGGATCCCTCCTAGGTATGAGATTCTTTATATTTTGGCTACACAAATATAAGTGATAAAGTCACCCCTTTGACAAATAGATGTACCCCCTATAATTAAGTCAACCTTTTTAACTTGAGTGGGCCCCACTATTCTCATAATGTACTACCTAAATAAAGACCCCATAATAGTGGAACCCCTCTTAGCTATGGTACACTTTATATTTTTATCACCAAGATGCGGGAGCTAAAGTTACCCCTTAAACACAGAAATATACTCACAAAATATAATCGACCTTATCAGCTGGTGTGGGCTCTAGTTGGACTCCTATCGTAATCTACTATATGAATAAGGATCCCACAATAGTGGAACCCCTCCTACCTTTGGAACTCTTTAATTTTATTTTAGCCCTACAGATGCGCGTGTTAAAGTTATCACTTTAATATATAGATGTACCCACTATTAGATACATAGATGTACCCCCTATAATGAAGTAGACATAGTCAACTTGATTGGGCCTCGATTGGACTCCTATCGTAATCTTCTGCATTAATAACGATCCAACAATAGTGGTACCCATTCTAGCTATGTGATTCTTTATATTTTGATCACACAGTTGCGATTGTTAAAGTCACCCCTTTGATACAGAGATATATAATATAGTCGACGTTGTCAACTGGAGTGGAACCCACTTAGATTCCTCTCATAATCTATAACATAAATAATGATCTTATAATATTGAGACATCTCCTAGCTATGAGATACTTTATATTTTAACCACAAAGATAAAGGTGTTAAAGTCACACGTTAGACATATAAATGTATCACCTATAATATAGTCGACTTTGTCAACTAGAGTGAGCCCCACTTAGACTTCTCTTGTAATCTTATACACAAACAAAGATCCCACAATAGTAGGACCCGTCCAAGCTATGAGACTTTCTATATTTTTACCACAACCTCATATAATATAGTCAACCTTGACAACTAGAGTGAGCCCAACTTAAACTCCTCTTGTAATCGACTACATGAATAATGATCCTATAATAGTTGGACCTCTTCTAGCTATAAATTTTTTTATATTTTGGCCATACAGATGCGGATGTTAAAGTCACTATTTGACACATTGACGTACCCCTAAAAATATAGTCGACTTTGTTTACTAAAGTAGATCCTACTTGGACCCTCTCGTAATCTCTATATGAATCAGGATCCCACAATAGTGGGCCCCTCCTAGCTATGGGACTCTTTATATTGTGGCCATAATAGGAGTATTAAAGTCTGTGATGTCCAAGATCCACTAAGCCAAGAATAAAGACTCCGAGGCTGTGATGCCAAGATGGATAAGGTAAGGTGAGGTGTAAAATGCCATAATTTAGCCCCACATCGCCTAGAGAGAAGGAGATCCTTAACTACTTATATAATTTCTCCTCCCAAATATAGAAGACATGTTTTATGACCGTGTACCATGATAGATTTCGTAAGAACTCTGTAGTTAAATGTGCTCGGGCGAGAGTAGTAATAGGATAGGAGACATCTTGAAAGTCCTAGTGCGGGCATAAGCAAAGCAGACAATATCTTATGTGTTTAGGGCGGATGTTTATAAAATAGTATCAGAGCCGATTCTCCTCGCAATGGGGGGTCTAACCCTATACTTGGACCTGTAGCCCTTAAGGGGGTTGGATTGTGATAACCAAGATCCAATAGCTAAGAGCCAAGAGCCAAGACTCCTAATGCTAGAATGCTAAGATTGATAAGATGAGATGAGGTAAGGTGTACAACGCCACGAGTTAACCCTACATCGCCTAGAGAGATAGAAATCTTAAGCTACCTATACAATTTCCCTTCCCGTACGAGAACTTCCCAAAGGTTCACCCATTCTAGTACTACTCTCGCCCGAGCATGTTTAACTATGGAGTTCTTATTAAATCCGTAGTGGCGCATGATTTTAAAACACATCTTCTATATTTAGGAGGGGAAATTATATAAGTAGCTCATGATCTTTTCTCTCCAGGTGATGTGGGGCTAACTCGTGGCCTTGTATACCTTACCTCACCTTATCCATCTTGACATTCAAGTCTCTGGAGTTTTGGCCTTTGCCTCTTGGCTATTGGATCTTGGTTGTCATAATCCCCCCTTAAGGGCTACTCGTCTATGTATAGGGTTATACACCCCCGTTGCGAGGAGAACTGGCTTTGATACCATTTTATAAACATCTGCCCCAAATATATAAGATATTGTCCGCTTTGCCCATGCCTGCATAAGGACTTCCTAAAAAGTCACTTATCCTAGTATTACTCTCGCCCGAGCACGCTTAACTACGGAGTTCTTACAAAATCCGTAACGATGCATGATTTTAAAATGCATCTTCTATGTTTAAGAGGAAAAATTATATAAGTAGCTCAGGATCTCCTTATCTCCAAACGACGTGGGGCTAACTTATGGCCTTGTACACCTCACCTCACCTCATTTATCTTGGTATCACAACCTCATGAGTCTTAGCTCTTGGCTCTTGGCCCATTGGATCTTGGTTATCATAAAGTTACGTATTTGACATATATGTCCCCTATAATATAGTTGACCTTATCAACTTGAGTAGGACCCACTTGGACACTTGTTCTAATCTACTGTATAAATAAAGATTCGATAATATTGGGACCCATCTAGATATAAGATATTATATTTTGGTTACACAGTTGTGGGTATTAAAGTTACTCGTTTGATATATAGATATACCTTCTTATAATATAGATGACTTTATAAACTAAAGTGGGACCCACTTTGACTCCTTTTGTAATCTATTATATTATTTAGGATCCCACAATAGTATGAACCCTCCTAGCTATAGGACTTTTTATTTTTTGGCCATACAGATACGGATATTAAAGTTACCCTTTTGACACATAGTTGTACCCCCTATAATATAATTGACTTTATCAATTAGAGTGGGCCCTACATGGACTCCTCTTGAAATTTACTACTTTAATAAGGATCTTATAATAGTTGGACCTCTCCTAGCTATGGGATTATTTATATTTTGTCTACACAGAAACAGGTGTTAAATTCACCCATTTGACACAAATATATACCCCCTATAATATAGTTTACCTTATCAATTAGAGTTGGCTTCACTTGGACTCATCTTGTAATCTAATACAAGAATAAGAATCCTACCATAGTGGAACCCCTCCTCGTTATGAGATTTTTTATATTTTTGCCACACAGATATGGGTATAAATGTCTTCCTTTGATATATAGATGTACCAATAATAATATAGTCAACCTTGTCAACTGGAGTGGGCACTACTTGGACTCCTCTCATAATCGATAAATAAATAAAGATCTCATAATAGTGAGACCTATCCAGCTATAAGTCTCTTTATATTTTTACCATAAAGATTTGGATGTTAAAGTCACCCCTTTGACATATAGATGTACCCCCTAAAATATAATAGACTTTGTCAAATAGAGTTGGACTCACTTAGACTTCTCGCATAATATGCTATATAAATAAGGATCACATGAAAGTGGGATACCAAATATATATGGGACTCTTTATATTTTGGCCACGTAGATACGGGTGTTAAAGTTCCTATTTTATACATTGATATACCACCCTTTAATGTAGTCGACCTTGTTAACTAGAGTGGGCCACACTTGGACTCATTTTATAATCTACTATATGAATAAGGATCCCACAACAGTAGGACCCCTCCTAGCTATAGGAATATTTATATTTTGGCCATAAAGATATGTGTGTTAGAATTATTCTTTTGACATATAGATATACCCCATATAATATAGATGACCTAATTAACTAGAGTGGGCCCCACTTAGACTCCTCTTATAATTTACTGTATGAATAAGGATCCCATAATAGTGGACCCCTACTAGCTATGGGACTCTTTATATTTGGGCTACACTGATATGGGTGTTGAAATCACCCCATTGAGACAAAGATATACCCCTATATAATATACTTGACCACGTTAATTAGAGTGGGGCCCCACATGGACTCCATATATAATATACTACATAAATAAGAATTCCAAAATTGAAGGACCCGACTTAGTTATAAGACTCTGTATATTTTTCCCACACAGATATGTGTATTAAAGTCACCCCTTTGATACATAGATGTACCCCCTATAAAGTCATCGACCTTGTCATCCCACTTGGAATCTTCTAATAATCTACATTATGAATAAAAATTCTATAGTAGTTGGGTCCTACCTAGCTATTAGACTCTTTATATTTTGGCCATATAAATACAAGTAGATGTACCCTCTATAATATAGTTGACCATGTCTACTGGAGTGGGCCCCACTTGGACTCATTTCGTAATCTACTACATGATTAAGGATCCATTAATAGATGGACCCCTCTTAACTATAGGACTCTAACCTTTGGCTACACAGATACGGATGTTAAAGTTACCTCTTTGACACATAGATGTACCCCCTATAATATAGTCAACCTTGTTAACTTAAGTTGACTCCACTTGGACTCCTCTCTTAAACTACTATATGAATCAGTATCTCATAATAGTGGGACCCCTCTTAGCTATATAAATTTATATTTTTATCATACAGATGCGGGTGTTAATGTCACCCCTCTGACACAAAGAAGTACCCCTTATAATATAGTCGATCTTATCAATTAGAGTGGGCCCCACTTTGACTCATCTCGTAATCTGCTATAAATAAAGATCTCATAATAGTAGAATCTTTCCTTGCTATGAGACTCTTTAGATTTTGGTCACACAGTTACGACTGCTAAAGTCACCCTTTTTTATATATAGATGTACCCCCGATAATATAGTCGACCTTGTTAATTAGAGTAGGCCCTACTTGAATTCCTCTTCTAATTTATAACATAAATTAAGATCACATAATAATGGGACTTATCTTTGCTGTGGGACTTTTTGTGTTTTTGCCACACAGATATGTGTTAAAGTCACTCATTTGATATATCGATGTTCCCCCTTTTAATATAGTTGATCTTATCAACTAGGGTGGGCCCAACTTGGACTCCTCTCGTAATCTACTTCATGAATAAGGATCCTATAATAGTAGGACCCATCATAGCTATAATTATTTTTATATTTTAGCCATACAGATATGGATGTTACAGTAATCATTTTTACATATAGATATACCCCATATAATATAGTCGACTTTGTCAACTTGATTGGGTCCTACTTCGACTCATCTTGTAATTTACCATCTGTTTATGGATTTTACAATAGTGCGACCCCTTCTAGATATGTTAATCTTCATATTTTGGTCATACAAATATAAGTGTTAAAGTTACCCTTTTAATATATAGATGTACCCCCTATAATGTGTCGACCTTGTCAAGTAGAGTGGGACTTACTTTGACTCATTTTATAAAATACTATACTATTACGGATCCCACAATAGTGGGATCCCTCCTTGCTATTGAACTCTTTATATTTTGGCAACAAAGATACGGGTATTAAAATTACTTCTTTGACACATAGATGTACCTTCTATAATATAATTGACTTTGTCAAGTAGAGTGGTCCCCATTGGGAATCCTCTTCAATATATTATACTATATCAATAAGGATCAAAAATAGTGGAACACCTCCTAGCTATGAGACTTTATATTTTGGCCACCTAGAAGTGGGTGTTAAAGTTACCCTTTTGACATAAAGATATAACCCCAATAATAAAGTCCACCTTATCAACTAGAGTGGGCCGCACTTGGACTCCCTTAAAATCTACTACATAAGTAAGGATCCCAAAATAGTGGGACCCTTCCTAGCTGTAGGATGTTTTATATTTTTGCCATACAGATGAGGGTGTTAAAGTCACCCTTTTTACATATAAATGTATCCTATTAATATAGTCGACTTAGGACTCTTTATATTTTGCCCATACAAATACGGATGTTAAAGTCACCCCTTTGACCTAGAGATGCACCCCCTATAATATCTTTGACCGTGTCAATCGGAGTGGGCCTCACTTGGACTCTTTACATAACCTACTACTTTAATAAAGATCTCAAAATTATAGGACCCCACCTAGCCATGGGACTCTATATTTTTTCCATATAGATACGGGTGTTAAAGTTACTCATTTGAGATATAGATGTACCCCCTATAATATAGTTAACTTAGATAGCAGGAATGGGCCCCATTTTGACTCTTTTCGTAATCTACTATATAAAGAAGTATCCAATAATAGTAGGTCCCCAATAAGCTATAGGACTTTTTATTTTAGCCACACAAAAATAGGTGCTAAAGTCACCCCTTTGATATATAGATGTACCTCGTATAATATAATTAACCATATCAACTGGAGTGGGCCCTATAAAGACTCATCTCGTAATCTACTACATGAATAGGAATCCAGTATTATTGGGACCCCTCCTTGCTATGGAACTTTTTATATTTTGGCCATATAGATATGGGTGTTAAAGTCACCCCTTTGACACGTATATATACCCCCTATGAAGTAATCGAGCTTGTCAACTTGAGTTGTCCCCACTTGGTCTCCTCTTATAATCTACTATATGAATAAGGATCTCACAATAGTAGAACCCCACTTGCTATAGGACTCCTTATATTTTATCCACACAGATTCAGGTATTAAAGTTACCACTTTAACATATAAATGTATCCCCTATAATATAGACAACCATGTCAACTAGAGTGGGACCCACTTGTACTCTTTTCATAATCTTCTATATTATTAAGGATCCCACAATAGTAGGACCCCTCGATGTTATGTAACTTTTTATATTTGGGACATATAGAAACGGGTATTAAAGTTATCCCTTCGATAAATAGTTATATCCCTCATAATGTATTTGACTTTGTCAACTTGAGTGTGCCTTACTTGGACTCCTCTCGTTATGTACTACATGAATAAGGATATCATAATAGTGGGACTCCTTTTAGCTATAAGACATTTATATTTTGGCCATACAGATGCGGGTGTTAAAATCACCGATTTTATATAAAGATATACCCCCTATAATATAGTCGACCTTCTCAACTGGAATGAGCTCTATTTGGACTTTCCTCGTAATCTAATACATAAATAAGGATCCTATATTAGTGGGATCACTTCTAGCTTTTAGAATCTTTATATTTTATCTACAGAGATATGGGTGTTAAAATCACCCCTTTGACATACAGATATACCTTCTATAATATAGTCAACCGTGCAACTTGAGTGAACCCCACTTGGACTCCTATTGTAATTTACTATATAAATAAAGATCCCACAATAGTGAAACTCATCCTAGATAGGTGACTTTATATTTGGGCCACACAGACGTGGATGTTAAAGTCACCCCTTTGACATAAAGATGTACCCCCTATAATATAGTCAAATTTGTCAGTTGGAGAGGGCTATATTTGGACTCTTCTAGTAATCTACTATATGAATTAGGATCCCATAAAAGTAAAACCCTACCTACCTATGGGACTCTTTAAATTTTAGCCACACATATACGGATATTAAAGGTACGCATTTGACATATAGATGAACCCCCTAAAATATAGTCGATCTTGTCAACTAGAATGGGCCCTAGTTAAACTTCTTTTGTAATCTACTATATAAAAAAGGATCCCAAAATAGTGGGACCCCACCTAGCTATAAGATTCTTTATATTTTGGCCATACATATATGGGTATTAAAGTTATCTCTTTGATACATAGATGTACCCTTATAATGTAGTCGACCTTTTTAAATAGAGTGGGCCTATTTGGACTCCTTACATAATCTACTATATGAATAAAGATCCCACAATAGTGGAACCCCTTCTAGCTTGGACTCTTTATATATACACCACAAATTTACAAGTGTTAAATACACCACTTTGGGAAAAAGGTGTACCCCCCTATAATATAGTTGACATTGTTAACTAAAGGGTCCAATATTGACTTCTTATATAATTTACTATATTAATAAGAATCCCACAATAATGCGACCCGACCTAGTTTTGTGACTCTTTATATTTTGCCCACACAGATGCGAGTGTTATAGTCAAACTTTTGACACATAGATGTACCCCGATAAAGTCGTTGACCTTGTTAATCGGAGTGGGCCCTATTTGGACTCCTCTTATAATCTTCTTTAGATATACCTCCTATAATATTGTTGACCTTGTCAGCTAGAGTGAACCCCACATGGACTAGTTTGGTAATCTACTAAAAATATAAAGATCCCATAATAATGGGACCTCTCTTAGCAATAAGATACTTTATATTTTTGCCACATAGATATGGGTATTAAAGGCACTCCTCTGACACATAGATGTACCCCCTATATATAGTTGACCTTGTTAAGTAAAGTGGGCCCTCACTAGGACTTATCTCGTAATCAACTACATCAATAGGGATCCGATAATAGTATGACCCCTACTAGTTAAGGAATTTTTTATATTTTGGTTACACAGATGCGGATGTTAAAGTCACCCCTTTAGTACAAAGATATACCCTTCTATAATATAGTCGACCTTGTATACTTGAGTGAGCCATATTTGGACTCCTCTCATAATCTACTAAATAATTAAGGCCCCACATTAGTAGGACCCATCCTTCCTATAGGACTCTTTATATTTTTGCCATTCAGATGCAAGTGTTAAATTCACCCATTTGATATATAGATGTACCCCTTTTAATATAGTCGACCTTGTCAACTGGAGTGGGCCCCACTTGGACTCCTCTTGTAATCTACTATAGGAATAAGAATACCACAATACTAGGACCCCTTCTAGCTATGTGATATTTTATATTTTTTCCATACAGATATGGGTGTTAAAGTCATCATTTTGATACATAGATGTATACCCTATAATATAGTCTACTTTATTAACTAGAGTGGCCCCTACTTGGAATCCACTCATAATTTACTACATGATTAAGGATCCCATAATAGTGGGACTTTTTCTAGATATAAGACTTTATATTTTGGCTATACATATAAGGATGTTAAACTCACCCCTTTAACACAAAGATGTACCCTTATATAATATAGTCGACCTTGTCAATTGGAGTGTGCTCTACATGGACTCCTCTAGTAATCAACAACATAAACAAAGATCCTATAATAATAGGACCCCTCCAAGATATGGGACTCTTTATATCTTGGTCATACAGATGCGGGTATTAAAGTCACCCTTTGACATATTAATATACCCCTTATAATGTGGGACCCCTCCTTTTTATGGGACTCTATATATATTGGCCACACAGATGCCGGTATTAAAGTTATTTCTTTTTACTTATAGATGTACCCCCAATAATATAGTCGACCTTGTTAATTAAAGTGGGCCCTACTTATACTCCTCTCGTAATCAACTATATAAATAAAGATTTTATTATAATGGCACCCATTATGAGACTCTTAATATTTTTGCCATATAAATGAGAGTGTTATAGTCATATCTTGGAAACACAGATGTACCCCCTTTAATCTACTATATGAATAAGAATATCATAGTAGTAGGAACCCTCTTAGCTATGGATCATTTTATATTGTTGCCACAAGGACGCAGATATTAAAATTACCCCTTTGACATAAAGATATACCCAATACAATATTGTCGACTTTGCAGTTGGAGTGGCCCCATTTGAACTATTTTCATAATCTACTATATGAATAAAGATCGTATAATAGCAGGATCCCTTCTAGTTATGAGACTCTTTATATTTTGGCCATATGGATACGGGTGTTAAAGTCACCCTTTAACACAAAGATGTATCCCTTATAATGTAGTAGACCATGTCAATTGGACTGGGCCATACATACTTGGACTTCACTCACAATCTACTATATGATATGAATCCTATAATAGTAGGACCCTACCTACCTATTGGACTCTTTATATTTTGACCACACAAATGTGTGTGTTAAAGTTACCCATTTGACATATAGATATACCTACCTATAATGTAGTCGACCTTATCAACTAGGGTGAGCCCCACTTGGACTTCTTTCGTAATCTACTACATGAATAAGGATCCTACAATAAGGGGGCCCCTCCTAGATATAGGTATTTTTATATTTTGGCCAAACAGATATGGGTGTTAAAGTCATTCCTTTGACATATAGATATACCCACTATAGTAAAGTAGACCTAGTATACTTGAGTAGACCCCAATTGGACTCCTTTCGTAATCTACTGCATGAATAACGATCCTATAATAGTGGTACCTTTTCTAGCTATGTGATTTTTTTTATTTTGGTCACACAGATATGGGTGTTAAAGTCACCCCTTTGATACAGAGATATATAATATAGTCGACGTTGTCAACTAGAGTGGGACCTACTTAGGCTCTTCTCATAATCTATAATATAAATAAGGATCCTATGATATTGAGATCCCTCATAGCTAAGAGACTCTTTATATTTTGACCATAAATATAAGTGTATTAAAGTCACACCTTGGACATATAGGTATATCCACTATAATATAGTTGACCTTGTCAACTAGAGTGGGCCCCACTTAGACTTCTCTCGTAATATTGTATACAAACAAAGATCCCACAATTGTAGGATCCGTCCTAGATATGTGACTTTTTATATTATTACCAAATAGATGTGGGTGTTAAAATCACCTATTTGACTTTAGATATATCCTTCTATAATATAGTCAACCTTGATAACTGGAATGGGCCCAACTTAAACTCCTATCATAATCGACTACATGAATAACGATCCAATAATAGTTGGACCTTTTCTAGCTATAACTTTTTTTATATTTTGTCCATACAAATGCGGGTGTTAAAGTCACCCCTTTGACATATTGAGGTACCCCCAAAAATGTAGTCGATTTTGTTTACTAAAATAGGCCCCACTTGGACCCTCTCGTAATCTCTCTATGAGTAAGGATCCCACATTAGTGGGACCCCTATTAGCTAAGGGACTCTTTATATTATGGCTACACAGGGGGTACTAAAGTCACTCATTTGACACATACATATGCCCCCTATAATATAGTCAACCTTATCAACTTAAGTGGGCCCCACTTTGATTTGTATCCTAATTTACTCTTTGAATAAAGGTCTGACAATATTGGGACCACCAAGCTATGGGATATTATATTTTGGCTACACTATTGCGGGTATTAAATTTACCCCTTTGGCACGTAGATGTACCCTTCTATAATATAGATGAATTTGTAAATTAGAGTGGAACCCACTTTGACTCCTTTCGGAATCTATTATATTATTAAGGATCCCAAAATAATAGGAACCCTCCTAACTATGAGACTTTTTATTTTTTGGCCACACAGATACAGGTGTTAAAGTCACCCCTTGATACATAAATATACCCCTTTAATATAATCAACTTTGTTAACTAGAATGGGCCCCACTTAAACTCTTCTCAAAATCTACTATATTAATAAGGATCTTATAATATTGGGACCTATCCTACTTATGAGACTGTATATACTTTGGCCACATAGAAATGGAACTTAAATTCACTCATTTGACACAAATATATACCCCCAATAATATAGTTAACCTTATCAATTAGACTAGGCTTTACTTTGACTCATCTCGTAATCTAATATAAGAATAAGGATCCCACTATAGTGGAACCTCTCCTAGCTATGTGAGTTTTTATATTTTGGCCACACAGATACAGGTGGAAAAGTCTTCCTTTGATATATAGATGTACCGCTCATAATATTGTCGACCTTGTCAACTAGAGTAGGCCTTACTTGGACTCCTCTCATAATCTACAATATAAATAAAGATTCCATAATAGTAAGACCTATCCAAGCTATAGGTCCCTTTATATTTTTGCAACAAAGATTTGGATGTTAAAGTCACCCTTTTGACATATAGATGTACCCCCTAAAATATAGTAGACTTTGTCAACTGGAGTTGGACTCCTTACGTAATATGCTATATGAATAAGGATCCCACGAAAGTCGAACACAACCTATATATGAGACTTTTTATATTTTGGCCATATACAAACGGGTGTTAATGTTTATATTTTACACATTGATACACCCCCCTTTAATATAGTTGACCTTATTAACAATAATGGGCCACACTTGGACTCATTTTGTAATCTACTAAATGAATAAGGATCCCTAAATAATAAGACCCCTTATAAGTATAGGAATATTTATATTTTGGCCACAAATATACATATATTATAGTCACCCTTTTGACCCATAAATATACCCCATATAATATAGTCGACCTTACAACTAAAGTGGGGCCCACTTGGACTTCTCCCATAATCAACTATATAAATAAGGATCCCATAATAGTGGACCCCTACTAGTTATGTGACTCTTTATATTTGAGCCGCATAGATGTGGGTGTTAAATTCACCCATTCGAGATAAAGATGTACCCCTATATAATGTAGTTGATATTATAAATTAGAGTGGGCCTCATTTGAACTCTATATATAATCTACTACATAAATAAGAATCACAAAATAGTAGGACCCGACCTAGTTATAAGACTCTGTATATTTTACCCATACATATATAAGTGTTAAAGTCACCCCTTTGATATATAGATGTACCCCCTATAAAGTCATCGACCTTGTCAACCAGAGTGAACGCCACTTGGAATTTTCTAATAATCTACGACTGAATAAAAATTCTATAATAGTTGGACCCTAACTAACTATGAGACTCTTTATATTTTGGCCACACAAATGATGGTGTTAAAGTTACCCCTTTGACACATAGACGTACCTCCTATAATGTAGTCGAGCGTGTCAACTGGAGTGGGCCCCATATAGACTCCTTTTGTAATATACTATATGAATAAGGAACCCACAATAGAGGGAACTATCCTAGCAATAGGACTCTTTATATTTTGGCCACACAGATATGGGTGTTAAAGTCACCATTTGACACATAGATGTACCCCCTATAATATAGTCGACTTTGTTAACTCAAGTTGGCTCAACTTGGACTCCTCATCCTCTTGTAATCTACTACATGAATAGAGGCGACATCGTCAATTGGAGTGGGCCCCACTTGAGTTCCTCTTCTAATATACTATATAAATAAAGATCCTATAATAATAGGATATATCTTAGTTGTGGGACTCTGTCTTTTTACCACACAGATGTGAGTGTTAAAGTTACCCCTTTGACATATTAATGTACCCTCTTTTAATATAGTCAACCTTGTCAACTGGAATGGACCCAACTTGGACTTCTTTCGTAATCTAATTCATGAATAACGATCCTATAATAGTAGGACCCATCCTAGCTATGGTTATTTTTATATTTTGGCAATACAGATGCGGATATTAAAGTAATCATTCTGACATATAGATGTACCCCATATAATGTAGTCGACTTTGTCAATTAGATTGGGCCCCACTTTGACTCCTCTCATAGTTTACTATATGATTATGGATTCTAAAATAGTGCAACCCCTTCTAGCTATGTGACTCTTTATATTTTGGTCACATATACAGGTATTAAAGTTACCCCTTTGACACATAGACGTACCCCCTATAATGTAGTCGACCGAGTCAATTGGAGTGGGCCACACATGTATACCTTTTTTAATCTACTATATGAATAAGGAAGCCACAATAGAGGGAACTATTCTAGCTATAGGACTCTTTATATTTTTGCCACATAGATATGGGTTTTAAAGTCCCCCCTTTGACACATAGATATACCCCCTATAATATAGTCGACCTTGTTAACTCAAGTTGGCTCAACGTGGACTCCTCTTGTAATCTACTACATGAATAAGGATCCTACAATAGTAGGACCCCTTCTAACTATGTGAATCTTTATATTTTTATCACACAGATACAGGTATTAACGTTACCCCTTTGACACATAGATGTATCACCTATAATATAGTCGACCGTGTCAACTGGAGTAGGCTCTATATGGACTTCTTTTGTAATCTACAATATGAATAAGGAACCCACAATAGAGGGAACCATCTTAGATATAGGATTCTTTATATTTTGGCCACACAGATACGGGTGTTAAAGTCACCCCTTTGACACATAGATATACCCCTTTGACTTTGTCAATTGGATTGGGCCCCACTTTGACTTCTCTCATAATTTATTATATGATTATAGATCCTACGATAGTGCGACCCCTTTTAGCTATGTGACTTTTTATATTTTGGTCACATAAATACAGGTGTTAAAGTTATCCCTTTGACACATAGATGTACCCCTTATAATGTGTCGACCTTGTCAACTAGAGTTGGATCCATTTGGACCCTTTTCGTAATCTACTAGATTATTAAGGATCCCATAGTAGTGAGACCCCTCCAAGATAATAGACTCTTTGTATTTTGGTAATAAAGATACAGGTGTTAAAGTTATATTTTTGACACATAGATGTATCTCCTACAATGTAGTCAACTAGAGTGGATCCTATTTGGACTGCTCTTATAATTTACTATATGAATAAGGATCCAACAATAGTGGGACACCCCTAGCTATGAAACTATTTATATTTTGGTCATACAGAAGCGGATGTTAAAGCCACCCATTTGATACAAAGATGTACCACCTATAATAAAGTCAACCTTATTTACTAGAGTGGGCCCCACTTTGACTCCTCTCAAAATCAACTACATAAATATGGATCCTAAAATAGTGGGACCCCTTCTAGTTATAGGATTCTTTATATTTTTGCCATACAGATGAGTATGTTAAAGTCACCCCTTTGACATACATATGTACCCCTTTAATATAGTCAATTTAGGACTCTTTATATTTTGGCCATATAAATATGAGTGTTAAAGTTACCCCTTTGACACAGAGATATACCTCTTTAATATTTTTAACCGTGTCAACAGGATTGGGCCCCTCTTGGATTATTCATATAACCTACTACTTTAATAAAGATCCCAGAATTATAAGACCCCACCAAACTATAGGACTTTTTATATTTTTCCCACATAGATACGGGAGCTAAAGTTACTCCTTTGAGACATAGATGTACTCCCTCTAATGTAGTCGACTTTGTCAGCTAAAATGGGCCCTATTTTGACACTTTTTGTAATCCACTATATAAAAAAGTATCCAATTATAGTGGGTCCCCTATGCTATAGGACTTTTAATTTTAGCCATACAAAAATAGGTACTAAAGTCACTCCTTTGTCATATAGATGCACCTTGTATAATATAGTCGACCATATCAACTATAGTGGGCCCTATATAAACTCTTCTCGTAATCTATTACATAAATAAGAATCCAGTAATTGTGGGACTGGGTTATGGAACTCTTTATATTTTGGTCATACAGATGTGGGTATTAAAGTCACCCCTCTGGCACAAAGATGCACCCCCAATCTTGTCAACTGTAGTAGGCCCCACTTGGACACCTCTCGTAATTTAGTATATAAATAAGAATCAAACAATAGTGGGACCCCTCCTAGCTATGGGACTCTTGTAATCTACTACAAGAATAATCTGTTAGATGAATAAATATTCGATAATTGTGCGACACCTGATAGCTATTAGACTCTTTATATATTGGCTACACACAAACGGTTATTAAAGTCATCTATTTGAGACATAGATGAACCCCTCCAAGATATAGTAGGGGGTGAACTAAAACTTCTCTTATAATTTACTACCTGAATAAAGATCCCACAATAGTGGGACCCATTCTCGTTATTGGACTCTTTATATTTTGGCTACAAACATGCAGGTGTTATATTCACCTGTATGACTCATAGATGTACCTCCCATGATTTAGTCGGTGCAGGTACATTTAGACTCCTTGCATAATCTTCGAGATAAATTTTAATACTATAATAATAGGACCCCTCCTAGCAATAGGACAATATATTTTGGCCACACATATGCGGGTATTAAAGTCACCCCTTTGACAAATATATGCACCCCCCATGATGCAGTCGGGGGGTTGCAAGTTAGACCCCTCTTATAATCTGTTATATTAGTAAAGATCTTGTAATAATGGTACCCCTCTTGGTTATCGAACTTTTTATATTTTGGCTATTCACATATAAGTATTATAGTCACCACTTTGATATATAGATATACACCCTATTTTATCATCGGGGAACATATATTTAGACCCCTCTTATAATCTTCTACATAAAAAAAGATCTAAAATAATGGGACCCTCCTAGCTATAAGACTTTTTATATTTTGACCACATATATATAGGTGTTAAAGTCACCCATTTGACACATAGATATACCCATTATGATATAGTCAGGAGGTATATATTTTAATACCTCTCATATACGACTACATGAATAAGGATCCCGTAATATTGGGATCCTTTCAAGCTATGAGACTTTTATTTTTTGACTACATACCTGCAGGTGTTAAAGTCACCCCTTTGATGCATAAATGTACCTCCAATAATGTAATCGTGGGGGGTACACTTGGACACCTCTTATAATTTACTACCTGAATAAGGATTCCATAATAGTTAGACCCCTCCAAGCAATGAGACTTTATATTTTGGCCATACACATACGGGTATTAAAGTTACCCCTTTAACACATAGATATAACCCCCATGGGTAGTCGAGGGAGGGTACACTTGGAATCATCTTATAATGTGCTATATAAAAAATAGTCCCATTTTTATGGGATACCTGATAGCTATTAGACTCTTTATATTTTGGTCACATACATACGGATGTTAAAATTACCTTTTTGATATATAGATATAGCCCCAAGATGTAGTAGGGGTTGGGTATATACTTGAATTAAGAATCCCATAATAGTTGGACCCCTCATAGATATGAGACTCTTTATATTTTATCGACACAGATGCGAGTTTAAAAGTCACCCCTTTGATGCATATATATACTCTTTTAAGGGGGTTAGGTGTATACTTAGACTCCTCTCATAATCTGCTATTTGAATAAGGATCTGAGAATAGTGGAACCCCTTTCTGTTATCAAACTTATTACATTTTGGTATCATACATACGGGTGTTAAAGTCTCCCCTTTGATATATGGATGTACTCCCGTAATGCTATAGTCGATGGGGTAGCCTTGGGGTGTATACTTTGACTTCTCTCATAATCTGCTATATGAATAAGGATCCTATAAGTTTGGGACCCCTTCTAGCAATGTGACTTTTTATATTTTGGTCATATACATATGGGTGTTAAAGTCACCCCTTTGACACATAGATATACCCCCATATGATATAGTTGGCCGAGTATATTTGGACTCATCTCAGAATATGCTATATGAATAAGGATCCATAATAGTGGGACCCTTACTAGCTATGTGAGTTTTTATATTTTAGCCATATATATGTTAGTATTAAAGTCACCCTTTAACACTAGATGTACCACCCCATGATGTAGTTGGGAAGGGGGCTATACTTGGACTTCTCTCATAACCAGCTAAATAAATTATGATCCCATAATAGTTATACTTATTCTAGTTATTTGGCTTCATATTTTGGCCACACAAATATGGGTATGTAAGTCACCCTTGTAACACACAAATATAACCCCTATGATATAGTCGGGGATGGGGGGTATACTTAGACTCCATTAATAATCTTCTAGATAAATAAGAATCCTATAATTGTAGGACACTTAATCGCTAAGGGACTCTTTATATTTTGGCCATACACAAGCGGGTGTTAAAGTCACTACTTTGATACATAGATGTTCCCCTCCAAGATGTAGTGGGGGGTACACTTGAACTTCTCTCGTAGTATGCTATATGAATAAGGATTCCATAATAGTGGGATCCCTCCTAACTATGGAACTCTTTACATTTTTGCTACATATATGTAGGTGTTAAAGTTACCCCTTTGATACATAGATGTACCCCTATGACGTAATCGGGGGTTATAAATTTAGATACCTCTCCTAATATTCTACATGAATAAGAATCCTACAATATTAGGACCACTTCTGGCTATAGTATATTTATCTTTTGGCCACACATATGTGGGTATTAAAGCCCCCCCTTTGACACATATGTTTACTTGTTAGGATGATATCGAAGGCGCAGCGAAAGTCGAGTTAATCCCGAGGATCGATTCGGAGTATGATATATTTTAAACTTTTCATATGATTGATTCATATATGCTATAGATGAAACAAAACGGGAATCAAACATCTATAGTCTTATACTGAATCTAACATAATTAGTATTATCCATACAATACAATAGATATAGGGGTTTAACTAGTTTATACCTTTATGTAGGATTTAACAGCACGATCGATGTCAATCTACTAGGTTGATGACAAAGGAAGTATCCATGTGTTTAAGAGAAGTTGTTCTTTGGGTACAACCGATCTCGCAGTCTGTCCTAGACTCCTGCACTACGATCTCTTTGTGCCTCAGAATGCAAGTTTCCCAATCACTAAATCTCACAAACTCACAATAGAAGAAGTAATGAAATAGAAAAAAAAACTTCTCTACTACCCAAGCGAGACACAGAAAGAACAAACGAAGAGATAAGAGAGAGGGAGGGGGGGCCGGAAGAGAAAGTGGGCTGAAAGAGAAAGAGGGTTGGAGGCGGACAGGGTTGACCGAAGGCCTACAGGCAGGGGCGAATCCAACTTATTCTTCTAAAATAGTGTAAACTCATTCATCAGTTGCTATGTTGTGCAATTTCATGCCTCCACTTTGTTCGATCTATTGCATTCATTGGTGAAGAAGAGTGGGGACCGCATTATCAAAAAGTAAAAATGAATATACTAAGAGTTTTACTCTTTTTTTTCTCCAAGACGTGGTGTGAAGGGAGGGGCAACACATGGCTACTTCCTGCTTATCCCCAAACATAGAGTACAGAAGAGGGGGAAAAACTGGATTTTAGGCCCCCTCGTCACTACATGGCTTCGCCCATGCTGGCAGGGCTACATTGACAATGCAGAGAGAGAGAGATAGAGAGAGAGAGAGAGAGAGACAGAGAGAGAGAGAGAGAGTGTGTCCTCCCCTTCTTGGTCACCGATGACGATCCCGATACCCATACACCGCTGACCGCGAATCAAGGGTAGTGGCGGAATGGGGTTGGTGGTGCTGAATGGGTTCTGGGTACTGGCCGGAGCCCTTGGGAAGTCCTCGTATGGGTAGGGGAAAAGCAAATAATATCTAATGTGTTTGAGGCCGATGTTACACAAATGCAGGTATTAATGTCATCCTTTTGGCACATAGATGTACCCCCTATAATATAATCAACCTTGTCAATTGGAGTGGGCACTACTTAGACTCCTCATAATCTACTATATGAACAAGGATACAACTATCGTGGGACCCCTCCTATCAATGAGACTCTTTATATTTTGGGCACACAGATACGGGTAGTAAAGTTGCCTCTTTGAAATAAAAATATACCACCTTTAATGTAGACGATCTTGTCAATAAGAGTGGGTCATTCATGGATTACTCTCGTAATCTACGACATGAATAAGGATCCCATAATAGTAGGACCCTTCCTAGCTATGCGACTCTTTATTTTTTAGCTACACAAAAATGGGTATTAAAGTTACTCCCTTTATACATAGATATACCCTTCTATAATATAGTCAACTCTATCAACAGGAGTGGACCCCACTTGGACTCCTCTTGTAATCTGCTACATGAATATGCCTATAATATTGGGACCCCTCCTTTAAATGAGTCTCTTTAAATTTTGGCCATGCAGATACGGGTGTTAACGTCACCACTTGGACACATTAATGTACCCCTTTATAATATAGTCAATCTTAACAACTAGAGTGGGCCCCATTTGGATTCCTATTGTAATCTAGTACATGAATAAGGTCCTAAAATAGTGGGACCCCACCTAGCTAAGGAACTATTTATTTTGGCCACACAGATGCAGGTATAAAAGTTACCCCTTTGATACATAGATGTACCACCTTATAATATTGTCTACTTTGTCAGCTATAGTGGGACAAAGTCAGACTCATTTTGTAATCTACTGCATGAGTAAGTAACCCATAAAAGTGGGATCCGTCATAGTTATGAGACTTTTTATATTTTTGCTATACAGATATGGGTGTTCAAGTCACCTCTTTAACACAAAAATATACCTCTTTATAATTTAGTCAGCCTTGTCAATGAGAGTGAGCCCTACTTAGACTCCTCTCAAAATCTACTATATAAATAAGAATCCCATAATAGTGGGACCCCTCCAATGTATATGACTATTTATATTTTGGCTACATAAATACGAGTGATAAAGTTACCCCTTTGACAAATAAATGTACCCCCTATAATTAAGTTGACCTTGTTAACTTGAGTGGGCCCCACTATTCTCATAATGTACTACCTGAATAAAGATCCCATAGTTGTGGAACCCCTCTTAGCTATGGGATACTTTATATTTTTATCACCAAGATGCGGGAGCTAAAGTTACCCCTTTGACACAGAAATATACTCACTAAAATATAATCGACCTTATCAACTGGTGTGGGCTCAAGTTAGACTCCTCTCGTAATCTACTATATGAATAAGGATCCTATCGTAATCTACTGTATAAATAATGATCCAACAATAGTTGTACCCATTCTTGCTATGTGATTCTTTATATTTTGATAACACAGTTGTGGTTGTTAAAGTCACCTTTTTGATACAGAGATGTATAATATAGTTGATGTTATCAACTGGAGTGGAACCCACTTGGATTCCTCTCGTAATCTATAATATGAATAATAATTCTATAATATTGAGACCTCTCCTAGCTATAAGATACTTTATATTTTAACCACAAAGATAAGGGTGTTAAAGTCACACGTTAGATATATAAATGTATCACCTATAATATAATCGACCTTGTCATCTGGAGTGGACCCCACTTAGACTTTCTCATAATGTTATACACAAACAAAGATCCCACAATAGTAGGACCTATCCAAGATATAAGACTTTTTATATTTTTCCTACACAGATGTGGGTGTTAAAATCACTCCTTTGATTCTAGATATACCCCCTATAATATAGTCGACCTAGACAACTAAAGTGGGCCCAACTTAAACTCATCTTATAATCGACTACATAAATAATGATCTTATAATAGTTGGACCACTTCTAGCTACAATTTTTTTTTATATTTTAGACATAATGATGCGGATGTTAAAGTCACTATTTGACACATTGATGTACCCCTAAAAATATAGTCGAATTTGTTTACTAAAGTAGGTCCCACTTGGACCCTCTTGTAATCTCTATATGAATAAGGATACCATAATAGTGGGCCCCTCCTAGCTATGGGACTCTTTATATTATGGCTGTAATGGGGGTATTAAAGTCTGTAATGACCAAGATCCAATAGGCCAAGCATCAAAACTCCTAAGGCTGTGATGCCAAGATGGATAAGGTGAGGTGTGGTGTAAAAGCCATGATTTAGCCCAACATCGCTTTGAGAGAAGGAGATCCTGAGCTACTTATATAATTTCTCCTCCCAAACATAGAAGACACGTTTTAAGACCGTGCACCGCTATGGATTTTGTAAGAACTCCGTAGTTAACTGTGCTCGGGCGAGAGTAGTAATAGGATGGGTGACCCCCTTGAAAGTCCTCGTGCGGGCATAGGCAAAACAGACAATATCTTGTGTGTTTGGGGCGGATGTTTACAAAATAGTATCAAAACCGATTCTCCTCGCAATGGAGGGGTCTAACCCTATACGTGGACATATAGCCCTTAAGGGGGTTGGATTGTGACGACCAAGATCCAATAGCCAAGAGCCAAGAGCCAAAACTCCTGATGCTAGAATGCCAAAATTGATAAGATGAGATGTGGTAAGGTGTACAAGGCCACGAGTTAGCCCCATATCGCCTAGAGAGATGGAAATCCTAAGCTACCTATACAATTTCCCTTCCCATACGAGAACTTCCCAGAGGTTCACCCATCCTAGTACTACTCTCGCCCGAGCATGCTTAACTACGGAGATCTTATTAAATACATAGTGGCGCATGATTTTAAAACGCGTCTTCTATATTTCGAAGGGAAAATTATATGAGTAGCTCAGGATCCTTTTCTCTCCAGGTGATGTGGATCTAACTCGTGGCCTTGTATACCTCGCCTCACCTCATCCATCTTGGCATTCTAATATCTTGAGTCTTGGCTCTTGCCTCTTGGCTATTGGATCTTGGTTGTCACAATCCCCCTTTAAGGGCTACACGTCTACGCATAGGGTTATACACCCCCATTGCGAGAAGAACCGGCTCTGATACAATTTTGTAGGCGTTTGCACCAAATATATAAGATATTATTTGCTTTGCCCATGCCCGCACGAGAACTTCCAAAAGAGTCACCTATCCTAGCATTACTGTCGCCCGAGCACGCTTAACTACGGAGTTCTTACTAAATCCATAACGGCACACGATTTTAAAATACGTCTTGTATATTTAAGAGGAAAAATTATATAAGTAGCTCATGATCTTCTTATCTGCAAGCGACATGGGGCTAACTCATGGCTTTGTATACCTCACCTCACCTCATCCATTTTGGTATCACAACCTCAGGAGTCTTAGCTCTTGGCTCTTGGCCTATTGGATCTTGGTCATCACAAAGTTACTCATTTGACACATAGATATATCCCCTATAATATAGATGACCTTATCAATTTGAGTGGGCTCCACTTGACTCTTGTCCTAATCTATTGTATGAATAAAGATTCGATAATATTGGGATCCCATCTAGCTAAGAGATATTATATTTTGTTTACACAGTTGTGGGTATTAAAGTTACCCCTTTGACATATAGATGTACCTTCTTATAATATAGATGACTTTGTAAACTAAAGTGGGACCTACTTTGACTCCATTCATAATCTATTACATTATTTAGGATCCCACAATAATATGAACCCTCCTAGCTATGAGACTTTTTATTTTTTGGCTACGCAGATATGGATGTTAAAGTCACCCTTTTGACATATAGATGTACCCTCTATAATATAATTGACTTTATCAACTAGAGTGGTCCCCATATGGACTCCTCTAGAAATTAACTACTTTAATAAGGATCTTATAATAGTTGGACCTCTCCTAGCTATGGGATTATTTATATTTTGGCCATATAGAAACGGGTGTTAAATTTACTCATTTGACACAAATATGTACCCCCTATAATATAGTTTACCTTATCAATTAGAGTGAGATTCACTTGGACTCATCTCGTAATCTAATACAAGAATAAGAATCCCACCAAAGTGGAACCCTTCTTTACTAAGAGATTTTTTATATTTTTTCCATACAGATACGGGTATAAAAGTCTCCCTTTGATATATAGATGTACCACTAATAATATAGTCGATCTTGTCAACTAGAGTGGGCCCTACTTGGACTCCTCTCGTAATCGACAATATAAATAAAGATCGCATAATACTGAGACCTATCCTAGTTATAAGTCTTTATATTTTTACCACAAAGATTTTGATATTAAAGTCACACCGTTGATAAATAGATGTACCCCCTAAAATATAGTAGACTTTGTCAAATAGAATTGGACTTACTTGGACTCCTCGCATATTATGCTATATAAATAAGGATCCCACGAAAGTGGGATACCAAATATATATGGGACTCTTTATATTTTGGCCACAAAGATATAGGTGTTAAAGTTCCTATTTTACATATTGATATACCACCCTTTAATATAGTTGACCTGGTTAATTAGAGTGGGCCACACTTGGACTCATTTTATAATCTACTACATGAATAAGGATCCCATAATAGTAAGATCCCTCCTAGCTATAGGAATATTTATATTTTGGCTATAAAGATATGTGTGTTATAGTTATCCTTTTGACACATAGATATATCCCATATAATATAGTTGACCTTATCAACTAGAGTGGGCCACACTTAGACTCCTCTCATAATTTACTATATGAATAAGGATCCCATAATAGTGGACACCTACTAGTTATGGGACTCTTTATATTTGGGCTACACAGATATGGGTGTTAAAATCACCCCATTGAGACAAAGATATACCCCTATATAATATACTTGACCATGTTAATTAGAGTGGACCCCACTTAAACTCCATATATAATCTACTACATAAATAAGAATTCCAAAATAGAAGAACCCGACTTAGTTATAAGACTCTATACATTTTACCCACACAGATGTGAATATTAAAGTCACCCCTTTGATACATAGATGTACCCCCTATAAAGTTATCGACCTTGTTAACCATAGTGAAACCCACTTGGAATCTTCTAATAATCTACATTATGAATAAAAATTCTATAGTAGTTGGACTTTACCTAGCTATTAAACTATTTATATTTTGGCCATATAATACTAGTATTAAATTTACCTCTTTTATATATAGATGTACCCTCTATAATATAGTCGAACATGTCTGCTGGAGTGGGCTCCACTTGGACTCATTTCGTAATCTACTATATGATTAAGGATCCCATAAGAGAGGGACTCCTCCTAACTATAGAACTCTATACTTTGGCTACACAGATACGGATGTTAAACTTACCTCTTTGACACATAGATGTACCCCTTATAATATAGTCGACCTTGTTAACTGGAGTTGGCTCTACTTGGATGCCTTTCTTAATCTACTATATGAATAAGTATCTCATAATAGTGGGACCCCTCTTAGCTATGCAACTTTATATTTTTGTCATACATATGCGGGTGTTAATGTCACCCATCTGACACAAAGATATGCCCCTTATAATATAGGCGATCTTGTCAATTGAAGTGGGTCCCACTTTGACTCTTCTCGTAATCTACTATATGAATAAGGATCTCATAATTGTAGAATCTCTCCTTGCTATAAGACTCTTTAGATTTTGGTCACACAGTTACAAGTGCTAAAGTCACCCCTTTTTATATATAGATGTACCCCCGATAATATAGTCGACCTTGTTAATTAGAGTGGGCCCCACTTGAAGTCCTCTTCTAATTCACACCATAAATTAAGATCACATAATAATGGGACATATCTTAGCTGTGGGACTCTTTGTATTTTTGCCACACAGATGTGTGTTAAAGTCACTACTTTGATATATCGATGTACCCCCATTTAATATAGTTGACCTTGTCAACTGGAGTGGGCCCAACTTGGACTCCTCTCGTAATCTACTTCATGAATAAGGATCCTATAATAGTAGGACCCTTCTAACTATAATTATTTTTATATTTTACCCATACAGATACAGATGTTAGAGTAATCATTTTGACATATAGATATACCCCATATAATGTAGTCGACTTTGTCAATTTGATTGGGCCCTACTTTGACTCCTCTTGTAATTTACAATATGTTTGTAGATTTTACAATAGTGCGACCCCTTCTAGATATATGACTCTTTATATCATGGTCATACAAATACAGGTGTTAAAGTTACCCCTTTAACATATAGATGTACCCCCTATAATGTGTCGACCTTATCAACTAGAGTTGGACTCATTTCATAAACTACTATATTATTACGGATCCCACAATAGTGGGATCCCTCCTTGCTATTGGACACTTTAAATTTTGGCAACAAAAATATGAGTATTAAAATTACTTCTTTGACACATAGATGTACCTTCTATAATATAGTTGACTTTATCAAGTAGAGTGGGCCTCATTTGGAATCCTCTTTAATCTATTCTACTACATAAATAAGGATCGAAAAATAGTAGAACATCTCATAGCTATGAGACTTTATATTTTGGCCATATAGAAGCTGGTTTTAAAGTTACCCTTTTGACACAAAGATATAACCCCAATAATAAAGTCCACCTTATCAACAAGAGTGGGCCGTACTTGGACTCCCTTAAAATCTACTACTTAAGTAAGTATCCCAAAATAGTGGGACCTCTCCTAGCTGTAGTATGCTTTATATTTTTGCCATACAGATGAGGGTGTTAAAGTCACCCCTTTGACATATAAATATACCCTATTAATATAGTCGACTTAGGACTCTTTATATTTTGCCCATATAAATGTGGATGTTAAAGTCACCCCTTTGACATACATATGTACCTCCAATAATATAGTCAACCTTGTCAACTTGAGTGAACCCAACTTGGACTCCTATTGTAATTTACTATATAAATAAAGATCCCACAATAGTGAGACTCATCCTAGCTAGGTGACTATATTTGGGCACATAGACACGGATGCTAAAGTCACCCATTTGACACAAAGATGTACCCCCTATAATGTAGTCAAATTTGTTAGTTGGAGTGGGCCCTACTTGGACTCTTCTAGTAATCTACTATATGAATTAGGATCCCATAAAAGTAGGACCCTACCAACCTATGGGACTTTTTAAATTTTAGCTATATAGATGCGGGTGTTAAAGTTACGCATTTGACATATAGATGAACCCCTAAAATATAGTCAATCTTGTCAACTAGAATGGGCCCTAGTTAAACTTCTTTCGTAATCTACTATATAAAAAAGGATCCCAAAATAGCAGGACATATCCTAGTTATAAGATTCTTTATATTTTGGTCATACAGATATGGGTATTAAAGTCATCTCTTAGATACATAGATGTACCCCTATAATATAGTCGACCTTGTCAAATAGAGTGGGCCTATTTGGACTCCTTACATAATCTACTATATGAATAAGGATCCTACAATAGTGGAACCCCTTCTATCTATGAGACTCTTAATATCTACGCCATAAATCTATAAGTGTTAAATTCACCACTTTGGGAAAAAGGTGTACCCCCTATAATATAGTTGATATTGTTAACTAAAGGGTCCAATATTGACTTCTTATGTAATTTACTATATGAATAAGAATCCCACAATAGTGGGATCCGACCTAGTTATGTGACTCTTTATATTTTGCCCACACATATATGAGTATTATAGGCAGACTTTTGACACATAGATGTACCCCGATAAAGTCGTTGACCTTGTCAATTGGAGTGGGCCCTATTTAGACTCCTCTTATAATCTACTATAGATGTACCTCCTATAATATAGTCGACCTTTTAAGCTAGAGTAGGCTCTACATGGACTCCTTTGGTAATCTACTAAATACATAAGGATCCCATAATAATGGGACCCCTCTTAGCAATAAGATACTTTATATTTTTGCCACATAGATACGGGTATTAAAGGCACCCCTTTGACACATAGATGTACCCCCTATATATAGTCGATCTTGTTAAGTAAAGTGGGCCCCCACTAGGACTCATCTCGTAATTAACTACATTAATAGGGATCCCACAATAATAGGATACTTCCTAGTTAAGAAATTTTTTATATTTTGGCCACACAGATACGGGTGTTAAAGTCACCCCGTTAATATAAAGATATACCCTTCTATAATATAATCGACCTTGTATACTTGAGTGAGCCCAACTTGGACTCCTTTCTTAATCTACTATATAAATTAAGATCCCACAATAGTAGGACCCATCCTCTCTATAGGACTTTTTATATTTTTTCCATACAGATGTGTGTTAAATTCACCTATTTGATATATAGACATACCCCCTTTAATATAGTCGACCTTATCAACTGGAGTGGGCCCTACTTGAACTCCTCTTGTAATCTACTATATGAATAAGAATACAACAATAGTAGGACCCCTTCTAGCTATATGACATTTTATATTTTTTCCATACAGATGTGGGTGTTAAAGTCATCATTTTGATAAATAGATATATACCCTATAATATAGTCTACTTTGTTAACTAGAGTGGCCCCCACTTGGAATCGTCTCGTAATCTACTACATGATTAAGGATCCCATAATAGTGGGACTCCTTCTAGATATGAGACTATTTATATTTTGGCCATACAGATAAGGATGTTAAACTCACCCCTTTAATACAAAGATGTACTCTTATATAATATAGTCGACCTTGTCAATTAGAGTGTGCCCTACTTGGATTCCTCTCGTAATCAATAACATAAACAAGGATTCTACAATAGCAGAACCTCTCCAAGATATGGGACTCTTTATATTTTGGTTATACAGATGTGGGTATTAAAGTCAACCTTTGACATATTGATGTACCCCATATAATGTGGGACCCCTCCTTGCTATGGGACTCTATATATTTTGGACAAACAGATCCAGGTATTAAAGTTATATCTTTTTACTTATAGATGGACCCCCAATAATATAGTCGACCTTATTAATTAAAATGGGCCCCACTTATACTCCTCTCGTAATACACTATATAAATAACGATTTTATTATATTGGGACCCATCCTAGTTATTCGACTCTTTATATTTTTGCCATATAAATGCGAGTATTAAAGTCATATCTTGGAAAGACAGACGTACCCCTTTAATTTACTACATGAATAAGAATCCTATAGTAGTAGGACCCCTCTTAGCTTTGAGACTCTTTATATTGTTGCCACACGGACGCAGATATTAAAGTCACCCCTTTAACACAAAGATATACCCAATATAATATTATCGACTTTGCAGTTGGAGTGGCCCCATTTGAACAATTCTCATAATCTACTATATGAATAAAGATTGTATAATAGCGGGACCCTTTCTAGTTATGAGACTCTTAATATTTTAGCCACATGGATATGGGTGTTAAAGTCAACCCTTTAACACAAAGATATACCCCTTATAATGTAGTGGACCTTGTCAATTAGACTGGGCCATGCACACTTGGACTTCACTCACAATCTACTACATAAATATGGATCCTATAATAGTAGGACCCTGCCTACCTATTGGACTCTTTATATTAAGACCACACAAATGCGGGTGTTAAAGTTACCCATTTGACATATAGATATACCTACATATAATGTAGTCGACCTTATCAACTAGAGTGAGCCCCACTTGGACTTCTTTCATAATTTACTACATGATTAAGGATCCTACAATTAGAGGGGTTTTCCTTGCTATAGGCCTTTTTATATTTTGGCCAAATAGATACAGGTGTTAAAGTCACCCATTTGACATATAGATATAGCCACTATAATGAATTAGACCTAGTATACTTGAGTAGACCCCAATTGGACTTCTTTCATAATCTGCTGTATGAATAATAATCCCATAATAGTGGTACCCCTTCTAGCTATGTGATTCTTTATATTTTGGTCACACAGATATGGGTGTTAAAGTCACCCCTTTGATACAGAGATGTATAATATAGTCGACATTGTCAACTAGAGTGGGGCCCAATTGGGCTTTTCTCATAATCTACAACATGAATAAGCATCCTATAATATTAAGACTCCTCCTAGCTAAGAGACTCTTTATATTTTGCGCATAAATATAAGGGTATTAAAGTTACACCTTGGATATATAGGTATATCCACTATAATATATTCAACCTATTCATTTAGAGTGAGCCACATTTAGACTTTTCTCGTAATATTGTACACAAACAAAGATCCCACAATAGTAGGACCCGTCCTAGATATGTGACTTTTTATAATTTTGCCAAATAGATATGGGTGTTAAAATCACCTATTTGACTCTAGATATATCCCTCTATAATATAGTCGACCTTGATAACTGGAATGGGCCCAAGTTAAACTCATCTCGTAATCGACTACATGAATAACAATCCTATAATAGTTGGACCACTTCTAGCTATACCTTTTTTATATTTTGGCCACACAGATGTGGGTGTTAAAGTCACCCCTTTGACACATTGAGGTACCCCCAAACCTATAGTCGACTTTGTTTACTAAAGTAGGCCCCATTTGGACCCTTTCATAATCTCTACATGAATAAGGATCCCATATTAATGGGACCCCTATTAGCTATGGGACTCTTTATATTGTGGCTATACAGGGGGTGCTAAAGTCACTCATTTGACACATACATATGCCCCTATAATATAGTCAACTTTATCAACTTGAGTGGGCCCCACTTTGACTCCTATCCTAATTTACTTTATAAATAAAGATCTGACAATATTGGGACCCCACCAAGCTATGGGATATTATATTTTGGCTATACTGTTGCAGGTATTAAAGTTACCCCTTTGACACATAGATGTACCCTCCTATAATTTAGATAACTTTGTAAACTAGTATGGGACCCACTTTGACTCCGTTAGTAAACGATTACATTATTAAGGATCACACAAATAATAGAAACCCTCATAGCTATGAGACTTTTTATTTTTTGGCTACACAGATATGGGTATTAAAGTCACCCCTTGATATATAAATATACCCCCTTTAATATAATTGACTTTTTCAACTAGAACCCCACTTGGACTCTTCTGGAAATCTACTATATTAATAAGGATATTATAATATTGGGACCTATCCTAGCTATGCGACTATTTATACTTTGGCCATATAGAAATTAATTTTAAATTCACCCCTTTGACATAAATATATACCTCCCCAATAATATAGTTGACCTTATCAATTAGAGTAGGCTTTACTTAGACTCATCTCGTAATCTAATACAAGAATAAGGATCCCACTATAGTGGAACCTCTCCTAGCTATGTGAGTTTTTATATTTTGGCCACACAGATACAGGTTTAAAAGTCTTCGTTTTGATATATAGATGTACCGGTAATAATGTAGTCGACCTTGTCAACAAGAGTGGGCCCTATTTGGACTCCTCTCGTAATCTACAACATAAATAAAGATTCCATAATAGTAAGACCTATCCAAGCTATAGGTCTCTTTATATTTTTGCAACAAAGATTTGGATGTTAAAGTCACCCCTTTGACATATAGATGTACCCCCTAAAATATAATAGACTTTGTCGACTGGAGTTGGACTCCTCACGTAATTTGCTATATGAATAAGGATCCCACAAAAGTCGGACACCATGTATATATGGGAATTTTTATATTTTGGCCATATAGATACGGGTGTTAAAGTTCACATTTTACACATTGATATACCCCATTTAATGTAATTGACCTTATTAACAATAATAGGCCACACTTGAACTCATTTTGTAATCAACTACATGAATAAGGATCTCTAAATAGTGGGACCCCTTATAGCTATTGGAATATTTATATTTTGGCCACAAAGATACATGAGTTATAGTCACCCTTTTGACTCATAAATATACCCCATATAATATAATCGACCTTATAACTAAAGTGGGCCCTACTTAGACATCTCTCATAATCAACTATATAAATAAGGATCCCATAATAGTGGACCCCTACTAGTTATATTACTCTTTATATTTGGGCCATATAGATTTGGGTGTTAAATTCACCCATTAGAGATAAAGATGTACCCCTATATAATATAGTTGATATTGTTAATTAGAGTGGGCCCCATTTGGACTCTATATATAATCTACTATATAAATAAGAATCACAAAATAGTAGGACTCGGCCTAGTTATAAGACTCTGTATATTTTACCCATACAGATATGAGTGTTAAAGTCACCCATTTGACACATAGATGTACCCCCTATAAAGTCATTGCCTTGTCAATCAGAGTGGACCCTATTTGGAATCTTCTAATAATCTACATCATAAATAAAAATTCCTTAATAGTTGGATAATACCTAACATGAGACTCTTTATATTTTGGCCACATAAATGCTAGTATTAAAGTTACCCTTCTGACACATAGACGTACCCTCTTATAATATAGTCGACCGTGTCAACTGGAGTGGCCCCATATGGACTCTTTTTATAATCTACTGTATGAATAAGGAACCAATAATAAAGCGAACCATCCTAACTATAGGACTCTTTATATTTTGGCCATACAGATACGGGTGTTAAATTCACCCCTTTGACACATAGATGTACCCCCTATAATATAGTCGATCTTGTTAACTCAAGTTGGCTCAACTTGGACTCTACTTGTAATCTACTACATGAATAAGGATTTTACAATAGTGGGACCCCTCATAGCTATTTAATTCTTTATATTTTCGTTATACATATGCGGGTGTTAATGTCATCCCTCTGACATAAAAATGCACCCCTTATAATATAGTCAATTTTGTCAATTGGAGTGGGCCCAACTTTGACTCCTCTTGTAAAATACAACATGAATAAGGATCTCAGAATAGTAGAATCCCTCCTCACTATAAGACTCTTTAGATTTTGGTCATATAGATACAAGTGTTAAAGTTACCCTTTTTATATCTAGATATACCTTCGATAATATAGTCGACCTCATCAATTGGAGTGGGCCCCACTTGAATTCCTCTTCTAATATACTATATAAATAAAGATCCTATAATAATAGGATATATATTAGTTGTGGGACTCTTTGTATTTTTACCACACAGATGTGAGTGTTAAAGTCAATCTATTGTACTATATAAATAAGGATCAAAAATTAGTGGAACACCTCCTAGCTATGAGACTTTATATTTTGGCCATATAAAAATAGGTGTTAAAGTAACGATTTTGACACAATGATACAACCCCAATAATAAAGTCGACCTTATCAACTAGAGTGGGTCGTACTTGATATCACTTAAAATCTACTACATAAGTAAGGATCCCAAAATAGTGGGACCCTTACTACCTGTTGGATTGCTTTATATTTTTGCCATACAGATAATGGTGTTAAAGTTACCCCTTTGACATATAAATGTACCCCATTAATATAGTCGACTTAGGACTCTTTATATTTTGCTCATACAAATACGGATGTTAAAGTCACCCCTTTGACCTAGCGATGCACCCCTTATAATATCTTTGATCGTGTCAACCGGAGTAAGCCCCACTTGGACTCTTCATATAACCTACTACTTTAATAAAGATCTCAAAATTATAGGACCCTTCCTGGCTATGGGACTCTTTATATTTTTTCCATATAGATACGGGTGTTAAAGGTACTCATTTGAGACATAGATGCATCCCCTATAATATAGTTAACTTAGGCAGCTGGAATGGGCCCCATTTTATAGGACCCCTCGTAATCTACTACATGAATAAGAATCCAGTAATATGGGACCCCTCCTAGCTATAGAACTCTTTATATTTTGGCCACATAGATATAGGTGTTAAAGTCACCCATTTGACACATATATGTACCCCCTATGAAGTAATCAAGCTTGTCAACTTGAGTTGTCCCCATTTGGACTCCTCTCGTAATCTACTATATGAATAAGGATCTTACAATAGTAGAACCCCACTTGCTATAGGACTCCTTATATTTTACCCAAACAGATTTGGGTATTAAAGTTACTACTTTGATATATAGATGTACCCCCTATAATGTAGACAACTATGTCAACTAGAGTGGGACCCACTTATACTCTTTTTATAATCTACTATATTATTAAGGATCCCACAATAGTAGGACCCCTCTAAGTTATGTGACTTTTTATATTTGAGATATACAGAAATGGGTATTAAAGTTACCCCTTCGGTATATAGATATATCCCTCATAATGTAGTTGACTTTATCAACTTGAGTGTGCCTCACTTAGACTCCTCTCGTTATCTATTACATAAATAAGGATATCACAATAGTGGGACTCCTCTTAGCTATGAGACATTTATATTTTGGTCACACAGATGTGGGTTTTAAAATTACCCATTTGATACAAAGATATACCCCTTATAATATAGTCAACTGGAATGAAATCTATTTGGACTTCCTTCATAATTTAATACATGAATAAGGATCCTACAATAGTGGGATCGCTTCTACCTTTTGGAATCTTTATATTTTATCTACATAGATATGGGTGTTAAAATCACCCCTTTGACATACAGATGTACCTCCTATAATATAGTCGACTGTCAACTTAAGTGAACCCCATTTGGACTCCTATTGTAATTTAATATTTAAATAAAGATCCCATAATAGTGAGACTCATCCTAGCTATGTGAATTTATATTTGGGCTACATAGACGCAGATGTTAAAGTCACATCTTTGACATAAAAATATACTCCCTATAATGTAGTCAAATTTGTTAGTTGGAGTGGGTCTCACTTGGACTCTTCTAGTAATCTACTACATGAATTAGGATCCCATAAAAATAGGACCCTACCTACCTATGGGACTCTTTAAATTTTAACACACAGATGTGGGTATTAAAGTTACACATTTGACATATAGATGAACCCCCTAAAATATTGTCAATCTTGTCAACTAGAATGGGCGCTAGTTAAACTTCTTTCGTAATCTATTGTATATAAAAGGATCCCAAAATAGTGGGACCTATCTTAGCTATACGATTCTTTATATTTTGGCTATACAGATATGGGTATTAAAGTCATCTCTTTGATACATAGATGTACCCCTATAATGTAGTCGACCTTGTCAAATAGAGGGCCTATTTGGACTCCTTACGTAATCTACTATATAAATAGGGATCCTACAATAGTGGAACCTCTTCTAGCTATGTGACTCTTTATATTTATGCCAAAAATCTACAAGTATTAAATTCATCACTTTGGGAAAAAGGTGTACCCCCTATAATATAGTTGATATTGTTACCTAACGGGTCCAATATTGACTTCTCATGTAATTTACTATATAAATAAGAATCCCACAATAGTAGGACCCGACCTAGTTATGTGACTCTCTATATTTTGCCCACACAGATACGAGTGTTATAGCCAAACTTTTGACACATAGATGTAACCCGATAAAGTCGTTGACCTTGTCAATAGGAGTGGGCCCTATTTGGACTCCTTTCATAATTTACTATAGATGTACCTCCTATAGTCGTTGACCTTGTCAATAGGAGTGGGCCCTATTTGGACTCCTTTCATAATCTACTATAGATGTAACTCCTATAGTCAATCTTGTCAGCTAGAGTAGGCCCCACATGGACTCCTTTGGTAATCTACTAAATATATAAGGATCCCACAATAATGCGACCCCTTTTAGCAATAAGATACTTTATATTTTTGCCACATAGGTACGGGTATTAAAGGCACCCCTTTAACACATAGATGTACCCCCTATATGTAGTCGACCTTGTTAAGTAAAGTGGGCCCCCACTAGGACTCATCTTATAATCAACTACATTAATAGGGATCCCACAATAGTAGGACCCCACCTAGTTAAAGAATTTTTTATATTTTGGCTATACAGATTTGGGTGTTAAAGTCACATCTTAAATACAAAGATATGCCCTTCTGTAATATAGTCGACCTTGTATACTTGAGTGAGCCTTATTTGGACTCCTCTTCTAATCTACTATATAAATTAAGATCCCACGATAGTGGGACCCATCCTCCCTATAGGACTCTTTATATTTTTGCCATACAGATACGAGTGTTAAATTCATCTATTTGATATATAGATGTACCCCCTTTAATGTAGTCGACCTTGTCAACTGGAATAGGCCCCACTAAGGCTCCTCTTGTAATCTACTATATGAATAAGAATACCACAATAGTAGGACCCCTTCTAGCTATGTGACATTTTATATTTTTTCCATACAGATGTGGGTATTAAAGTTATCATTTTGATACATAGATGTATACCCTATAATGTAGTCTACTTTGTTAACTAGAGTGGCCCCTACTTGGAAACCTCTCGTAATCTACTACATGATTAAGGATCCCATAATAGTGGGACTCTTTCTAGATATGAGACTATTTATATTTTGGTTATACAAAATAGGATATTAAACTCACCCCTTTAACACAAAGATGTACCCCTATATAATATAGTCGACTTTGTCAATTGGAGTGTGCCCTACTTGAACTCCTCTCGTAATCAATAACATAAACAAGGATCCTACAATAGTAGGACCCCTCTAAGATATGGGACTCTTTATATCTTGGTTATACATATATGGGTATTAAAGTCATCCTTTAACATATTGATGTACCCCATATTATATGGGACCCCTCCTAGCTATGGGGCTCTATATATTTTAGCCATATAGATGCAGGTATTATAGTTTTCTCCTTTTACTTATAGATGTACCCCCAATGATATAGTCGACCTTGTTAATTAAAATGGGCCCCACTTATACTCCTCTCGTAATCAATTATATAAATAAGGATTTTATTATAATGGGACCCATCCTAGTAATAAGATTCTTTATATTTTTGCCATATAAATGCAAGTGTTAAAATCACATCTTGGAAACACAAATATACCCCCTTTAATCTACTACATGAATAAGAATCTTATAGTAGTAGGACCCTTCTTACCTATGGGACACTTTATATTGTTGCCACACGGACGCAGATATTAAAGTCACCCCTTTAACACAAAGATGTACCCAATATAATATTGTCAACTTTGCAGTTGGAGAGGACCCATTTGAACTATTCTTATAATCTACTATATGAATAAAGATCGTATAATAGCGGGACCCCTTCTAGTTATGAGACTTTTTATATTTTAGCCACATGGATACGGGTGTTAAAGTTACCCCTTTAACACAAAGATGTACCCCTTATAATGTAGTGGACCTTGTCAATTGGACTGGGCCATGCACACTTGGACTTTACTCACAATCTACTACATGAATATGGATCCTATAATAGTAGGACCCTACCTACCTATTGGACTATTTATATTTTGACCACACAAATACGGGTGTTAAAGTTACCCTTTTGAAATATAGATATATCTACTTATAATATAGTTAACTTTATCAACTAGAGTGAGCCCTACTTGGACTTCTTTCATAATCTACTATATGAATAAGGATCCTACAATAAGGGGCCCCTCCTAGATATAGGCCTTTTTATATTTTGGCCAAACAGATACGGGTGTTAAACTCACCCTTTTAACACATAGATATACCCACTATAATGAAGTAGACCTAGTATACTTGAGTAGACCCCAATTGGACTCCTTTCGTAATCTACTGCATGAATAACGATCCCATAATAGTGGTACGCCTTCAAGCTATGTGATTCTTTATGTTTTGGTCACACAGATGCGGGTATTAAAGTCACCCTTTTGATACGGAAATGTATAATATAGTCGACGTTGTCAACTGGAGTGGGACCCACTAAGGTTCTTCTCATAATCTACAATATGAATAAGGGTCCTATAATATTGAGAACCCTCCTATCTAAGACCTTATATTTTGACCATAAATATAAGGGTATTAAAGTTACACCTTGGACATATAGGTATATCCTCTATATTATAATCGACCTTGTCAATTAGAGTGGGCCCCACTTAGACTTCTCTCATAATATTATACACAAACAAAAATCCCACAATAGTAGGACCCATTCTAGATATGTGACTTTTTATTTTTTTGCCAAATAGATATGAGTGTTAAAATCACCTATTTGACTCTAGATGTATTCCCTTATAATATAGTCGACCATGATAACTGGAATGGGCCCAACTTAAACTCCTCTCGTAATTGACTACATGAATAACGATCCTATAATAGTTGGACCTCTTCTAGCTATAACTTTTTTATATTTTGGTCACACAGATGTGGGTGTTAAAGTCACCCGTTTGACATATTGAGGTACCCCCAGAAATATAGTCGACTTTGTTTACTAAAGTAGGCCCCACTTGGACCCTCTTGTAATCTCTACATAAATAAGGATCAGATATTAGTGGGACCCCTATTAGCTATGGGACTCGTTATATTGTGGCTACACAAGGGGTGCTAAAGTCACTCATTTAACACATACATATGCCCCCTATAATATAGTCAACCTTATCAACTTGAGAGGGCCCCACTTTGACTCCTATCCTAATTTACTTTATGAATAAAGATCTAATAATATTGGGACCCCACCAAGCTATGGGATATTATATTTTGGATATACTACTGCGGGTATTAAAGTTACCCTTTGAAACATAGATGTACGCTCCTATAATATCAATGACTTTGTAAACTAGAGTGGGACCCACTTTGACTCCTTTCGTAATCTATTATATTATTAAGTGAAGTCTAAATATATCTTCCCTGACTACATCATGAGGGGTGACTTTAATAGCTGACCTTATCAACTGGAATGGACCCAACTTTGATGTGAGTGTTAAAGTCACCCCTTTGATATATTGATGTACCTCCTTTTAATATAGTTGACCTTATCAACTGGAATGGACCCAACTTGGACTTCTCTTGTAATCTAATTCATAAATAAGGATCCTATAATAGTAGGACCCATCCTAGCTATGGTTATTTTTATATTTTGGTCATACAGATGCGGATATTAAAGTAATCCTTTTGACACATAGATATACCCCATATAATATAGTCGACTTTGTCAACTGGATTGGGCCATACTTTGACTCCTCTTATAATTTATCATATAATTATGGACCCTATAATAGTGCGACCCCTTCTAGCTATGTGGCTCTTTATATTTTGGTCAAACAAATACAGGTGTTAAAGTTATCCCTTTGACACATTGATGTACCCCCTATAATGTGTCGACCTTGTCAACTAGAGTACTACCCATTTGGACTCTTTTCATAATCTACTAGATTATTAAGGATCCCATAATAGTAGAACCCTTCCAAGATAATGAACTCTTTATATTTTGGCAATAAAGATACGGGTGTTAAAGTTACCTTTTTGACACATAGATGTATCTCCTATAATGTAGTCAACTAGAGTGGGCCTCATTTGAACTCCTCTTATAATTTATTATATGAATAAGGATCCAACAATAATGGGACACCCCTAGCTATGAAACTATTTATATTTTGACCACACAGAAGCAGATGTTAAAGTTACCCATTTGACACAAAGATATACCTCATATAATAAAGTCGACCTTATCAACTAGAATAGGCCTCACTTGGACTCCTCTCAAAATCAACTATATAAATATGGATCCTAAAATTATGGGACCCCTCCTAGCTATAGGATTCTTTATATTTTTGCCATATAAATGAGGGTGTTAAAGTCACCCCTTTGACATACAGATATACCCCTTTAATATAGTCGATTTAGGACTCTTTATATTTTGCCCATACAAATACGGGTGTAAAGTCACCCCTTTGACACGGAGATGTACCCCTTTAATTTCTTAACTGTGTCAACTGGAGTAGGCCCCTCTTGGATTATATACATAACCTGCTACTTTAATAAAGATCCAAGAATTATAAGACCCCACCTAGCTATAGGACTTTTTATATTTTTCCCATATAGATACGGGTGCTAAAGTTACTCCTTTGAGACATAGATGTACTCTCTCTAATGTAGTCGACTTTGTCAGCTAAAATAGGCCATATTTTAACTCTTTTTGTAATCCCCTATATAAAAAAGTATCCAATAATAGTGGGTCCCCCACGCTATAGGACTTTTTCTTTTAGCCATACAGAAATAGGTGCTAAAGTCATAACTTTGTTATATAGATGCACCTCGTATAATATTGTCGACCATATCAACTATAGTGGGTGCTATATAGACTCTTCTCGTAATCTATTACATCAATAAGAATCCAGTAATAGTGGGATCGAGCTATAGAACTCTTTATATTTTGGTCACACAGATGCAAGTATTAAAGTCACCCCTTTGACACAAAGATTTACCCCCTATTATATAGTCAATCTTGTCAAGTGTAGTAGGCCTCACTTGGACACCTCTCGTAATTTATTATATGAAAAAGAATAGAACAATAGTAGGACTGCTCCTAACTATGGGACTCTTGTAATCTACTACATGAATAATCTTCTAGATGAATAAAAATCTGATAATTATGCGACACCTGATAGCTATCAGACTCTTTATATATTGGCTACACACAAGCGGATGTTAAAGTCACCTATTTGAGACATAAATGAACAATAGTGGGACCCATTCTCGTTATTGGACTTTTATATTTTTGCTACAAACATGCAGGTATTAAATTCACCTGTTTGACTCATAGATGTATCTCCCATGATGTAGTTAGTGCACGTACATTTAGACTCCTTGCATAATCTTTGACATAAATATTAATACTACAATAATGGGACCCCTCCTAGCAATAGGAAAATATATTTTGGCCACACATATGTGGGTATTAAAGTCACCCCTTTGATAAATATATACACCCCCTATGATGTAGTTGGGGGGTTGCAAGTTAGACCCCTCTTATAATATGTTATATTAGTACAGATCCTGTAATAATAAGACCCCTCTTGGTAATCGAACTTTTTATATTTTGGCTATACACATATAAGTATTAAAGTCACCACTTTGACATATAGATATACGCCTTATTTTGTTATCGGGGAAGGTACATTTAAACCTCTTATAATCTTCTACATAAAAAAGGATCTACAATCGTGGGACCCTCTTAGATATGGGACTCTTTATATTTTGATCACACATATATGGGTGTTAAAGTTATCCATTTGACACAAAGATATACCCGCTATGATGTAGTCGGGGGGTGTATATTTGAACACCTCTCATATTCGACTACATGAATAAGGATCCCACAATATTGGGATCCTTTCAAGCTATTGGACTATTTATTTTTTTGCCACATGCATGCAGGTGTTAAAGTCACCCCTTTGATACATAAATATACCTCCTATAATGTAATCATGGGGGGTACATTTGGACTCCTCTTATAATCTACTACTTGAATAAGGATTCCATAATAGTTAGACCCCTCCAAGCGATGAGACTTTATATTTTGGCCATACATATACGGGTATTAAAGTTACCCCTTTGACACATAGATATAACTCCCATAAGGTAGTCGAGGGGGGTTATACTTGGAATTATCTTATAATCTGCTATATAAAAAATAGTCCTATTATTATGGGATACTTGATAGCTATTAGACACTTTATATTTTGGTCACATATATATAGGTATTAAAGTTACCTTTTTGACATATAGATATACCCCCATGATGTAGTAGGGGTTGGGTGTATACTTGAATTAAGAATCCTATAATAGTTGGACCCCTCCTAGATATGGGACTCTTTATATTTTATCGACACACATGCGAGTGTGAAAGTCACCCCTTTGATACACAGATATACCCCCTTAAGGGGGTTAGGTGTATACTTGGACTCCTCTCATAATCTGTTATTTGAATAAGGATCTGAGAATAGTGGGACCCCTACCTATTATCGAACTCATTATAATTTGGTATCACACATGCAGGTATTAAAGTTACCCTTTTGATATATAGATGCACTCCCATAATAATATAGTCGGTAGGGTAGCCTTGGGTACTTTGACTTCTCTCATAATCTGCTACATGAATAAGGATCCTATATGTTTGGGACCCCTTCTAGCTATTGGACTTTTTATATTTTGGTCATACACATATGAGAGTTAAAGTCACCCCTTTGACACATAGATATACCCCCCTATGATATAGTCGGCCGAGTATATTTGGACTCATCTCAGAATCTGCTATATGAATAAAGATCCACAATAGTGGAACCCCTCCTAGCTACGTGACTCTTTATATTTTAGCTATATACATATTAGTATTAAAGTCACCCCTTTAACACTAGATGTACCACCCCATGATATAGTCGGGGAGGGGGCTATACTTATACTTCTCTCATAATCAGCTAAATGAATTACGATCCCATAATAGTTGGACTTCTTCTAGTTATTTGGCTTCACATTTTGGCCACACACATACGGGTATTTAAGTCATCCCTTTAACACACAGATGTAACCCCTATGATGTAGTCGGGGATAGGGGGTATACTTAGACTCCATTCATAATCTACTAGATAAATAAGAATCCTATAATTATAGGACACTTAATCGCTAAGGGACTTTTTATATTTTGGCCATACACAAGCGGGTGTTAAAGTCATTAGTTTGATATATAGATGTACCCCTCCAAGATGTAGTGGGGGGTACACTAGAACTCCTCTCATAGTATGCTACCTGAATAAGGATTCCATAATAGTGGGACCCCTCTTAACTATGGAACCTTTTATATTTTTGCTATATACATGTAAGTGTTAAAGTCACCCCTTTGATACATAGATGTACCCCTATGACGTAGTCGAGGGTTATAAATTTTGACACCTGTTATAATATTCTATATGAATAAGAATCCTACAATATTAAGACCATTTCCGGCAATGGTATACTTATCTTTTGGCCACACATATGCGGGTATTAAAGCCACCCCTTTGACATATATATTTACTTGTTAGGATAATATCGGAGGCGCAGTAAAAATGGAGTCAATCCCGAGAATCGATTCGGTGTATGATATATTTAAAACTTTTCATCCGAATGATTTGTATATGTTATAGATGAAACAAAACGGGAATCGAACCTCTATAGTCTTATACTGAATTTAGCATAATTACTATTATCCATACAATACGATGAGGATGCACCCATAACGGTGAGGATGCCCCCACTTGTCACTATGTGGCTCCACCCATAACGGTGAGGATGCACTAACAACACAGAGAGAAAGAGAGAATCCTCCCCTTCTTGGTCACCGGCGATGATCCCGATACCCTGACACCACTGATCGCGGATCAAGGGCAGTGGCGGAATGGAGTTGGAGGTGCTGAACGGATTCGAGAGTACTGGCTAGAACCCTTGGGAAGTCCACATACGGGTAGGGGAAAAGCAGACAATATCTTATGTATTCGGGGTCGATGTTACCTAGATGCAGGTATTAAAGTCATCCTTTTGACACATAGATGCACCCTATAATATAGTCAACCATGTCAATTGGAGTGGGCACTACTTAGACTCCTCATAATCTATTACATGAACAAGGATCCCACTATCATGGGACCCCTCTTATCAATGGGACTCTTTATATTTTGGTCACACAGATATGGGTATTAAAGTTACCTCTTTGATATAAAAATAAACCACCCATAATATAGCGATCTTGTCAATAGGAGTGGGTCATTCATGGATAACTCTCGTAATCTACTACATGAATAAGGATCCCATAATAGTGGGACCCTTTCTAGCTATGCGACTCTTTATTTTTTGGCTATGCAGAAGCGGGTGCTAAAGTTACTCCCTTGATACATAGATAATGTAGTCAACTTTATCAATAGGAGTGAACCCTACTTGGACTCCTTTTGTAATCTACTACATGAATATAGATCCTATAATATTGGGACTCCTGCTTTAAATGAGACTCTTTAAATTTTGGTCATACAGATATGGGTGTTAACGTCACCACTTGGACACATTGTTGTACCCCATATAATATAGTCAATCTTGTCAACTAGAGTGGGCCCCACTTGGACTACTATTGTAATCTAGTATATGAATAAGGATCCAAAAATAGTAGGACCCTACCTAGCTAAGAGACACTCTATTTTGGCCACATAGATGTAGGTTTAAAAGTTACCCCTTTGACATATAGATGTACCACCCTATAATGTTGTCGACCTTATCAGCTATAGTGAGACAAAGTTGGACTTATTTCGTAATCTACTACATGAATAAGTATCCCATAAAAATGGGATCCCTTATAGTTATGAGACCTTTAATATTTTCGCCACACAGATATATGTGTTAAAATCACCCCTTTAATACATAAATATACCTATTTATAATTTAGTTGACCTTGTCAACGAGAGTGAGCCCTACTTAGACTCCTCTCAAAATCTACTATATAAATAAGAATCTCACAATAGTAGAACCCTCCTAGGTATGAGACTCTTTATATTTTGGCTATACAAATACGAGTGGTAAAGTCACCCTTTTGACAAATAGATATACCCCCTATAAGTAAGTCGACCTTTTTAACTTGAGTGGGTCCCACTCTTTTCATAATGTACTACCTGAATAAAGATCCCATAATAGTGGAACCCCTCTTAGCTATGGGACATTTATATTTTTATCACCAAGATGCAGGAGCTAAAGTTACCCCTTTGACACAGAAATATACTCACTAAAATATAATTGACCTTATCAACGAGTGTGGGCTCTAGTTGGACCCCTCTCTTAATCTATTATATGAATAAGGATCCTACAATAGTGGAACCCCTCCTACCTTTGGAACTCTTTAAATATATTTTAGCCCTATAGATGGGGGTGTTAAAGTTATCACTTTAATACATTGATGTACCCACTATTAGATACATAGATGTACCCCCTATAATGAAGTAGACCTAGTCAACTTGAGTGGGCCTCAATTGGACTCCTATCATGATCTACTACATGAATAACGATCCAACAATAGTGGTACCCATTCTAGCTAAGTGGATTATCTATATTTTGATCACACAGTTATGGTTGTTAAAGTTACCCCTTTGATACAGAGATGTATAATATAGTCAACATTGTCAACTGAAGTGGAACCCACTTGGACTCCTCTCGTAATCTACAATATGAATATGATCCTATAATATTGAGACCCTCCTAGCTATGAGATACTTTATATTTTAACCATAAAGATAAGGGTGTTAAAGTCACACCTTAGACATATAAATGTATCACCTATAATATAGTCAACCTTGTCAACTGGTGTGGGCCCCACTTAGACTTCTCTCATAATCTTATACATAAACAAAGATCCCACAATAGTAGGACCCATCCAAGATATGGGAATTTTTATATTTTTGCCACATAGATATGAGTATTAAAATCACCCCTTTGATTCTAGATATACCTCTTATAATATAGTCGACCTTGACAGCTGGAGTGGGCCCAACTTAAACTCCTCTCGTAATAGACTACATGAATAATTATTCTATAATAGTTGGTAATCTTCTAGCTATAAATTTTTTTATATTTTGGCCATACAGATATGGATGTTAAAGTTACTATTTGACACGTTGACGTACCCCTAAAAATATAGTCGACTTTGTTTACTAAAGTAGGTCCCAATTGGATCCTCTCGTAATGTCTATATGAATTAGGATCCCATAATAGTGGGCCCTTCCTAGCTATGGGACTCTGTATATTGTGGCCATAATAGGGGTATTAAAGTCTGTGATGACCAAAATCCAATAAGCCAAGAACCAAGACTCCTGAGGCTGTGTTACCAAGATAGATAATATGAGGTGAGGTGTACAAGGCCATGATTTAGCCCCACATTGCCTGGAGAGAAGGAAATCATGAGCTACTTATATAATTTTTCCTCCCAAATATAGAAGACACATTTTAAGACCGTTCATCGCTATGGATTTCATAAGAACTCCATAGTTAAACGTGCTCGGGAGAGAGTAGTAATAGGATGGGTGACTCCCTTGAAAGTCCTCATGTGGGCATAGGAAAAGCAGACAACATCTTGTGTGTTTGGGGTAGATGTTTACAAAATGGTATCAGAGCCGGTTCTCCTCGTAAAGGGGGGTCTACGTGGACATATAGCCCTTAAGGGGGTTGGATTGTGATGACTAAGATCCAATAGCCAAAAGCCAAGACTTCTGATGCTAGAATGCCAAGATTGATAAGATGAGATGAGGTAAGGTGTACAAGGCCACGAGTTTGCCCCACATCGCTTGGAGAGATAGAAATCCTAAGCTACCTATGCAATTTCCCTTTTCATACGAGAACTTCCCAGAGGTTCACCCATCCTAGTACTACTCTTGCCCGAGCATGCATAACTACAGAGTTCTTATGAAATCCGTAGTGTGGCATAATTATAAAACACATTATCTATATTTGGGAGAGACAATTATATAAGTAGCTCAATATCTTTTTCTCTCTTGATGATGTGGATCTAACTCGTGGCCTTGTATATCTCACCTCACCTCATCCATCTTGGCATTCTAGTCTCTGGGGTCTTAGCTTTTGCCTCTTGGCTATTGGATCTTGGTTGTCACAATCCCTCCCTTAAGGGCTACACGTCTACGTATTGGGTATACACCCCCAATTGCAAGGAGAGTCGGCTCTGATACCATTTTGTAAACATCTACCCTAAATACACAAGATATTATCTGCTTTGCCTATGCCCGTATGAGGACTTTCCAAAGATTCACATATCCTAGTATTACTCTCGCCCGAGCACGCTTAACTATGGAGTTCTTACAAAATCCATAATGGCGTACGATTTTACAATACGTCTTCTATGTTTAAGAAAAAAAAATTATATAAGTAGCTCAAGATCTTCTTATCTCTAAGTGACGTGGGACTAACTCATAGCCTTATACACCTCACCTCACCTCATCCATCTTGGCATCATAGCCTCAAGAGTCTTAACTCTGGGCTCTTGGCCTATTGGATCTTGGTCGTCACAAAGTCACTCATTTGACATATAGATATGTCTCCTATAATATAGCCGACCTTATCAATTTGAGTGGGCCCCACTTAGACTCTTGTCCTAATCTACTGTATGAATAAAAATCCGATAATATTGGGACCCCATCTAGCTATGGGATATTATATTTTGGTTACACAGTTGTGGGTATTAAAGTAACCCCTTTGATATATAGATGTAACTTCTTATAATATAGACGACTTTGTAAACAAAAGTGGGACCCACTTTGACTCCTTTCGTAATCTATTACATTATTTAGGATCCCATAATAGTATGAACCCTCCTAGCTATGAGACTTTTTATTTTTTGGCCACACAGATACGGATGTTAAAGTTACCCTTTTGATATATAGATATACCCCCTATAATATAATCGACTTTATCAATAAGAGTGGGCCCCATATAGGCTCCTCTCAAAATCTACTACTTTAATAAGGAACTTATAAAAGTTGGATCTCTCCTAGCTATGGGATTATTTATATTTTGGCCATATAGAAATGGGTATTAAATTCATCCATTTGACACAAATATGTACCCCCTATAACATAGTTTACCTTATCAATTAAAGTGGGCTTCACTTAAACTCATCTCGTAATCTAATACAAGAATAAGAATCCAACCATAGTGGAACCCCTCCTCACTATGAGATTTTTTATATTTTTATCACACAAATACGGGTGTAAAAGTCGCACTTTGATATATAGATGTACCACTAATAATGTAGTCGACCTTGTCAACTGCAGTGGGCCCTACTTGGACTCCTCTCGTAATCGACAACATAAATAAAGATCTCATAATAGTGAGACCTATCCGAGCTATAAGTCTCTTTATATTTATGCCATAAAGATTTGGATGTTAAAGTCACCTTTTTGACATATAGATATACCCCCTAAAATATAGTAGACTTTGTCAAATAGAGTTTGACTCACTTGGACTCCTCGCATAATATGCTATATAAATAAGGATCCCACGAAAGTGGGATACCATATATATATATATATATATATATATATATATATATATATATATATATATATATATATATATATATATATATATATATATATATATATATATATATATATATATATATATATATATATGACTCTTTATATTTTGGCCACATAGATATGGGTGTTAAAGTTCTGATTTTACACATTGATATACCACCCTCTAATGTAGTCGACCTTGTTACCTAGAGTGGGCCACACTTAGACTCATTTTATAATCTATTATATGAATAAGGATCCCACAATAGTAGGACCCCTCCTAGCTATAAAAATATTTATATTTTGACCATAAAGATACGCGTGTTATAGTTATCCTTTTGGCACATAGATATACCCCATATAATATAGTTAACCTTATCACCTAGAATGGGCCCCACTTAGACTCCTCTTATAATTTACTATATGAATAAGGATCCCATAATAGTGGACCCCTACTAGCTATGGGACTCTTTATATTTGGGCTACACAGATGTGGGTGTTAAAATCACCCCATTGAGACAAAGGTATACCCTTATATAATATACTTGACCATGTTAATTAGAGTGGGCCCCATTTGGACTCCATATATAATCTACTATATAAAAGAATTCTAAAATAGAAGGACCCGACTTAGTTATAAGACTGTATATTTTGCCCACATAGATGTGAGTGTTAAAGTCACCCCTTTGATACATAGATGTACCCCCTATAAAGTCATCGACCTTGTCAACCAGAGTGAACCCCACTTGGAATCTTCAAATAATCTACGTCATGAATAAAAATTCTATAGTAGTTGGACCCCACCTAGCTATTAGACTCTTTAATTTTGGTTATATAAATGCAAGTATTAAATTTACCCCTTTTATACATAGATGTATCCTCTATAATATAATCGACCATGTTAGCTGGAGTGGACCCTATTTGGACTCATTTTGTAATCTTCTATATGATTAAGGATCCCATAATAGAGGGACCCCTCCTAGCTATAGGACTCTATACTTTGGCTACACAGATACGGATGTTAAAGTTACCTCTTTGACACACAGATGTACCCTCTATAATATAGTCGACCTTGGTAACTGGAGTTGGCTCCACTTGGACTTCTCTCTTAATATACTATATAAATAAGGATCCTATAATAGTGGGACCCCACTTAGCTATGTAACTTTATATTTTTGTCATACAGATACGGGTGTTAATGTCACCCCACTGACACAAAGATGTATCCCTTATAATATAGTCGATCTTGTCAATTGGACTGGGCTCCACTTTGACTCCTCTCGTAATCTACTATATGAATAAGAATCTCATAATAGTAGAATCCCTCCTTGATATGAGACTCTTTAGATTTTGGTCACACAGTTACGAATGCTAAAGTCACCCCTTTTTATATATAGATGTACCCCCGATAATATAGTGGACCTTGTTAATTAGAGTGGCCCTACTTGAATTCCTATTCTAATTCACAACGTAAATTAAAATCATATGGTAATGGGACATATCTTAGCTATGGGACTCTTTGTATTTCAGCCACACAGATGTGTGTTAAAATCTTTCCTTTGTTATATTGATATACCCCATTTTAATATAGTTGACCTTGTCAACTGGATTGGACCCAACTTGGACTCCTCTCGTAATCTACTTCATGAATAAGAATACTATAATAGTAGAACCTATCCTAGCTTTAGTTATTTTTATAATTTAGCCATAAAGATACGGATGTTAGAGTAATTATTTTGACAAATAGATATACCCCATATAATATAGTCGACTTTGTCAACTTGATTGGGCCCTATTTCGACTCCTCTTGTAATTGACCATATGTTTATAGATTTTACAATAGTGCGACCCCTTCTAGATATGTGACTCTTTGTATCTTGGTTATACAAATATAGGTGTTAAAGTTACCCCTTTACATATAGATGTACCCCCAATAATGTGTCGACCTTGTCAATTAGAGTTGAATCACTTGAACTTATTTCATAAACTACTATATTATTAAGGATCCCACAATAGTGGGATTCCTCCTTGTTATTAGACTCGTTATATTTTTGCAACAAAGATACGGGTATTAAAATTACTTCTTTCACACATAGATGTACTTTCTATAATATAGTCGACTTTGTCAAGTAGAGTGGTCCCCATTTGGAATCCTATTCAATCTATTCTACTATATAAATAAAGATCGAAAAAAACTGGAATACCTCCTAGCTATGAGACTTTATATTTTGGCCATATAGAAGCGGGTGTTAAAGTTACCCTTTTGACAAAAAGATATAACCCCAATAATAAAGTCAAACTTATCAACTAGAGTGGGCCGTACTTGGACTCCCTTAAAATCAACTACATAAGTACGGATCGCAAAATAGTGGGACCCTTCTAGCTGTAGGATGCTTTATATTTTTTCCATATAGATCAGGGTGTTAAAGTCACCCCTTTGACATATAAATGTACCTTATTAATATAGTCGACTTAGGACTCTTTATATTTTGCCCATTCAAATACGGATGTTAAAGTCACCCCTTTGACCTAGAGATGCACCCCCTATAATATCTTTGACCGTGTCAACCGGAGTGGACCCCACTTGGACTCTTCACATAACCTACTACTTTAATAAAGATCTCAAAATTATAGGACCCCTCCTAGCGATGGGACTCTTTATATTTTTTCCATATAGATACGGGTATTAAAGTTACTCATTTGAGACATAGATGTACTCCTATAATATAGTTAACTTAGGCAGCTGGAATGGGCCCTATTTTGACTTTTTTCGTAATCTACTATATAAAGAATTATCCAATAATAGTGGGTCCCCAATAAGCTATAGGAATTTTTATTTTAGCCATACAAAAATAGGTGCTAAAGTTATCCTTTTAATATATAGATGTACCTTGTATAATAGAATCAACCATATCAATTGGAGTAGGCCCTATAAAAACTCATCTTGTAATCTACTACATGAATAAGAATCCAGTAATTATGGGACTTCTCTTAACTATGGAACTCTTTATATTTTGGCCACATAGATATAGGTGTTAAAGTCACCCCTATGACACATATATATGCCCCCTATGAAGTACTAGAGCTTGTCAACTTGAGTTGTCCCCACATGGACTCCTCTCGTAATCTACTATATGAATAAGGATCTCACAATAGTAGAACCCCACTTGCTATAGGACTCCTTATATTTTACCCAAACAGATTCGGGTATTAAAGTTACTACTTTGACATATAGATGTACCCCCTATAATGTAGACAACTATGTCAACTAGAGTGGGACCCACTTGTACTCTTTTTATAATCTACTATATTATTAAGGATCCCACAATAGTAGGACCCCTCTAAGTTATGTGACTTTTTATATTTGAGACATACAGAAATGGGTATTAAAGTTACCCCTTCGGTACATAGATATATCCCTCATAATGTAGTTGACTTTGTCAACTTGAGTATGCCTCACTTGGACTCCTCTCGTTATTTACTATATGAATAAGGATATCACAATAGTGGGACTCCTTTTAGCTATGAGACATTTATATTTTGGCCACACAGATGCCGGTGTTAAAATCACCCATTTGATACAAATATGTACCCCTTATAATATAATCGACCATCTCTACTGGAATGAGCTATATTTGGACTTCCCTCGTAATCTAATATATAAATAAGGATCCTATAATATAATTGTTGGATCGCTTCTATCTTTTGGAATCTTTATATTTTATCTATATAGATGTGGGTGTTAAAATCATCACTTTGACATACAGATGTACCTCCTATAATATAGTCGACCTTGTCAACTTGAGTGAACCCCACTTGAACTCATATTGTAATTTACTATATAAATAAAGATCCCACAATAGTGATACTCATCCTAGCTAGGTGACTTTATATTTGAGCCACACAGATGCATATGTTAAAGTCACCCCTTTGACACAAAGATGTACCCCTATAATATTATCAAATTTGTTAGTTGGAGTGGGCCCCACTTGGACTCTTCTAGTAATCTACTATATGAATTAGGATTCCATAAAAGTAGGACTCTACCTACCTATGGGACTCTTTAAATTTTAGCCACACAGATGCGGGTATTAAAGTTACACATTTAATATATAGATGAACCCCTAAAATATAGTCGATCTTGTCAACTAGAATGGGCCCTAGTTAAATTTCTTTCGTAATCTACTATATAAAAAAGGATCCCAAAATAGTGGGACCCATCCTAGCTATAAGGATTTTTATATTTTGGCCATACAGATATGGGTATTAAAGTTATCTCTTTGATTCATAGATGTACCCCATAATGTAGTTGACCTTATCAAATAGAGTGGGCCTATTTGGACTCCTTACGTAATCTACTATATGAATAAGGATCCTATAATAGTGGAACCCCTTCTAGATATGGGACTTTTTATATTTGCGCCATAAATCTATAAGTATTAAATTCACCACTTTCCCCCATATAATATAGTTGACATTGTTAACTAAAGGGTCCAATATTAACTTCTCTTTAATTTACTAATGAATAAGAATTCCATAATAGTGGGACCCGACCTATTTATGTGACTTTTTATATTGTTCCTACACAGATGTAAATGTTATTGTCAAACTTTTGACACATAGATGTACGCTGATAAGTCGTTGACCTTGTCAATCGGAGTGGGCCCTATTTGGACTTCTCTTATAATCTACTATAGATGTACCTCCTATAATTTAGTCGACCTTGTCAGCTAGAGTGGGCCCCATATGGACTCCTTTGGTAATCTACTAAAAATATAAGGATCCCACAATAATGGGACCTCTTTTAGCAATAAGTACTTTATATTTTTGCTATATAGATACAGGTATTAAAGGCACCCCTTTGACACATAGATGTACCCTCTATATGTAGTCGACCATGTTAAGTAAAGTGGGCCCCCACTAGGACTCATCTCGTAATTAACTACATTAAAAGGGATCCCATAATAGTAAAACCCCTCCTAGTTATGGAATTTTTTATATTTTGGCTACACTGATGTGGGTGTTAAAGTCACCCCTTTAATACAAAGATATACCCTTCTACAATATAGTCGACCTTGTATCCTTGAGTGAGCCCTATTCGGACTCCTCTACTAATCTACTACATAAATTAAGATCCCATAATAGTAGGACCCATCCTCCGTATAAGACTCTTTATAATTTTTCCATACAGATGTGAGTGTTAAATTCATCCATTTTTTATATTTTGGCCACACAGATGAGGGTGTTAAAGTCATTATATTGATACATAGATGTATACCCTATAATATAGTCTACTTTGTTAACTAGAGTGGCCCCTACTTGGAATCCTCTCGTAATCTACTATATAATTAAGGATCCTATAATAGTGGGACTCCTTTTAGATATGAGACTATTTATATTTTGGCCATACATATAAGGATGTTAAACTCACCCCTTTAACACAAAGATGTACTCCGATAGAATATAGTCTACCTTGTCAATTAGAGTGTACCCTACTTGGACTCCTCTCGTCATCAATAATATAAACAAGGATCCTATAATAACAGGAACCCTCCAAGATATGGGACACTTTATATCTTGGTTATACAGATATGGACATTAAAGTCACCCTTTGATATATTGATATACCCTATATAATGTAGGACCCCTCCTAGTTATGAGACTCTATATATTTTGGCCACATAGATGCAGGTATTAAAGTTATCTCATTTTACTTATAGATGTACCCCCAATAATATAGTCAACCTTGTTAATTAAAGTGGGCCCCATTTATACTCCTCTCGTAATCAACTATATAAATAAAGATTTTATTATAATGGGACTCATCCTAGTTATGAGACTATTAATATTTTTGCCATATAAATACGAGTGTGAAAGTCACATTTTGGGAACGCAGATGTACCCCCTTTAATCTACTACATGAATAAGAATCTCATAGTAGTAGGACCCCACTTAGCTATGGAACTTTTTATATTGTTGCCATATGGACGCAGATATTAAAAGTCACCCCTTAAACACAAAGATATACCCAATATAATATTATAGACTTTGCAGTTGGAGTGGTCCCATTTGAACTATTCTCATAATCTACTATATGAATAAAAATTGTATAATAGCGGGACCCCTTCTAGTTATGAGACTCTTTATATTTTGGCCATATAGATACGGGTGTTAAAGTCACCCCTTTAATATAAAAATATACCCCTTATAATGTAGTAGACCTTGTCAATTGGACTAGGCCATGCATACTTGGACTTCACTCATAATCTACTATATGAATATTGATCCTACAATAGTAGGACCCTGTCTACCTATTGGACTCTTTATATTTTGACCACACAAATGCGGGTGTTAAAGTTACCCATTTGACATATAGATATACCTACCTATAATATAGTCAACCTTATCAACTAGAATGAGCCCCACTTGGATTTCTTTCGTAATCTACTACATGATTAAGGATCCTACAATAAAGGGGGCCCTTCTAGATATAGACCTTTTTATATTTTGGCAAACAGATACGGGTGTTAAAGTCACCACAATGACACATAGATATATCCACTATAATAAAATAGACCTAGTATACTTGAGTAAACCCCAATTGGATTCCTTTCGTAATCTACTGTATAAATAGCGATCCTATAATAGTGGTACCCCTTCTAGCTATGTTATTCTTTATATTTTGGTCACACAGATGCGGGTGTTAAAATCACCCCTTTGATATAGAGATGTATAATATAGTCGACGTTGTCAACTGGAGTGGGACCCACTTAGGCACTTTTTATAATCTACAACATGAATAAGGATCCTATAATATAGAGACCCCTCCTAGCTAACAGACTCTTTATATTTTGACCATAAATATAAGGGGATTAAAGTCACACTTTGGACATATAGGTATATCCCCTATAATATAGTTGACCTTGTCAACTTAAGTGGGCCCCACTTTAACTTCTCTCGTAATATTGTACACAAACAAAGATCCCATAATAGTAGGACTCGTCCTAGATATATGACTTTTTATATTTTTGCCAAATAGATATGGGTGTTAAAATCACCTATTTGACTCTAGATATATCCCCATATAATATAGTCGACCTTGATAACTGAAATGAGCCCAACTTAAACTCCTCTCGTAATTGACTACATGAATAATGACCCTATAATAATTGGACCTTTTCTAACTATAACATTTTTTATATTTTGTCCACACAGATGCGGGTGTTAAAGTCACCTCTTTGATACATTGAGGTACCCCAAAAAATATATTCGACTTTGTTTACTAAAGTAGGCCCCACTTCGACCCTATCGTAATCTCTACATGAATAAGGATCCCACATTAGTGGGACCCCTATTAGCTATGGGACTCTTTATATGATGGCTACACAGGGGTGGTAAAGTCACTCATTTGACATATACATATACCCCCTATAAAATAGTCAACCTTAACAACTTAAGTGATCCCCATTTTGACTCATATCCTAATTTAATTTATGAATAAAGATCTGATAATATTGGGACCCCACCAAGTTATGGGATATTATATTTTGGCTATACTATTACGGGTATTAAAGTTACCCCTTTGGCACATAGATGTACCCTCCTATAATATAGATGACTTTGTAAACTAGAGTGGGACCCACTTTGACTCCTTTCGTAATTTATTACATTATTAAGGATCCCACAATAATGTAAACCCTCCTAACTATTAGACATTTTATTTTTTGGCCACATAGATACGGGTGTTAAAGTCACCCCTTGATACATAAATGTACCCCCTTTAATATAATCGACTTTGTCAACTAGAATGGGCCCCACTTGGACTCCTCTTGAAATCTACTATATTAATATGGATCTTATAATATTGAGACCTATCCTAGCAATAGAATTGTTTATACTTTGGCCATATAGAAAAGAATGTTAAATTCACTCCTTTGACATAAATATGTACCCCCCAATAATATAGTTGACCTTATCAATTAGAGTAGGCTTTACTTTGACTTATCTCATAATCTAATACAAGAATAAGGATCCCACTATAGTGGAACCTCTCCTAGCTATGTGAGTTTTTATATTTTGGCCACACAGATACAGGTGTAAAAGTCTTCTCATTGATATATAGATGTATCGCTAATAATGTAGTCGACCTTGTCAACTAGAGTAGGCCCTACTTCGACTCCTCTCGTAATCTACAATATAAAGATTCCACAATAGTAAGACCTATCCAAGCTATAGGTCTCTTTATATTTTTGCAACAAAGATTTGGATGTTAAAGTCACCCCATTGACATATAGATGTACCCCCTAAAATATAGTAGACTTTGTCAACTGGAGTTGGACTCCTCACGTAATATGCTATATGAATAAGGATCCCACGAAAGTCGAACACCACCTATATATGGGACTTTTTATATTTTGGCTATATAGATACGGGTGTTAAAGTTCATATTTTACACATTGATATACCCCCCTTTAATGTAGTTGACCTTATTAAAAATAATGGGCTACACTTAGACTCATTTTGTAATCTACTACATGAATAAGGATCCCTAAATAGTAGGACCTCTTATAGCTATAGGACTATTTATATTTTGGCCACAAAGATACATGTGTTATAGTCACCCTTTTGACCCATAGATATACCCCATATAATATAGTCAACCTTATAACTAAAATGGGACCCATTTGGACTTCTTTCATAATCAATTATATGAATAAGGATCCTATAATAGTGGACCCTTACTAATTATGTGACTCTTTATATTTGGGCCGCATAGATGTGGGTGTTAAATTCACCCATTTGAGATAAAGATATACTCCTATATAATATAGTTGATATTGTTAATTAGAGTGGGCCCCACTTGGATTCTAGATATAATCTACTATATAAATAAGAATCATAAAATAGTAGGACCCAACTTAGTTAGAAGACTGTATATTTTACCCATACAGATATGAGTGTTAAAATCACCCCTTTGACACATAGATTTACCTGTATAAAGTCATAGACCTTGTCAACCAGAGTGGACCCCATTTGTAATCTTCCAATAATCTACGACATGAATAAAAATTCCATAATAGTTGGACCCCACCTAACTATGAAACTCTTTATATTTTGGCCACATAAATGCTGGTGTTAAAATTACCCCTTTAACATATAGATGTACCCCCTATAATATAGTCGACCGTGTCAACTGGAGTGGGCCCTATATGAACTCCTTTTGTAATCTACTATATGAATAAGGAACCCATAATAGAGAAACCATCCTAGCTATAGGACTCTTTATATTTTGGCCACAAAGATACGGGTATTAAAGTCACCCCTTTGACACATAGATATACCCCTTATAATATAGTCGACCTTGTTAACTCAACTTGGCTCAACTTGGACTCCTCTTATAATCTACTATATGAATAAGATTGCTACAATAGTAGGACCCCTCTTATCTTTGTAACTCTTTATATTTTTGTTATACAGATGTGGGTGTTAATATCACCCCTCTGACATAAATATGTACCCCTTATAATATGGATAATTTTGTATATTGGAGTGGGCCCCACTTTGACTCTTGTCGTAATCTATAAAATGAATAAGGATCTCACAATAGTAGAATCCCTCTTTGCTATACGACTCTTTAGATTTTGGTCACACGGATACAAGTGTTAAAGTCACCCCTTTTATATCTAGATATACCCTCGATAATATAGTTGACTTTGTCAATTAGAGTGGGCCCCACTTGAGTTCTTCTTCTAATATACTAAATAAATAAAGATCCTATAATAATAGGACATATCATTATTGTGGGACTTTATATTTTTACAACACAGATGTGAGTGTTAAAGTCACCCTTTTGACATATTGATGTACCCCCTTTTAATATAGTTGACCTCTTGTTAACTGAAATGGACCCAACTTGGACTCCTCTTGTAATCTAATTCATGAATAAGGATCTTATAATAGTAGGACCTGTCCTAGCTATGGTTATTTTTATATTTTGGCAATACAGATGCGGATATTAAAGTAATCTTTTTGATATATAGATGTACCCTATATAATGTAGTCGACTTTGTCAATTGGATTGGGCCCCACTTTGACTCCTCTCATAATTTACTATATGATTATGGATCCTACAATAGTGTGACTCCTTCTAGCTATGTGACTCTTTATATTTTGGTCATATAAATACAGGTATTAAAGTTACTCCTTTGATACATAGACGTATCCCCTATAATCTTGTCGACTGTGTCAACTGGAATGGGCCCAACATGGACTCCTTTTGTAATCTACTATATGAATAAGGAATCAACAATTGAGAGAACCATCCTAGCTATAGGACTCTTTATATTTTGGCTATACAGATACGGGTGTTAAAGTTACCCCTTTGACACATAGATATACCCCCTATAATATAGACGACCTTGTTAACTCAAGTTGACTCAAATTGGACTCCTTTTGTAATCTACTACATGAATAAGGATCCTACAATAGTGGGACCCCTCCCAGCTATGTAATTTTTTATATTTTTGCCATACTGATACAGGTAATAAAGTTACTCATTTGACACATAGACGTACCCCCTATAATATAGTCGACCATGTCAACTGGAGTGGGCTCCATATGGACTCCTTTCGTAATCTACTATATAAATAAGGAACTCACAATAGAGGGAATCAACCTAGCTATAGGACTCTTTATATTTTAGCCACATAGATACGGGTGTTAAAGTCACCCCTTTGACACATAGATGTAACCCTTTGACTTTGTCAACTGGATTGGGCCCCACTTTGATACCACTCATAATTTACTATATAATTATGGATCCTACAATAGTGCGACCCTTTCTAGCTATATGACTTTTTATAATTTGGTCACACAAATACAGGTGTTAAAGTTACACCTTTGACACATAGATGTACCCCCTATAATGTGTCGACCTTGTCAACTAGAGTAGAACCCATTTGGACTCTTTTCGTAATCTACTAGATTATTAAGGATCCCATAATAGTGGGACCCCTCCAAGATAGTAGACTCTTTATATTTTGGCAATAAAGATACGGGTGTTAAAGTCACCTTTTTGACACATAGATGTATCTCCAATAATGTAGTCAATTAGAGAGGGCCCCATTTGGACTCCTCTTATAATTTACTATATGAATAAATATCCAACAATAGTGGAACACCCCTAGCTATAAAACTATTTATATTTTGGCCACATAGAAGCGGATGTTAAAGTCACCCATTTGATACAAAAATATACCCCCTATAATAAAGTTAACCTTATCAACTGGAGTGGTCCCTACTTGGACTCCTCTCAAAATCAACTACATAAACATAGATCCTAAAATAGTGGGACCCCTCCTACCTGTAGGATTCTTTATATTTTTGCTATACAGATGAGAGTGTTATAGTCACCCCTTTGACATATAGATGTACCCTTTTAATATAGTCGATTTAGGACTCTTTATATTTTGCCCATACAAATACGGGTATTAAAGTCACCCCTTTGACACAGAGGTGTACCACTTTAATTTCTTTAACCGTGTCAACTAGAGTGGGCCCCTCTTAGATTATTCATATAACCTACTACTTTAATGAAGATCCCATAATTATAAGACCCTACCTAGCTATAGGACTTTTTATATTTTTCCCACATAGATACGGGTGCTAAAGTTACTCCTTTGAGACATAGATGTACTCCCTCTAATGCAGTCGACTTTGTCAGCTAAAATAGGCCCTATTTTGACTCCTTTTGTAATTCACTATATAAAAAAGTATCCAAAAATAGTGGGTCCCCTATGCTATAGGATTTTTTATTTTAGCCATACATAAATAGGTGCTCACCCCTTTGTCATATAGATGCACCTCATATAATATAGTCGACCATATCAACTATAGTGGGCCCTATATAGACTCTTCTTGTAATCTATTACATGAATAAGAATCCAGTTATAGTGGAACCGGGCTATGAAACTCCTTATATTTTAGTCATACAGATACGGGTATTAAAGTCATCCCTTTGACACAAAGATATACACCGCTATTACATAGTCAATCTTGTCAACTATAGTAGACCCCACTTGGACACCTCTCATAATTTAGTATATGAATAAGAATCGAACAATAGTGGGACCCCTTATATCTATGGGACTCTTGTAATCTACTACAAGAATAATCTATTACAAGAATAATCTACTAGATGAATAAATATCCGATAATTGTGTGACACCTGATAGCTATTAGACTCTTTATATATTGGCTACACACAAGCGGATATTAAAGTCATCTATTTAAGACATAGATGAACCCCTCCAAGATATAGTAGGGGGGTGCACTAAAACTTCTCTTATAATTTACTACTTGAATAAAGATCCCACAATAGTGGGACCCATTCTCGTTATTGAACTCTTTATATTTTTGCTACAAACATATAGGTGTTAAATTAATCTGTTTGACTCATAGATGTACCTCCCATGATTTAGTCGGTGTAGGTACATTTAGACTCCTTGCATAATCTTCGATATGAATATTAATACTATTATAATAGGACCCCTCCTTGCAATAGGATAATATATTTTGGCCACATATATGCAGGTGTTAAAGTCACCCCTTTGACAAATATATTCATCCCCCATGATGCAGTCGGGGGGTTGCAAGTTAGACCCCTTTTATAATCTGTTATATTAGTAAAGATCCAATAATAATGTACCCCTCTTGGTTATCGAACTTTTTATATTTTGGCTATACATATATGAGTATTAAAGTCACTACTTTGACATATAGATATACGCCCTATTTTGTTATCGGGGAACGTACATTTAGACCCCTTTTATAATCTTCTATATAAAAAAGGATCTATAATAGTAGGACTCTACTAGCAATGAGACTCTTTATATTTTGACCACGCATATATGGGTGTTAAAGTCATATATTTGACCCATAGATATACCCGCTATGATATAGTCGGGGGGTATACATTTGAATACCTCTCATATACGACTACATGAAAAAGGATCCCGCAATATTAGGATCCTTTCAAACTATGAGACTATTTACTTTTTTGCCACACACATACAGGTATTAAAGTCACCCCTTTGATACATAAATATACCTCCAGTAATATAATCATGGGGGCTATACGTGGACTCCTCTTATAATCTACTACTTGAATAAGGAATCCATAATAGTTAGACCCCTTCTAGCGATGAGACTTTATATTTTGGCCATACACATACGGGTATTAAAGTAACCCCTTTGATACATAGATTTAACCCCTATGGGGTAGTCGAGGTTGGGTACACTTGGAATCATCTAATAAACTGCTATATAAAAAATAGTCCCATTGTTATGGGATAGTTAGTAGCTATTAGACTCTTTATATTTTGGTCACATACATACGGGTGTTAAAGTTACCTTTTTGACATATAAATATATCCCTATGGTATAGTAGGGGTTGGGTGTATATTTGAATTAAGAATCCCATAATAGTTGGACCCCTCCTAGATATGGGGCTCTTTATATTTTATCGACACACATGTGAGTGTGAAAGTCACCCCTTTGATACATAGATATACCCCCTTAAGGGGGTTAGGTGTATGTTTGGACTTCTCTTATAATCTGCTATTTGAATAAGGATCTGAAAATTATGGAACCCCTCCCTGTTATCGAACTTATTATATTTTGGTATCACACATGCAGGTGTTAAAGTCACCCCTTTGATATATAGATGCACTCTCGTAATGATATAGTCGGTGGGGTAGCCTTGGGGTGTATACTTTGACTTCTCTCATAATCTGCTATATGAATAAGGATCCAATAAGTTTGGGACCCCTTCTAGCTATGGTACTTTTTATATTTTGGTCATATACATATGGGAGTTAAAATCACCCCTTTGACACATAGATATACCCCCCTATGATGTAGTCGGTCGAGTATATTTGGACTCATCTCAGAATCTGCTATATGAATAAGGATTCATAATAGTGGGACCCCTCCTAGCTATGTGACTCTTTATATTTTAGCCATATACATGTTAGTGTTGAAGTCACCCATTTAATATTAGATGTATCACCCCATGATATAGTCGGGGAGGGGGCTATACTCGGACTTCTCTCATAATAGGCTAAATAAATTATGATCCCATAATAGTTGGACTTCTTTTAGTTATTTGGCTTCATATTTTGGCCATACACATACGGTTATATAAGTCACCCCTTTAACACATAGATATAACCCCTATGATGTAGTTGGGGATAGGGGGTATACTTAGACTCCATTCATAATCTTCTAGATAAATAAGAATCCTATAATTATAGGACACTTAATCGCTAATAAACTCTTTATATTTGGCCATACACAAGTGGGGGTTCAAGTCACTACTTTGATACATAGATGTACCCCTTTAAGATATAGTGGGGGGTACACTAGAACTCCTCTCATAGTATTCTACCTGAATAAGGATTCCAAAATAGTTAGACCCCTCCTAACTATGAAACTCTTTATATTTTTGCTATATACATGCAGGTGCTAAATTTACCCCTTTGATATATATAGATGTACCCCTATGACATAGTTGGGGGTTATAAATTTAGACACCTCTCATAATATTCTACATGAATAAGAATCCTACAATATTAGGACCACTTCTGGCTATGGTATACTTATCTTTTGGCCACACATATGCGGGTGTTAAAGCCACCCCTTTGACACATATATTTACTTGTTAGGATGATATCGAAGGCGCAGCGAAAGTGGAGTTAATCCCGAGCATCGATTTGGTGTATGATAAATTTAAAACTTTTTATCCAAATGATTCGTATATGCTATAGATGAAGCAAAACGGGAATCGAACCTCTATAGTCTTATACCAAATCTAACATAATTAATATTATCCATACAATACGATAGATCTAGGGGTTTAACTAGTTTATACCTACATGCAGGATTTAAAGTGTGATCGATGCAATCTACTAGGTTGATGACAAAAGAAGTATCATATATTTAAGAGAAGTTGTTCTTTGGGTACAACTGATCTCGCAATCGGACCCAGACTCCTGCACTGCGATCTCTTTGTGCCTCCGAATGCACTATCACTAAATTTCACAAACTCATAATAGAAGAAGTGATGAGAAAGAAAAAAAAACTTCTCTACTACCCGAGAGAGACACATAAAAAGAATAAAAGAAGAGATAAGAGAGAGGAGGGGCGGAAGAGAAAGAGGGCTAGAAGAGAAAGAGGGCTGGAGGCGGATGGGGTTGACTGTAGGCCTGCGGGCAGGGGCGAATCCAACTTATTCTTCTAAAATAGTGTAAACTCATTCATCAGTTGTTGTGTTATGCAATTTCATGCCTCCACTTTGTTCTCTATATTGCATCCATTGGTGAAGAAGAGTGGGGTCCGCATTATCAAAAAGTAAAACAGAATATGCTAAGAGTCTTACTCTCTTTTTTTCTCCAAGATGTGGTGTGGAGGAGGGGCAACACACGACTTCTTTCTGCTTGACCCTAAACATAGAGTACAGAAGAGGGGGAAAACTGGATTCCAGGTGCCCCCCTTGTCACTATGTGGCTCCGCCCATGCCGGCGGGGCTGCACTGACAACACAGAGAGAGAGAGAGAGAGAGTCCTCCCCTTCTTGGTCACCGACGACGATCCTGACACCCCGCCACCATTGACTGCTGATCAAGGGCAGCGGCGGAATGGGGTTGGCGATGCTGAATGGGTTCGGGAGTACTGGCCAAAGCCCTTGGGAAGTCCTCGTACGGGTAGGGGAAAAGCAAACAATATCTTATGTGTTTAGGGCTGATGTTACACAGATGCAGGTATTAAAGTCATCATTTTGACACATAGATATACCCCCTGTAATATAGTCAACATTGTCAATAGGAGTGGGTACTACTTAGACTCCTCATAATCTACTAAATGAACAAGGATCCTATCCTAGCAATGGGACTCTTTATATTTTGGTCACACAGATACGGGTATTAAAGTTACCTCTTTGATATAAAAATATACCACCTATAATGTAAGCGATCTTGTCAATAAGAGTGGGTCGTTCATGGATTACTCTCGTAATCTACTACATGAATAAGGATCCCATAATAGTGGGACCCTTCCTAGCTATGTGACTCTTAACTTTTTGGCTACACAGAAGCGGGTGTTAAAGTTACTCCCTTGATACATAGATATACCCTTCTATAATGTAGTCAACTCTATCAACAGGAGTGGACCCTACTTGGACTCCTTTTCTAATCTACTATATGAATATAGATCCTATAATATTGGGACCCCACTTTTAAATAAGACTCTTTAAATTTTGGCGATGCAGATACGGGTGTTAACGTCACCACTTGGACACATTGATGTACCCCCGTATAATATAGTCAATCTTTTCAACTAGAGTGGGCCCCACTTGGACTCCTATTGTAATCTAGTATATGAATAAGGATACAAAAATAGTGGGACCCCATCTAGCTAGGAGACTCTTTATTTTGGCCACACAGATACAGGTATAAAAGTTACCCCTTTGACATATAGATGTACCACCCTATAATGTTATTGACCTTATCAGCTATAGTGGGACAAAATTGGACTCATTTTGTAATCTACTACATAAATAAGTATCCGATAAAAATAGGATCCCTCATAGTTATAAGACTTTTTATATTTTCGCCATATAAATACGGGTGTTAAAGTCACATCTTTAACACATAAATGTACCTCTTTGAAATTTAGTCGACCTTGTCAACGAGAATGAGCCCTACTTAAACTCTTCTTAAAATCTACTATATAAATAAGAATCCCACAATAGTGGGACCTCTCCTAGGTATAAGACTCTTTATAATTTGGCTACACAAATACGAGGGAAAAGTCACCCCTTTTACAAATAGATGTACCCCCTATAATTAAGTCGACCTTTTTAACTTGAGTGGGCCCCACTCTTCTCATAATGTAACCTTAATAAAGATCCCATAATAGTGGAACCCCTCTTAGCTATGGGACACTTTATATTTTTATCACCAAGATGTGGGAGCTAAAGTTACCCCTTTGATACAGAAATATTCTCACTTAAATATATTCGACCGTATCAACTGGTATGGGCTCTAGTTGGACTCCACTCGTAATCTACTATATGAATAAGGATGCCACAATAGTAGAACCTCTCCTACCTTTAGAACTCTCTAATTATATTTTAGCCCCATAGATGCAGGTGTTAAAGTTATCACTTTAATACATAGATGTACCCACTATTAGATACATAGACATATCCCATATAATGAAGTAGACCTAGCTAACTTGAGTAGGCCTCAATTGGACTCCTATCGTAATCTACTGTATGAATAACGATCCAACAATAGTGGTACCCATTCTAGCTATGTGATTCGTTATATTTTGATCACACAGTTGTGGTTGTTAAAGTCACTACTTTGATACAGAGATGTATAATATAGTCGACGGTGTCAACTGGAGTGGAACCCACTTTGATTCCTCTCGTAATCTATAACATGAATAATGATCCTATAATATTGAGACCTCTCATAGCTATAAGAAACTTTATATTTTAACTACAAAGATATGGGTGTTAAAGTCACACGTTAGACATATAAATGCATCACCTATAATATAGTCGATATTGTCAATTGGAGTGGGCCCCACTTAGACTTCTCTCGTAATCTTATACACAAACAAAAATCCCACAATAGTAGGACCTGTCCAAGATATCGGACCTTTTATATTTTTGCCATACAGATGTGGGTGTTAAAATCACCCTTTGATTCTAGATATACCCCCTATAATATAGTCGACCTTGACAACTGGAGTGGGCCCAACTTAAACTCCTCTCGTAATCGACTACATGAATAATGATCCTATAATAGTTAGACCTCTTCTAGCTATAAATTTATTTATATTTTGGCCATACAGATGCAGATGTTAAAGTCACTATTTGATACATTGACGTACCCCTAAAAATAGTCAACTTTGTTTACTAAAGTAGGTCCCAGTTAGACCTTCTCATAATCTTTATATGAATAAGGAAACCACAATAGTGGGCCCCTCCTAGATATGAGACTCTTTATATTGTAGCCATAATAGGGGTACTAAAGTCTGTGATGACCAAGATCCAATTGGCCAAGAACCAAGACTCCTGATGTTGTGATACCAAGACGGATAAGATGAGGTGAGGTGTAAAAGGCCATGATTTAGCCCCATATCGCCTGGAGAAAAGGAGATCCTGAGCTACTTATATAATTTCTCCTTCTAAACATAGAAGACATGTTTTAAGACCGTGTGCCGCTATGGATTTCGTAAAAACTCCATAGTTAAATATGCTCGGGTGAGAGTAGTAATAGGATGTGTGACCACCTTGAAAGTCCTCGTACGGGCATAGGCAAAGTAGACAATATCTTGTATGTTTGGGGTAGATATTTATAAAGTGGTATCAGAGTCGGTTCTCCTCATAATGGGGGTCTAACTCTATACGTGGACGTGTAGCCCTTAAGGGGGTTGCATTGTGACGACCAAGATCCAATAGCCAAGAGCCATGAGTCAAGACTCTTGATGCTAGAATGCCAATATTGATAAGATGAGATAAGGTAAGGTGTACAAGGCCATAAGTTAGCCCCACATCGCTTTGAGAGATGGAAATCCTAAGCTACCTATATAATTTCCCTTCCCGTACGAGAACTTCCCAGAGGTTCACCCATCCTAGTACTACTCTCGCTCGAGTATGCTTAACTACGGAGTTCTTATTAAATCCATAGTAGCGCACGATTTTAAAACACGTCTTCTATATTTGGGAGGAAAAATTATATAAGTAGCTTAGGATTTTTTTCTCTCCAGGTGATATGGGGCTAACTCGTAGCCTTATATACCTCACCTCACTTTATCTATCTTGGCATTCCAGTCTCTGGAGTCTTGGCTTTTCCCTCTTGACTATTAGATCTTGGTTGTCATAATCCCCCCTTAAGGGCAACACGTCTACGTATAGGGTTATACACCCTCCATTGCGAGGGGAACCGGCTCTGATACCATTTTGTAAACATCTGCCCAAAATATACAAAATATTATCCGCTTTGCCTATGCTCGCACGAGGACTTCCCAAAGAGTCACCTATCCTAGTATTACTCTCGCCAGAGCACGCTTAACTACGGAGTTCTTACGAATCCGTAACGGTATATGATTTTAAAATGCGTCTTTTATGTTTAAGAGAAAAAATTATATATGTAGCTCATGATCTTCTTATCTCCAAGCGATGTGGGGCTAACTCCTAGCCTTGTATACCTCACCTCACCTCACCTCATCCATCTTGGTATCACAACCTCAGGAGTCTTAGCTCTTGGCTCTTGGCCTATTGGATCTTGGTCGTTACAAAGTTACTCATTTGACATATAGATATGCCCCCTATAATATAGCCGACCTTATCAAGTTGAGTGGGACCCACTTAGATACTTGTCATAATCTATTGTATGAATAAAGATTTGATAATATTGGGACCCCAACTAGCAATGAGATATTATATTTCTGTTACACAGTTGTGGGTATTAAAGTTACCCCATTGACGTATAGATGTACCTTCTTATAATATAGATGACTTTGTAAACTAAAGTAGGACCCACTTTGACTCCTTTCATAATTTATTGCATTATTTAAGATCCTACAATAGTATGAACCCTCCTAGATATGGGACTTTTTATTTTTTAGCCACACAGATACGGATGTTAAAGTTACCCTTTTGATACATAGATGTAACCCCTATAATATAATCGACTTTATCAACTAGAGTGGGCCCCATATAGACTCTTCTCAAAATCTACTACTTTAAATAGGATCTTATAATAGTTAGACCTCTCCTAGCTATGAGATTATTTATATTTTGGTCACACAGAAACGGGTGTTAAATTCACCCATTTGACATAAATATGTACCCCCTATAATATAGTTTACCTTATCAATTAGAGTGAGCTTCACTTGGACGCATCTCGTAATCTAATACAAGAATAAGAATCCCATAATAGTGGAACTCCACCTTGCTATGAGATTTTTTATATTTTTGCCACACAGATACGAGTGTAAAAGTCTCCCTTTGATATATAGATATACCACTAATATTATAGTCGACATTGTCAACTAGAGTGGGCCCTACTTCGACTCCTCTCATAATCGACAACCTAAATAAAGATCTCATAATAGTGAGACCTATCCTAGCTATAAGTCTCTTTATATTTTTACCATAAAGATTTGGATGTTAAAGTCACCCCTTTGATATATAGATGTACCCCCTAAAATATAGTAGACTTTGTCAAATAGAGTTGGACTCACTTGGACTCCTCACATAATATGCTAGGATCCCACGAAAGTGGGATACCAAATATATATGGGACTCTTTATATTTTGGCCACATACATACGGGTGTTAAAGTTCCTATTTTACACATTGATATACCACCCTTTAATGTAGTCGATCTTGTTAACTAGAGTGGGCCACACTTGGACTCATTTTATAATCTACTACATGAATAAGGATCCCACATAAGTAGAACCCCTCCTATCTATAGGAATATTTATATTTTGGCCATAAAGATGCGCGTGTTATAGTTATCCTTTTGACACATAGATATACCCCATATAATATAGTTGACCTTATCAACTAGAGTGGGCCCCACTTAGACTCCTCTCATAATTTACTATATGAATAAGGATTCCATAATAGTGGACCCCTACTAGCTATAGGACTCTTTATATTTGGGCTACACAGATGTGGGTATTAAAATCACCCCATTGAGACAAAGATATACCCCTGTATAATATACTTGACCACGTTATTTAGAGTGGGCCCCACTTGGACTTCATATATAATCTACTACATAAATAAAAATTCTAAAATAGAAGGACCCGACTTATTTATAAGAATCTGTATATTTTGCCCACATAGATGTGAGTGTTAAAGTCACCCCTTTGATACATAAATGTACCCCCTATAAAGTCTCGACCTTATCAACCAGAGTGAACCCCACTCGGAATCTTCTAATAATCTACGTCATGAATAAAAATTCTATAGTAGTTGGACCCTACTTAGCTATTAGACTCTTTATATTTTGGCCATATAAATACGATAATTAAATTTATCCCTTTTATACATATATGTACCCTCTATAATATAGTCGACCATATCTGCTGGAGTGGGCCCCACTTAGATTCATTTTATAATCTACTATATGATTAAGGATCCCATAATAGGGGGACCCCTCCTAACTATAGGACTCTAAACTTTGGCTACATAGATACAAATATTAAAGTTACCTTTTTGACACATAGATATACCCCCTATAATATAGTCGACCTTGTTAACTGGAGTTGACTCCACTTGGACTCCTGTCTTAATCTACTATATAAATAAGGATCCCATAATAGTGGGAACCCTCTTAGCTATGTAACTTTATATTTTTGTCATACAGATGCGGGTGTTAATGTTACCCCTCTAACACAAAGATGTACCCCTCATATTATAGTCGATCTTGTCAATTAGAGTGAGCCCCACTTTGACTCCTCTCGTAATCTACTATATGAATAAGGATCTCATAGTAGAATCCCTCCTTACTATGAGACTCTTTAGATTTTGGTCATACAGTTACGAGTGCTAAAGTCACCCCTTTTTATATATAGATGTACACCCGATAATATAGTTGACCTTGTTAATTAGAGTGGGCCCTAATTGAATTCCTCTTCTAATTTGCAACGTAAATTAAGATCATATAATAAAGGGACATATCTTAGTAGTGGGACTCTTTGTATTTTTGCCACACAGATATGTGTTAAAGTCACTCCTTTGATATATCGATAGACCCCCTTTTAATATAATTGACCATGTCAACTGGATTGGGCCCAACTTAGACTCTTCTCATAATCTACTTCATGAATAAGGATCCTATAATAGTAGGACCCATCCTAGTTATAATTAATTTTATATTTTAGCCATACAGATACGGATGTTAGAGTAATCATTTGGACATATAGATATACCCCATATAATATAGTCGACTTTGTTAACTTGATTGGGCCCTACTTCGACTCCTCCTGTAATTTACCATATGTTTATGGATTTTACAATAGTGCAACCCGTTCTATATATGTGGCTCTTTATATTTTGGTCATACAAATACAGGTGTTAAAGTTACCCCTTAAACATATAGTTGTACCCCCTATAATGTGTCGACCTTGTCAACTAGAGTGGGACACAGTTGGACTCATTTCATAAACTACTATATTATTATGGATCCCACAATAGTGGGATCCCTCCTTGCTATTGGACTCTTTATATTTTGAAAGCAAAGATACGAGTATTAAAATTACTTCTTTAACAAATAGATGTACCTTTTATAATATAGTCGACTTTGTCAAGTAGAGTGGGCCCCATTTGGAATCCTCTTTAATATATTCTACTATATAAATAAGGATCGAAAAATAATGGAACACCTCCTAGCTATGAGACTTTATATTTTGGCCACATAGAATCGGGTTTTAAAGTTACCCTTTTGACACAAAGATATAACCCCAATAATAAAGTCTACCTTATCAACTAGAGTGGGTCGCACTTGGACTCCCTTAAAATCTACTACATAAGTAAGGATCCTAAAATAGTGGGACCCCTCCTAGCGTAGGATGCTTTATATTTTTGAGATACAGATAAGGGTGTTAAAGTCACCCGTAGCCAAAATATAAATATCTCATAGCTAAGAGAAATCCCACTATTGTGATATCCTTAGCTATGAGACATTTATATTTTAGCTACACAGATGCGGGTGTTAAAATCTCCCATTTGATACAAAGATGTACCCCCTATAATATAGTCGACCTTGTCAACTGGAATGAGCTCTATTTGGACTTCCCTCATAATCTAATACATGAATAAGGATCCTATAATAGTGGGATTATTTCTAGCTTTTAGAATCTTTATATTTTATCTACATAGATGTGGGTGTAAAAATTACCCCTTTGACAAATAGATGTACCTCCTATAATATAGTCGACCTTATTAACTTGAGTGAACCCAACTTGGACTCCTATTGTAATTTACTATATAAATAAAGATCGCACAATAGTGAGACTCATCCTAGCAAAGTGACTTTATATTTGGGCCACACAGGCGCTGATGCTAAAGTCACCCCTTTGACACAAAGATGTACGTCCTATAATGTAGTCAAATTTGTTAGTTGGAGTGGGCCCCACTTGGACTCTTTTAGTAATCTACTACATGAATTAGGATCTCATTAAAGTAGGACCCTACCTACCTATGGGACTCTTTAAATTTTAGTCATACAAATCTGGGTGTTAAAGTTACACATTTAACATATAGATGAACCCTCTAAAATATAGTTGATCTTGTCAACTAGAATGGGCCTTAGTTAAATTTCTTTCGTAATCTACTATATAAAAAAGGATCCCAAAATAGTAGAACCCATCCTATCTATAAGATTCTTTATATTTTGGCCATAAAGATATGGATATTAAAGTCATCTCTTTGATAAATAGATGTACCCATATAATGTAGTCAACCTTGTCAAATAGAGTGGGCCTATTTGGACTCCTTACGTAATCTACTATATGAATAAGGATCCTAAAATAGTAGAACCCCTTCTAGCTGTAGGACTCTTTATATTTGCGCCATAAATCTACAAGTGTTAAATTTACCACTTTGGGAACAAGGTGTAGCCCCCTATAATATAGTTGACATTGTTAACTAAAGGGTCCAATATTGACTTCTCATGTAATTTACTATATGAATAAGAATCCAACAATAGTGGGACCCGACCTAGTTATGTGACTCTTTATATTTTTCCCACACAGATATAAGTGTTATAGTCAAACTTTTGACACATAGATGTACCCCGATAAAGTCGTTGACCTTGTCAATAGGAGTGGGCCCTATTTGGACTCCTCTCATAATGTACTATAGATGTACCTCCTATAATATAGTCAACCTTGTCAGCTAGAGTGGGCCCTACATAGACTCCTTTGGTAATCTACTAAATATATAAGGATCTCATAATAATGGGACCCCTCTTAGCAATAAGATACTATATATTTTTGCCACATAGATACGGGTAATAAAGGCACCCCTTTGACACATAGATGTACCCCCTATATGTAGTCGACCTTGTTAAGTAAAGTGGGTCCCCCACTAGGATTCATCTCGTAATCAACTATATCAATAGGGATCCCATAATTGTAGGACCCCTCCTAGTTAAGGGATTTTTTATATTTTGGCCACACAGATGCGGGTGTTAAAGTCACCCCATTAATACAAAGATATACCTTTCTATAATATAGTCAACCTTGTAATTTTGCCATACAGATGCGAGTGTTAAATTTACCTACTTGATATATAGATGTACCCCCTTTAATGTAGTCGACCTTGTCAACTGAAGTGGGCCATACTTGGACTCCTCTTGTAATCTACTATATGAATGAGAATACCATAATGGTAGGACCCCTTCTAGCTATGTGATAATTTATATTTTTTCCATACAGATGGGGGTGTTAAAGTCATCATTTTGATACATAGATGTATACCCTATAATGTAGTCTACTTTGTTAAAAAGAGTGGCCCCCACTTGGAATCCTCTCGTAATATACTATATGATTAAGGATCCCATAATAGTGGGACTCCTTCTAGATATGAGACTATTTATATTTTGGCCATACATATAAGGATGTTAAACTCACCCCTTTAACACAATGATGTACCCCTATATAATATAGTTGACCTAGTCAATTGGAGTGTGCCCAAATTGGACTCCTTTCATAATCAACAACATAAACAAGGATCCTACAATAACATGACCCCTTCAAGATATGGGACTCTTTATATTTTGGTTATACAGATATGGGTATTAAAGTCACCATTTGACATATTGATGTACCCCATATAATGTGGGACCCCTCCTAGCTATAGGACTCAATATATTTTGGCCACACAGATGCAGGTATTAAAGTTATCTCTTTTTACTTATAGATGTACCCCCAATAATATAGCCAACCTTATTAATTAAAGTGGGCCCCACTTATACTCCTCTCGTAATCAACTACATAAATAAAGATTTTATTATAATAAGACCCATCCTAGTTATGAGACTCTTTATATTTTTGCCATATAAATGTGAGTGTTAAAGTCACATCTTGGAAACGCCGATGTACCCCCTTTAATCTACTACATGAATAAGAATCTCATAGTAGTAGGACCCCTCTTAGCTATGGGACTCTTTATATTGTTGCCACACGGACACAGATATTAAAGTCACCCCTTTAACATAAAAATATACCCAATATAATATTATCGACTTTGCAGTTGGAGTGGCCCTATTTAAACTATTCTCAGAATCTACTATATGAATAAAGATCGTATAATAGCGGGACCCCTTCTAGTTATAAGACTCTTTATATTTTGGCTACATGGATACGAGTGTTAAACTCACCCCTTTAACACAAAGATATACCCCTTATAATATAGTTGACCTTGTCAATTGGATTAGGCCATGCACACTTGGACTTCACTCACAATCTACTGCATGAATATGGATCCAATAATAGTAGGACCCTGCCTACCTATTGGACTCTTTATATTTTTACCACATAAATGTGGGTACTAAAGTTACCCATTTGATATATAGATATACCTACCTATAATGTAGTCGATCTTATCAACTAGAGTGAGCCCCACTTGGACTTCTTTCATAATTTAGTACATCAATAAGGATCCTACAATAAGGGGGGCCCTCCTAGATATAGGCCTTTTTATATTTTGGCCAAACAGATACGGGTGTTAAAGTCACCCTTTTGACACATAGATATACCCACTATAATGAAGTAGACCTAGTATACTTGAGTAAACCCCAATTGGACTCCTTTTATAATCTACTGCATGAATAACGATCCCATAATAGTGTTACCACTTCTAGCTATGTGATTGCTTATATTTTTGTCACACAGATGCGGGTGTTATAGTCACCACTTTAATAAAGAGATGTATAATATAGTCGACATTGTCAACTGGAGTGGGACCCATTTAGGCTCTTCTCATAATCTATAATCTGAATAAGGATCCTATAATATTGAGACCCCTTCTAGCTAAAAGACTCTTTATATTTTGACTATAAATATACAGGTATTAAAGTCACACCTTGAACTTATAGGTAATCCCCTATCATATAGTCGACCTTGTCAACTAGAGTGGGCCCCACTTAGACTTCTCTTGTAACATTATATACAAACAAAGATCCCAAAATAGTAGGACCCATCCTAGATATATACTTTTTATATTTTTTCCAAATAGATATGGGTATTAAAATCACCTATTTGACTCTAGATGTATCCCCCTATAATATAGTCTACCTTGATAACTGGAATTGGCCCAACTTAAACTCCTCTTGTAATTGACTACATGAATAATGATCCTATAATAGTTGGACCTCTTCTAGCTATAACTTTTTTTATATTTTGGCCACACAGATGCAGGTGTTATAGTCATCCTTTTGACATACTAAGGTACCCCCAAAAATATAGTCGATTATGTTTACTAAAGTAGGCCCCACTTGGACCCTCTCGTAATATCTACATAAATAAGGATCCCACATTAGTGAAACCCCAATTAGCTATGGGACTCTTTATATTGTAGCTACACAAGGGATGCTAAACTCACTCATTTGACACATACATATGCCCCCTATAATATAGTCAACCTTATCAACTTGAGTGAGCCCCATTTTGACACTTATCCTAATTTACTTTATGAATAAAGATCTGATAATATTGGAACCCCACCAAGCTATGGGATATTATATTTTGGCTACACTGTTGCGGGTATTAAAGTTACCCCTTTGACACATAGATGTACCCTCCTATAATATAGATGACGTTGTAAACTAGAGTGGGTCCCACTTTGACTCCGTTCGTAATCTATTACATTATTAAGGATCCCACAATAATGGGAACCCTTATAGCTATGAGACTTTTTATTTTTTGGCCACATAGATATAGGTGTTAAAATCACCCCTTGATATATAAATATACCCCTTTTAATATAGTCGACTTTGTCAACTAGAATGGGCCCCATTTGTACACCTCTTGAAATCTACTATATTAATAAGGTTCTTATAATATTTGGACCTATCCTAGCTATGGGACTATTTATGCTTTGGCCATATAGAAATGGATGTTAAATTCACCCCTTTGATATAAATATGTACCCCCCAATAATATAGTTGACCTTATCAATTAGAGTAGGCTTTACTTAAACTCATCTCGTAATCTAATACAAGAATAAGGATCCCACTATAGTGGAACCTCTCCTAGCTATGTGAGTTTTTATATTTTGGCCACACAGATATAGGTGTAAAAGTCTTCCTTTGTTATATAGATGTATCGCTAATAATGTAGTCGACCTTCTCAACTAAAGTGAGCCCTACTTGAACTCCTCTCATAATGTAAAACATAAATAAAGATTCCACAATAGTAAGTCCTATCCAAGCTATAGGTCTCTTCATATTTTTGCAACAAAGTTTTGGATGTTAAAGTCACCCCTTTGACATATTGATATACCCCCTAAAATATAGTAGACTTTGTCAACTGGAGTTGGACTCCTTACGTAATATGCTATATGAATAAGGATCCCACGAAAGTCGGACACCACCTATATATGGGACTTTTTATATTTTGGCCATATAGATACGGGTGTTAAAGTTCACATTTTACACATTGATATACCCCCATTTAATATAATTGACCTTATTAACAATAAAGGGCCACACTTGGACTTATTTTGTAATTTAATATATAAATAAGGAACCCTAAATAGTGGGGCCCCTTATAGCTATAGGAATATTTATTTTTTGGTTGCAAAGATACATGTGTTATAGTCACCCTTTTGACCCATAAATATACCCCATATAATATAGTCGACCTTACAACTAAAGTGGGCCCCACTTGGACTTCTCTCATAATCAACTATATGAATAAGGATCCCATAATAGTGGACCCCAACTAGTTATGTTACTCTTTATATTTGGGCCATATAGATGTGGGTGTTAAATTCACCCATTAGAGGTAAAGATGTACCCCTATATAATATAGTTTATATTATTAATTAGAGTGGGCCCTATTTGGACTCTATATATAATCTACTACATAAATAAGAATCACAAAATAGTAGGACTCGGCCTAGTTATAAGACTCTGTATATTTTACCCATACAGATGTGAGTGTTAAAGTTACCCCTTTGATACATAGATGTACCCCCTATAAAGTCATCGCCTTGTCAACCGGAGTGGACCCCATTTGGAATCTTCTAATAATCTACATCATGAATAAAAATTCCATAATAGTTGGACCCTATCTAACTATGAGACTCTTTTTATTTTGGCCACACAAATACTGGTGTTAAAGTTACCCCTTTAACACATAGACGTACCCCTTATAATATAGTCGACCGTGTCAACTGGAGTGGGCCTCACATGGATTCTTTTCGTAAAATACTATATGAATAAGGAACCCACAATAGAGGGAACTATCCTAGCTATAGGACTCGTTATATTTTGGCCATACAAATACAGGTGTTAAAGTCACCCTTTTGACACATAGATGTACCCCCTATAATATAGTCGACCTTGTTAACTCAAATTAGCTCAACTTGGACTTCTCTTGTAATCTACTACATGAATAAGGATCCTACAATAGTAGGACCCCTCCTAGCTATATAACTCTTTATATTTTTATCATACAGATACGGGTGTTAATGTCATCCCTCTAACATAAAGATGTACCCCTTATAATATAGTCGATTTTGTCAATTAGAGTAGGCCCAACTTTGACTTCTCTCGTAATCTACAACATGAATAAAGATCTCACAATTATAGAATCCTTCCTTGCTATAAGACTCTTTAGATTTTAGTCAGACAGATACAAGTGTTAAAGTCACCCCTTTTATATCTAGATATACCCTCGATAATATAGTCGACCTTGTCAATTAGAGTGGGCCCCACTTGAATTGCTCTTCTAATATACTACATAAATAAAGATCCTATAATAATAGGATATATCTTAGTTGTGGGACTTTTTGCATTTTTACCATACAGATATGAGTGTTAAAGCCACCCCTTTGATATAATGATGTACCCCCTTTTAATATAGTTGACCTTGTCAACTGGAATGGACCTAACTTTGACTCCTCTCGTAATCTAAATTCATAAATAAGGATCCTATAATAGTAGGACTCGTCCTAGCTATGGTTATTTTTATATTTTGGCCATACAGATACGGATATTAAAGTAATCCTTTTGACACATAGATGTACCCCATATAATATAGTCGACTTTTTCAACTGAATTGGGCCCCACTTTGACTCCTATTATAATTTACTATATGATTATGGATCCTATAATAGTGCGATCCCTTCTAGCTATGTGACTCTTTATATTTGGTCACACAAATATAGGTGTTAAAGTTATCCCTTTGACACATAGATGTACCCTCTATAATGTATCGACCTTGTCAACTAGAGTAGGACCCATTTGGACTCTTTTCATAATCTACTAGATTATTAAGGATCCTATAATAGTGGAACCCTTCCAAGATAATAGACTCTTTATATTTTGGCAATAAAGATATGGGTGTTAAAGTCACCTTTTTGACACATAGATGTATCTCCTATATTGTAGTCAACTAGAGTGGGCTGCATTTGGACTCATCTTATAATTTATTATATGAATAAGGATCCAACAATAGTGGGACACCCCTAGCTATGAAACTATTTATATTTTGGCCATACAGAAGCAGATGTTAAAGTCACCCATTTGACACAAAGATGTACCCCCTATAATAAAGTCGACCTTATCAACTGGAGTAGGCTCCACTTGGACTCCTCTCAAAATCAACTATATATATATATGAATCCAAAAATAGTAGGACCCCTCCTAGCTGTAGGATTCTTTATATTTTTACCATAAAGATGAGGGTATTAAAGTTACCCCTTTGATATACAGATGCACCCCTTTAATATAGTCGATTTAGGAATCTTTATATTTTGCCCATACAAATACGGGTGTTAAAGTCACCCCTTTGACACTGAGATGTACCCCTTTAATTTCTTTAACCGTGTCAACTGGAGTGGGCCCCTCTTGGATTATTCACATAACCTACTACTTTAATAAAGATTCCAGAATTATAAGACCCACCTAGCTATAGGACTTTTTATATTTTTCCCACATAGATACGGGTGCTAAAGTTACTCCTTTGAGATATAGATATACTCCCTCTAATGTAGTCAACTTTGTCAACAAATGGGCCCTATTTTGACTCTTTTTGTAATCCACTATAAAAAAAAGTCTCCAATAATAGTGGGTCCCCCATGCTATAGGACTTTTTATTTTAGCCATACAGAAATAGGTGCTAAAGTCACCAGTCGACCATATCAACTATAGTGGGGCCTATATAGACTCTTCTCGTAATCTATTACATGAATAAAAATCCTTTAATAGTGGGATCGGGCTATAAACTCTTTATATTTTGGTAATACAGATGCAGGTATTAAAGTCACCCCTTTGACACAAAGATGTACCCCCTATTATATAGTCAATCTTGTCAACTATAGTAGGCCCCACTTGGGCACCTCTCGTAATTTATTATATGAATAAGAATTGGACAATAGTGGGACCCCTCCAGCTATGGGACTCTTGTAATCTACTACAAGAATAATCTGCTAGATGAATAAATATCTAATAATTGTGCGACACCTGATAACTATCAGACTCTTTATATATTGGCTACACACAAGCGAATGTTAAAGTCACCTATTTGAGACATAGATGAACCCCTCCAAGATGTAGTAGGGGGGTGTACTAAAACTTCTCTTATAATTTGCTACCTGAATAAAGATCCCATAATAGTGGGACCTATTCTCGTTATTGGACTTTTATATTTTTGCTACAAACATGCAGGTGTTAAATTCAACTGTTGTACTCATAGATGTATCTCCCATGATGTAGTTGGTGCATGTACATTTAAACTCCTTGCATAATCTTCGACATAAATATTAATACTACAATAATAGGACCCCTCCTAGCAATAGGATAATATATTTTGGCCACACATATGTGGGTGTTAAAGTCATCCCTTTGAAAAATATATGCACCCCCCATGATGCAGTCGGGGGGTTGCAAGTTATACCCCTCTTATAATCTGTTATATTAGTAAAGATCCTATAATAATGGGACCCATCTTGGTTATCGAACTTTTTATATTTTGGCTATATACATATGAGTATTAAAGTCACCACTTTGACATATAGATATACACCCTATTTTTTTATCGGGAAAGGTACATTTAAACCTCTTATAATGTTCTACATAAAAAAGGATCTACAATCATGGGACCCCCTAGTTATGAGACTCTTTATATTTTGACCACACATATATGGGTGTTAAAGTCACCCATTTGACACATAGATATACCCGCTATGATGTAGTCGGGGAGTATACATTTGAACACCTCTCATATATGACTATATGAATAAGGATCCCATAATATTAGGATCCTTTCCAGCTATGAGACTATTTATTTTTTTATCACACACATGCCGGTGTTAAAGTCACCCCTTTGATACATAAATGTACATCCTATAATGTAATCGTGGGGGTACACTTTGACTCCTCTTATAACCTACTACCTGAATAAGGATTCCATAATAGTTAGACCCCTCCTAGTGATGAGACTTTATATTTTGGCCATACATATACGGGTATTAAAGTTACCCCTTTAACACATAGATATAACCATCATGGGGTAGTCGAGGGGGGGTACACTTGGAATCATCTTATAATCTGCTATATAAAAAATAGTCCCATTGTTATGGGATACCTGGTAACTAATAGACTCTTTATATTTTGGTCATATACATACAGGTGTTAAAGTTACCTTTTTGACATATAGATATACCCCTATAATGTAATAGGGGTTGGGTGTATACTTGAATTAATAATCCCATAATAGTTGGACCCCTCCTAGATATGGGACTTTTTATATTTTATCGACATACATGCTAGTGTAAAAGTCATCCCTTTGGTACATAGATATACCCGTTTAATGGGGTTAGGTGTATACTTGGACTCCTCTCATAATCTGCTATTTGAATAAGGATCTGAGAATAATGGGACCCCTCCCTAATATCGAACTTATTATATTTTGGTATCACATATGAGGGTGCTAAAGTCACCCCTTTGATATATAGATGCACTCCCGTAATGATATAGTCGGTGGGGTTGCCTTGGGGGGTATACTTTGACTTCTCTCATAATCTGCTACATGAATAAGGATCCTATAAGTTTGGGACCCCTTGTAGCTATGGGACTTTTTATATTTTGGTCATATATATATCAGCGCTAAAGTCACCCCTTTTACAGATAGATATACCCCCCTATGATGAAGTCGGCCGAGTATATTTGGACTCATCTCAGAATCTGCTATATGAATAAGGATCCATAATAGTGTGACGCTTCCTAGCTATGTGACTCTTTATATTTTAGCCATATATATATTATTATTAATGTCACTCCTTTAACACTAGATGTACTACCCCATGATGTAGTCAGGATGGGGGCTATACTTGGACTTCTCTCATAATCAGCTAAATGAATTATGATCCCATATTAGTTAGACTTCTTCTAGTTATTTGGCTTCATATTTTGACCACACACATATAGGTATATAAGTCATCCCTTTAACACACAGATGTAACCCCTATGATGTAGTCGAGGATGGGGGGTATACTTAGACTCCATTCATAATCTGCTAGATAAATAAAAATCCTATAATTATAGGATACTTAATAGCTAAGGAACTCTTTATATTTTGGCCATACACAAGTGGGTGTTAAAGTCACTACTTTGATACATAGATGTACCCCTCCAAGATGTAGTGGGGGGTACACTAGAACTCCACTCATAGTATGCTACCTGAAAAGGATTCCATAATAGTGGGACCCCTCCTAACTATATAACTCTTTACATTTTTGCTATGTACATGCAGGTGTTAAAGTTACCCCTTTGAAACATAGATATACCTCTATGACGTAGTCGGGGGTTATAAATTTAGACACCTCTCATAATATTCTACATGAATAAGAATCCTACAATATTAGGACCACTTCTGGCTAACTTATCTTTTAGCCACACATATGTGGGTATTAAAGCCACCCCTTTGATACATATATTTACTAGTTAGGATGATATCGGAGGCGCAGCAAAAGTAGAGTCAATGCCGAGGATCGATTCGGTGTATGATATATTTAAAGCTTTTCATCCAAATGATTCGTATATGCTATAGATGAAACAAACCGAGAATCAAACCTCTATAGTCTTATACTGAATCTAACATAATTACTATTATCCATACAATACGATAGATCTAGGGGTTTAACTAGTTTATACTTTTATGCGGGATTTAACAGTGTGATCGATGTCAATCTACTAGGTTGATGACAAAGGAAGTATCTATGTGTTTATGAGAAGTTGTTCTTTGGGTACAACCGATCTTGAAATCTCACCCAGACTCTTTTACTGTGATCTCTTTGTGCCTCAATATGCAAGCTTTTCCTATCACTAAATCTCACACACTCACAATAGAAGAAGTGATGAGAGAGAAAAAAACTTCTCTACTACCCGAGAGAGACACACAGAAAGAACAAAAGAAGAGATAAGAGAGAAAGACGGGGGGCTGGAAGAGAAAGAGGGCCGGAGGTGGACGGGTCTGACCGGAGGCCTGTGGGCAGGGGCAAATCTAACTTATTCTTCTAAAATAATGTAAACATATTCATCAGTTGCTGTGTTGTGTAATTTCACGCCTCCACTTTATTCGCTCTATTACATCTATTGGTGAAGAAGAGTAGGGACTGCATTATTAAAAAGTAAAACAGAATATGAGAGTTTTACTCTTTTTTCTCCAAGATGTGGTGTGAAGGAGGGGAAACACATGGCTGCTTCCTGCTTGGCCCCAAACATAGAGTACAAAAGAGGAGGAAAAAACTAGATTTCAGGGGGGCACCTTCCCCCTCTTGTCACTACATGGGTCGACCCATGCCGGCGGGGCTGCACTGACAATGCAGAAAGAGAAAGAGAGTCCTCCCTTTCTTGGTCACCGGCTACGATCCTGACACCCTGATACCGCTGACCGTGGATCAAATGCAGCGGCAGAATGGGGTTGGCGGTGCTGAATGGTTTTGGGAGTACTGGCCAGAGCCCTTGGGAAGTCCTTGTACGGGTAGGGGAAAAGCAAATAATATCTTGTGTATTCGGGGCCGATGTTACACAAATACAGATGTTAAAGTCATCATTTTGACACATAGATGTACTCCCTATAATATAGTCAACCTTGTCAATTGGAGTGGGCACTACTTAGACTCCTTATAATCTACTACATGAACAAGGATCCCACTATCCTGGGACCCCTCCTATCAATTGGACTCTTTATAATTTGGCCACACAGATACGAGTATTAAAGTTACCTCTTTGATATAAAAATATACCACCTATAATGTAGACGATATTATCAATAGGAGTGGGTCGTTCATGGATTACTCTCGAAATCTACTACATGAATAATAATCCCATAATAGTGGGATCCTTCTTAGCTATGCGACTCTTCATTTTTTTGGCTACACATAAGCGGGTGTTAAAAGTTACTCCCTTGATACATAGATATACCCTCCTATAATATAGTCAACTCTATCAACAGGAGTGGACCCCACTTGGACTCCTCTTGTAATCTACTACATGAATATAGATCCTGTAATATTTGGACCCCTCCTTTAAATGAGACTCTTTAAATTTTGGCCAAATAGATACGGGTATTAACGTCACTACTTGGATACATTAATGTACCCCCAATAATATAGTCCATCTTGTCAACTAGACTGGGCCCCACTTAGACGCCTCTTGTAATATAGTACATGAATAAGGATCCAAAAATAGTAGGACCCCACCTAGCTAAGGGACTCTCTATTTTTGCCACACTTATGCATGTGTAAAAGTTACCCCTTTGACACATAGATATACTACCCTATAATGTTGTCAACCTTGTCAGCTATAGTGGGACAACATTGGTCTCATTTCGTAATCTACTACATGAATAAGTATCCCATAAAGTGGCATCCCTTATAGTTATGAGACTTTTTATATTTTCGCCACACAGATACGGGTGTTAAAGCTACCCCTTTAAAACATAAATGTACCTCTTTATAATTTAGTCGACCTTGTCAATGAGAGTGAGCCCTACTTAGACTCATCTCAAAATCTACTATATAAATAAGAATCCTACAATAGAGGAACCCCTCCTAGGTATAGGACTCTTTATATTTTGGCTATATAAATCAAGTGGTAAAGTCACCCCTTTGACAAATAGATGTACCCCCTAAATTAAGTCGACTATTTTAACTTGAGTAGGCCCCACTCTTCTCATAATGTACTACCTGAATAAAGATCCCATAATAGTGGAACCCTTCTTAGCTATGGGACACTTTATATTTTTATCACCAAGATGCGGTTGCTAAAGTTACCCCTTTGACATAGAAATATACTCACTAAAATATAATCGACCTTATCAACTGGTGTGGTCTTTAGTTGGACTCCTCTCATAATCTACTATATGAATAAGGATCCCACAATAGTGGAACCCCTCCTACCTTTGGAACTCTTTAATTATATTTTAGCCCCAAAGATGCGGGTGTTGAAGTCATCACTTTAATACATAGATGTACCCACAATTAGATACATAGATGTACCCCCTATAATGAAGTAGACTAATCAACTTGAGTGGGCCTCAATTAGACTCCTATCATAATCTAGTGTATGAATAATGATCCAACAATAGTGGTACTCATTCTAGCTATGTGATTCTCTATATTTTGGTCACACAGTTGTGGTTGTTAAAGTCGCCCCATTGATACAGAGATGTATAATATAGTGGACGTTGTCAACTGGAGTGGAACCCACTTTGACTCCTCTCGTAATCTACAATATGAATAATGATCCTATAATATTGAGACCCCTCCTAGCTATGAGTCACTTTGTAATTTAACCACAAAGATAAGGGTGTTAAAGTCACACCTTAGATATATAAATGTATCACCTATAATATAGTCGACCTTGTCAACTGGAGTGGGCCCCACTTAGACTTCTCTCATAATCTTATACACAAACAAAGATCTCACAATAGTAGAACCCGTCCAAGATATGGGACTTTTATATTTTTGCCCCATAGATGTGGGTATTAAAATCACCCCTTTGATTCTAGATATACCCTCGATAATATAGTCGGCCTTGACAATTGGAGTGGGCCCAACTTAAACTCCTCTCGTAATCGACTACATGAATAATGATCCTATAATAGTTGGTCCCCTTCTAGCTATAAATTTTTTTATATTTTGGCCATATAGATACGAATGTTAAAGTCACTATTTGACACATTGACGTACTCCTAAAAATATAGTCGACTTTGTTTACTAAAGTAGGTCCCACTTGGACCCTCTCATAATCTCTATATGAATAAGGATCCCACAATAATGGGCCCTTCCTAGTTATATGACTCTTTATATTGTGGCTATAATGGGGGTATTAAAGTCTGTGATGACCAAGATCTAATAGACCAAGAACCAAGACTCCTGAGGCTATGATACCAAAATAAATGATGTGAGGTGAGGTATACAAGGCCATGATTTAGCCCCACATCGCTTGGAGAGAAGGAGATCCTGAGCTACTTATATAATTTTTCATCCCAAACATAAAAGACACGTTTCAAGACCGTTCGCCGCTATAGATTTCGTAAGAACTCCATAGTTAAATGTGCTCGGGCGAGAGTAGTAATAGGATGGATGACCCCTTTGAAAGTTCTCATGCGGGTATAGGCAAAGCAGACAATATCTTATGTGTTTGGGGCGGATGTTTACAAAATGGTATCAGAACTGGTTCTCCTCACAATGGGGGTCAAACTCTATACGTGGACGAGTAGCCCTTAAAGGGGTTGGATTGTGACGACCAAGATCCAATAGCTAAGTGCCAAGACTCCTGATGCTAGAATGCCAAGATTAATATGATGAGATAAGGTAAGGTGTACAAGGCCATGAGTTAGCCCCACATCACCTAGAGAGATGGAAATCCTAAGCAACTTATACAATTTCCCTTTTTGTATGAGAACTTCCCAGAGGTTCACCCATCCTAGTACTACTCTTGCCTGAGCATGCTTAACTATAGAGTTCTTATGAAATCCGTAGTGGTGCACAATTTTAAAACGCATCATCTATATTTGGGAGGGGAAATTATATAAGTAGCTCAAGATCTTTTTCTCTCCAGATAATATGGGGCTAACTCGTGGCCATGTATACCTCACCTCAACTCATCCATCTTGGTATTCTAGTCTCTGGAGTCTTAGCTTTTACCTCTTGACTATTGGATCTTGGTTGTCACAATCCCTCCTTAAGGGCAACACATCTACGTATAGGGTTATACACCCCCCATTGCGAGGAGAATCGGCTCTGATACTATTTTGTAAACATCTTTCCCAAATACACAAGATATTATCCACTTTGCCCATGCCCGCATGAGGACTTCCCAAAGATTTAAATATCCTAGTATTACCCTCGCTCGAGCATGTTTAACTACGGAGTTCTTACGAAATCCGTAACGACGCACGATTTTAAAATGCATCTTCTATGTTTAAGAGAAAAAATTATATAAGTAGCGCAGGATCTTTTTATCTCCAAGCAACATGGGACTAACTCATGGTCTTGTATACCTCAGCTCACCTCATTCATCTTGGCATCACAGCCTCAGGAGTCTTAACTCTTGGCTCTTGGTCTATTGGATCTTGGTCGTCACAAAGTCACTCATTTGACACATAGATATGTCCCCTATAATATAGCCGACCTTATCAACTTGAGTGGGATCCACTTTGACTCTTGTCATAATCTACTGTATGAATAAAGATTCGATAATATTGGGACCCCATCTAGCTATGGGATATTATATTTTGGTTACATAGTTATGGGTACTAAAGTTACCCCTTTGACATATAAATATAACTTCTTATAATATAGATGACTTTGTAAACTAAAGTGGGACCCACTTTGACTCGTTTCGTAATCTATTATATTATTTAGGATCCCACAATAGTATGAACCCTCCTAGCTATGGGACTTTTTATTTTTTGGCCATACAGATACGGATGTTGAAGTCACCCTTTTGATACATAAATGTACCCCCTATAATATAATCGAATTTATCAACTAGAGTGGGCCCTACATGGACTCCTCTCAAAATCTACTACTTTAATAAGGATCTTATAATAGTTAGACCTCTCCTAGCCACGAGATTATTTATACTTTGATCATACAGAAACGGGTGTTAAATTTATCCATTAGACACAAATATGTATTCCCTATAATATAGTTTACCCTATCAATTAGAGTGGGCTTCATTTGGACTCCCTTAAAATCTACTACATAAGTAAGGATCCCAAAATAGGGGACCCCTCCTAGCTGTAGGATGCTTTATATTTCTTCCATACAAATGAGGGTGTTAAAGTCACCCCTTTGACATATAAATGTACCCCATTAATATAGTCGACTTATGACTCTTTATATTTTGCCCATACAAATGCGGATATTAAAGTCACATCTTTGACCTAGAGATGCACCCCTTATAATATCTTTGACCATGTCAATCGGAGTGGGCCCCACTTGGACTCTTCACATAACCTACTACTTTAATAAAGATCTTAAAATTATAGAACCCCTCCTAGCTATGGGACTCTTTATATTTTTTCCATATAGATACAGGTGTCTATGGGACGCTTTATATTTTTTCCATATAGATACGGGTGTTAAAGTTACTCATTTGAAACATAGATGTACCCCCTATAATATAGTTACCTTAGGCAGCTGAAATGGGCCCTATTTTGACTCTTTTTGTAATCCACTATATAAAGAAGTGCCCAATAATAGTGGGCCCCCAATAAGCTATAGGACTTTTTATTTTAGCCACACAAAAATGGGTGCTAAAGTCACCCATTTGATATATAGATATACCTCGTATAATATAATCAACCATATCAACTGGAGTGGGCCCAATAAAGACTCATCTCGTAATCTACTACATGAATAAGAATCCAGTAATAGTGAAACCCCTCCTAGATATGGAACTCTTTATATTTTGGCCATATAGATATGGGTATTAAAGTCAACCCTTTGACACATATATGTACCCCCTATGAAGTAATCGAGCTTGTCAACTTGAGTTGTCCCTACTTGGACTCCTCTCGTAATCTATTATATGAATAAGGATCTCACAATAGTAGAACCCCACTTGCTATAGGACTCTTAATATTTTACCCATACAGATTTGGGTATTAAAGTTACCACTTGGACATATAGATGTATCCCCTATAATGTAAACAATCATGTCAACTAGAGTGGGACCCTCTTGTACTTTTTTCGTAATCTACTATATTTTTAAGGATCCCATAATAGAAGGACCCCTTCAAGTTATGTGACTTTTTATATTTGGGATATACAGAAATAGGTATTAAAGTTACCCCTTCGAAATATAGATATATCCCTCATAATGTAGTTTACTTTATCAACTTGAGTGTGCCTCACTTGGACTCCTCTCATTGTCTACTACATGAATAAGGATATCACAATAGTGGGACTCCTTTTAGCTATGTGACATTTATACTTTGGCCACACAGATACAGGTATTAAAATTACCCATTTGATATAGAGATGTACCCCCTATAATATAGTCGACCTTCTCAACTGGAATGAGCTCTATTTGGACTTTTCTCGTAATCGAAAACATAAATAAAGATCCTACAATAGTGGGATAACTTCTAGCTATTAGAATCTTTATATTTTATCTACATAGATGTGGGTGTTAAAATCACCCCTTTGACATACAGATGTACCTCCTATAATATAGTCGACCTTGTCAACTTAAGTGAACCCCACTTGGACTCCTATTGTAATTTACTATTTAAATAAAGATTCCACAATAGTGAGACTCATCCTAGCTAGGTGAATTTATAGTTGGGACACACAGAAGCAAATGTTAAATTCACCCCTTTAACACAAAGATATACCCCCTATAATATTGTCAAATTTGTTAGTTGGAGTGGGCCCCACTTGGACACTTCTAGTAATCTACTATATGAATTAGGATCCCATAAAAGTAGGACCCTACCTACCTATGGGACTCTTTAAATTTTAGCCGCATAGATACGAGTGTTTAAGTTACGTATTTGACATATAGATGAACCCCCTAAAATATAGTCGATCTTGTCAACTAGAATGGGCCCTAGTTAAACTTCTTTCGTAATCTACTATATAAAAAAGGATCCTAAAATAGTGGGACGCATCCTAGCTATAAGATGCTTTATATTTTAGCCATACAGATATGCATATTAAAGTCATCTCTTTGATACATAGATGTACCCCTATAATATAGTAGACCTTGTCAAATAGAGTGGGCCTATTTGGAATTCGTACATAATCTACTATATGAATAAGGATCCTACAATAATGGAACCCCTTCTAGCTATGGGTCTCTTTATATTTATGCAACAAATCTACAAGTATTAAATTCATTACTGTGGAAAAAAGGTGTACCCCCCTATAATATAGTTAACATTGTTAACTAAGGGTCCAATATTGACTTCTCATGTAATTTACTATATGAATAAAAATCCCACAATAGTGCTACCCGACCTAGTTATGTGACTCTTTATATTTTTCCCATACAGAGGCAAGTGTTATAGTCAAACTTTTGACAAATAGATGTACCCCGATAAAGTCGTTGATCTTGTCAATCGGAGTGTGCCATATTTGGACTCCTCTTATAATCTACTATAGATGTACCACCTATAACATAGTTGACCTTGTCAGCTAGAGTGGCCCCATATGGACTCCTTTGGTAATCTACTAAAAATATAAGGATCCCACAATAATGGGACCCCACTTAGCAATAAGATACTTTATATTTTTGCCACATAAATATGGGTATTAAAGGTACCCCTTTGACACATAGATTTACCCCCTATATGTAGTCAACCTTGTTAAGTGAAATGGGCCCCCACTAGAACTCATCTCGTAATCAACTACATCAATAGGGATCCCACAATAGTAGGACCCCTCCTAGTTAATGAATCTTTTATATTTTGGTCACACAAATGCTGGTGTGAAAGTCACCCCTTTAATACAAAAATATACCCTTATGTAATATAGTTGACCTTGTATACTTGAGTGAGCCCTATTTGGACTTCTCTCCTAATCTACTACATAAATTAAGATCCCACAATAGTGGGACCCATCCTCCCTATAGAACTCTTTATATTTTTGCCATACAGATGCGAGTTAAATTCACCTATTTGATATACAGATGTACCCCCTTTAATGTAGTCGACCTTGTCAACTGGAGTGGGCCCCACTTGGACTCTTCTTGTAATCTACTATATAAATAAGAATACCACAATAGTAGGACCCCTTCTAGCTATGTGACATTTTATATATTTTCTATACAGATGTGGGTGTTAAAGTCATCATTTTGATACATAGATGTATACCCTATAATGTAGTCTACTTTGTTAACTAGAGTATCCCCTACATGGAATCCACTCATAATCTACTACATGATTAAGGATCCCATAATAGTGGGACTCCTTCTAGATATGAGACTATATATATTTTAGCCATACATATAAGGATGTTAAACTCAACCCTTTAACATAAAGATGTACCCATATATAATATAGTCGACCTTGTCAATTGGAGTGTGCCCTACTTGGACTCCTCTCGTAATCAACAACATAAACAAGGATCCTACAATAACAAGACCCCTCCAAGATATGGGACTCTCTATATCTTGGTTATACAGATGCGGGTATTAAAGTCACCCTTTGACATATTGATGTACCCCATATAATGTAGGACCCCTCCTAGCTATGGGACTCTATATATTTTGGCCACACAGATGCAGGTATTAAAGTTATCTCTTTTTACTTATAGATGTACCCCCAATAATATAGTTGACCTTGTTAATTAAAATAGGCCCCACTTATACTCCTCTCGTAATCAACTAATAATTAAATATTATATTATAATGGGACCGATCCTAGTTATGAGACTCTTAATATTTTTATCATAGTAGTAGGACCCCTCTTAGCTATGGGACTTTTTATATTATTGCCACACGGACACAGATATTAAAGTCACCCTTATAACACAAAGATATACCCAATATAATATTATCGACTTTGCAGTTGGAGTGGCCCCATTTGAACTATTCTCATAATCTACTATATGAATAATGATCGTATAATAGTGGGAACCCTTCTAGTTATAAGACTCTTTATATTTTGGCCACATAGATACGGGTATTAAAGTCACCCCTTTAACACAAAGATGTACCCCTTATAATGTAGTAGACCTTGTCAATTGAACTAGGCCATACAGACTTGGACTTCACTCACAATCTACTATATTAATATGGATCCTACAATAGTAGGACCCATCCTACCTATTGGACTCTTTATATTTTGACCACACAAATCGGGTATTAAAGTTACCCATTTGACATATAAATATACCTACCTATAATATAGTCGACCTTATCAACTAGAGTGAGCCTCACTTGGACTTCTTTCGTAATCTACTACATAAATAAGGATCCTATAATAAGGGGGCCCCTCCTAGATATAGGCCTTTTTATATTTTGGCCAAACAGATACGAGTGTTAAAGTCACCCTTTTGACACATAGATATACCCACTATAATGAAGTAGACCTAGTATACTTGAGTAGACCCCAATTGCACTCCTTTCGTAATCTACTGCATGAATAACGATCCTATAATATTGGTACCCCTTTTAGCTATGTGATTCTTTATATTTTGGTCACACAGATACAGGTGTTAAAGTCACCCCTTTGATACAGAGATGTATAATATAGTCGATATTGTCAACTGGAGTGAGACCCACTTAGGCTTTTCTCATAATTTATAATATGAATAAGGATTCTATAATATTGAGACCCCTCCTAGCTAAGAGACTCTTTATATTTTGACTGTAAATATAAGGGTATTAAAGTCACACCTTGGACATATAGGTATATCCACTATAATATAGTCGACCTTGTCAACTAAAGTGGGCCCCACTTAGACTTCTCTTATAATATTGTACACAAACAAAGATCCCACAATAGTAAAACCCGTCCTAGATATATGACTTTTTATATTTTTGCCAAATAGATGTGGGTGTTAAAATCACCTATTTGACTCTAGATATATCCCTATATAATATAGTCTATAACTGGCATGGGCCCAACTTAAACTCCTCTCGTAATCGACTACATGAATAACGATCCTATAATAGTTGAACCTCTTCTAGCTATAACTTTTTTTATATTTTGGCCACAAAGATGCGGGTATTAAAGTCACCCCTTTGACATATTGAGGTACCCCCAAAAATGTAGTCGACTTTGTTTACTAAAGTAGGCCCCACTTGGACCCACTCAAAATCTTTACATTAATAAGGATCCCATATTAGTGGGACCCCTATTAGCTATGAGACTCTTTATATTATAGCTACACAGGAGGTGCTAAAGTCACTCATTTGACATATACATATGCACCCTATAATATAGTCAACCTTATCAACTTAAGTGGGCCCCACTTTGACTCATGTCCTAATTTACTTTATGAATAAAGATCTGACAATATTGGGACCCCACCAAGCAATGGGATAATATTATATTTTGGCTATACTGTTGCGGGTAATAAAGTTATCCCTTTGGCACGATGTACCCTCCTATAATATAAATGACTTTGTAAACTAGAGTGGGACCCACTTTGACTCCTTTCGTAATCTATTATATTATTAAGGATCCCACAATAATAGGAACCCTCCTAGTTATAAGACTTTTTATTTCTTAGCCACACATATACGGGTGTTAAAGTCACCCCTTGATATATAAATGTACCCCCTTTAATATAATCGACTTTGTCAACTAGAATGGACCCCACTTGGACTCCTCTCGAAATCTACTATATTAATAAGGGTCTTATAATATTGGGACCTATCCTAGCTATGGGACTGTTTATACTTTGGCCATAAAGAAATGGATATTAAATTCACCCCTTTGACACAAATATGTACCCCCAATAATAAAGTTGACCTTATCAATTAGAGTAGGCTTTACTTTGACTCATCTCATAAACTAATACAAGAATAAGGATCCCACTATAGTGGAACCTCTCCTAGCTATGTGAGTTTTTATATTTTGGCCACACAGATATAGTTGTAAAAGTATTCCCTTTGATATATAGATGTACCGTTAATAATATAGTCGACTTTGCTAGCGTACTAGTGTAGGCCCTACTTAGACTTCTCTCGTAATCTACAACATAAATAAAGATTACACAATAGTAAGACCTATCCAAGCTATAGGTATCTTTATATTTTTTCAACAAAGATTTGCATGTTAAAGTCACTCCTTTGACATATAGATGTACCCCCTAAAATATAGTAGACTTTGTCAACTGGAGTTGGACTCCTCACGTAATATGCTATATGAATAAGGATCCCACAAAACTCGGACATCACCTATATATGGGACTTTTTATATTTTGGCCATATAGATACAGGTGTTAAAGTTCACATTTTAAATATTAATATACCCCCCTTTAATGTAGTTGACTTATTAACAATAATGGGCCATACTTTGACTTATTTTTTAATCTACTACATGAATAAGAATCCCTAAATAGTAGGACCCCTTATAGCTATAGGAATATTTATATTTTGGCCACAAAGATACATGTATTATAGTCACCCTTTTGACCCATAAATATACCCCATATAATATAGTCAACCTTATAACTAAAGTAAGCCCCACTTGGACTTCTCTCATAATCAACTATATGAATAAGGATCCATAATAGTGGACCCCTACTTGTTATGTGACTTTATATTTGGGCCGCATAGATGTGGGTGTTAAATTCACCCATTCGAGATAAAGATGAACTCCTATATAATGTAGTTGATATTGTTAATTAGAGTGGTCCCCACTTAGACTCTATATATAATCTACTACATGAATAAGAATCACAAAATAGTAGGACCCGACCTAGTTATAAGAATTTGTATATTTTACCCATACAGATATGAGTGTTAAAGTCACCCCTTTGACACATAGATGTACCCCCTATAAAGTCATCGACTTTGTCAACCGGAGTGGACCCCACTTGGAATCTTCTAATAATCTACGACAAGAATAAAAATTTCATAATAGTTGGACCCCACCTAACTATGAGATGCTTTATAATTTGGATACACAAATATTGGTGTTAAAGTTACCCTTTTGACATATAGACGTATCCCCTATAATATAATCGATCGTGTCAACTAGAGTGGGCCCCACATGGACTACTGTTGGTATTAAAGTTACCCCTTTGATATATAGATGTACCCCATATTCTATAGTCGACCTTGTTAACTCAAGTTGGCTCAACTTGGACTCATCTTGTAATCTACTATATGAATAGGGATGCTATAATAGTGGGACCCTTCTTAGCTATGTAATACTTTATATTTTTTTTATACAGATGCGGGTGTTAATGTCGCCCCTCTGACATAAAGCTGTACCCCTTATAATATGTTCAATTTTGTCTATTGGAGTGGGCCCCACTTTGGCTCCTCTTATAATCTACAACATAAATAAGGATCTAACAATAGTAGTATCCCACCTTGTTATAAGATTCTTTAGATTTTGGTCACACATATACAAGTGTTAAAGTCACCCCTTTTATATCTAGACATACCCCTGATAATAAAGTCGACCTCATCAATTGGAGTGGGCCCCACTTAAGTTTCTCTTATAATATACAATATAAATAAAGATTATATAATAATAGGATATATCCTAGTTATGGGACTCTTTGTATTTTTACCATACAGATGTGAGTGTTAAAGTCACCCCTATGATATATTGATATACCCCCTTTTAATATAGTTGACCTTGTCAATTGGAATGGACCCAACTTGGACTCCTCTCATAATCTAATTCATGAATAAGGATTCTATAATAATAGGACCCATCCTAGCTATGGTTATTTTTTATTTTAGCCATACAGATGTGGATATTAAAGTAATCCTTTTGATATATACATGTACCCCATATAATGTAGTCAATTTTGTCAACTCGATTGGGGCCCCACTTTGACTCCTCTCATAATTTACTATATAATTATGGATCCTACAATAGTGCGACCCTTTCTAGCTATGTGACTCTTTATATTTTGGTCACACAAATACAGGTATTAAAGTTACCGCTTTGACACATTGATGTAACCCCTATAATGTGTCGACCTTGTCAACTAGAGTAGGACCCATTTGACTCTTTTTCGTAATCTACTAGATTATTAAAGATCCCATAGTAGAGGGACCCCTCCAAGATAATGGACTCTTTATATTTTGGCAATAAAGATACGGGTGTTAAAGTCACCTTTTTGACATATAGATGTTTCTCCTATAATGTAGTCAACTAAAGTGGGCCCCATTTGGACTCCTCTTATAATTTACTATATGAATAAGGATCCAACAATAGTGGTATACCCCTAGCTATGAAACTATTTATATTTTGGCCATACAGAAGTGGATGTTAAAGTCACCCATTTGACACAAAGATATACCACCTATAATAAAGTCGACCTTATCAACTGGAGTGATCCCACTTGGACTCCTCTCAAAATAAACTACATAAATATGGATCCTAAAATAGTGGGACCCCTCCTAGCTATAGGATTCTTTATATTTTTGCCATACAGATGAGGGTGTTAAAGTCACCCCTTCGACATACAGATGCACCCCTTTAATATAGTCGATTTAGGGCTCTTTATATTTTGCCCATACAAATATGGGTGTTAAAGTCATCCCTTTGACACTGAGATATACCCCTTTAATTTCTTTAACCGTGTCAATTGGAGTCGGCCCCTCTTAGATTATTCACATACCCTACTACTTTAATAAAGATCCTAGAATTATAAGACCCCACATAGCTATAAGACTTTTTATATTTTTCCCATATAGATACGGGTGCTAAAGTTACTCCTTTGAGACATAGATGTACTCCCTCTAATGTAGTCGACTTTGTCAGCTAAAATAGGCCCTATTTTGACTCTTTTTATAATCCACTATATAAAAAAGTGTCCAATAATAGTAGGTCCCCCACGCTATAGGACTTTTTATTTTAGCCATAAAGAAATAGGTACTAAAGTCACCCTTTTGTCATATAGATACACCTCGTATAATATAGTCGACCATATCAACTATAGTGGGCCATATATATACTCTTTTCATAATTTATTACATGAATAAGAATCCAGTAATAGTGGGACCGGGCTATGGAACTCTTTATATTTTGGTCACACAGATGCGGGTATTAAAGTCACCCCTTTGACACAAAGATGTACCCCCTATTATATAGTCAATCTTGTCAACTGTAGTAGGCCCCACTTGGACACCTCTTATAATTTATTATATGAATAATAATCAAATAATAGTGGGACCCCTTCTAGCTATAGGACTCTTGTAATCTACTACAAGAATAATCTGCTATATGAATAAATATCCTTTAATTGTGCGGCACCTGATAGCTATCAGACTCTTTATATATTGGCTATACACAAGCGGATGTTAAAGTCACCTATTTGAGACATAGATGAACCCCTCCAAGATGTAGTAGGGGGGTGCACTAAAACTTCTCTTATAATTTGCTACCTGAATAAAGATCCCACAATAGTGGGACATATTCTCGTTATTGGATTTTTATATTTTTGCTACAAACATGCAAGTGTTAAATTCACCTGTTTGACTCATAGATGTACCTCCCATGATGTAGTCTGTGTAGGTACATTTAGACTCCTTGCATAATCTTCGATATGAATATTAATACTACAATAATAGGACCCCTCCTAGCAATAGGACAATATATTTTGGCCACACATATGCGGGTGTTAAAGTCACCCCTTTGATAAATATATGCACCCCCTTTGATGCAGTCGGCAGGTTACAAGTTAGACCCCTCTTATTATCTGTTATAATAGTAAAGATCCTGTAATAATGGGACCCCTCTTGGTTATCAAACTTTTTATATTTTGGCTACACACATATGAGTATTAAAGTTACTACTTTGACATATAGATATACGCCCTATTTTGTTATCGGGGAAGGTACATTTAGACCCCTCTTATATATTCTACATAAAAAAGGATCTACAATAGTGGGACCCTCCATGCTATAAGACTCTTTATATTTTGACCACACATATATGGGTATTAAAGTTACCCATTTGACACATAGATATAGCCGCTATGAAGTAGTCAGGGGGTGTATATTTATACACCTCTTATATACAACTACATGAATAAGGATCCCACAATATTGGGATCCTTTCAAGCTATGAGACTTTTTATTTTTTTTGCCACACACATGCAGGTGTTAAAGTCACCCCTTTGATATATAAATATACCTCCTATAATGTAATCGTAGGGGGTACACTTGGACTGCTCTTATGATCTACTACTTGAATAAGGATTCCATAATAGTTAGACCCCCTCCTAGAGATGAGACTTTATATTTTGGCTATACACATGCGGGTATTAAAGTTACCCCTTTGACACATATACACTTGGAATCATCTTATAATATGCTATATAAAAAATAGTCCTATTGTTATGGGATACCTGATAGCTATTAGACTCTTTATATTTTGGTCACATACATACGGGTGTTAAAGTTACCTTTTTGACATATAGATATATCCCAATGATGTAGTAGGGGTTGGGTGTATACTTGAATTAAGAATCCCATAATAGTTGGACCCCTCCTAGATATGGGATACTTTATATTTTATCGACACACATGCGAGTGTGAAAGTCACTCCTTTGATACATAGATATACCCCCTTAAGGGGGTTAGGTGTATACTTAGAATCCACTCATAATCTGCTATTTGAATAAGGATCTAAGAATAGTGGGACCCCTCCTTGTTATCGAACTCATTATATTTTGATATCATATATATGAGTGTTAAAGTCACCCCTTTGATATATAGATACACTCTCATAATGATATAGTCGGTGGGGTAGCCTTGGGGGGTATACTTTGACTTCTCTCATAATCTGCTACATGAATAAAGATCCTATAAGTTTGGGACCTCTTCTAGCTATGAGACTTTTTATATTTTTGTCATATACATATGGGAGTTAAAGTCACCCCTTTGACACATAGATATACCCCCCCTATGATGTAGTCGTTCGAGTATATTTGGACTTATCTCAGAATCTGCTATATGAATAAGGATCCACAATAGTGGGACCCCTCCTAACTATGTGACTCTTTATATTTTAACCATATACATATTAGTGTTAAAGTCACCTCTTTAACACTAGATGTACCACCCTATAATATAATCGGGAAGGGGGCTATATTTGGACTTCTCTCATAATCAGCTAAATGAATTACGATCCCATAATAATTAGACTTCTTCTAGTTATTTGGCTTCATATTTTGGCCACACACATATCGTATATATGTCACCCCTTTAACACACAGATGTAACCCCTATGATGTAGTCGGGGATGGGGGGTATACTTAGACTTCATTCATAATTTGCTAGATAAATAAAAATCCTATAATTGTAGGACACTTAATCGCTAAGGGACTCTTTATATTTTGGCCATACACAAGCGGGTGTTAAAGTCACTACTTTGATACATAAATGTACCCCCCAAGATGTAGTGGGGGGTACACTAGAACTCCTCTCATAGTATGCTACCTGAATAAGGATTCTATAATAGTGGGACCCCTCCTAACTATGGAACTCTTTATATTTTTGCTACATACATGCAGGTGTTAAAGTCACCCCTTCGATACATAGATGTACATCTATGACATAGTTGGGGTTATAAATTTAGACACCTCTCGTAATATTCTACATGAATAAGAATTCTACAATATTATGACCACTTCTAGCTATGGTATACTTATCTTTTGGCCATACATATAAGGGTCTTAAAGCCAACCCTTTGACACATATATTTACTTGTTAGGATGATATCGGAGGCGCAGCGAAAGTGGAGTCAATCCCGAGGATCGATTTGGTGTATGATATATTTAAAACTTTTCATCCGAATGATTCGTATACGCTATAGATGAAACAAATCGGGAATCGAACCTCTATAGTCTTATATCGAATCTAACATAATTACTATTATCCATACAATATGATAGATCTAGGGGTTTAACTAGTTTATACCTTCATGCGGGATTTAATAGTACGATCGATGTCAATCTACTAGGTTAATGACAAAGGAAGTATCCATGTGTTTAAGAGAAGTTGTTATTTGGGAACAACCAATCTCGCAATCTGACCCAAACTCTTGCACTACGATCTCTTTGTGCCTCAGAATACATGCTTTCCTTATCACTAAATCTCACACACTCACAATAGAAGAAGTGATGAGAGAGAGAAAAAAACTTATCTACTACCCGAGAGAGACACACAGACAGAACAATAGAAGAGATAAGAAAGAGAGGGGGGGCTGGAAGAGAGAGAGGGCTGGAAGAGTAAGAGGGCTGGAGGTGGACGGGATTTACCGAAGGCCTACGAGCAGGGGCGAATCCAACTTTTTCTTCTAAAATAGTGTAAACTCATTCATTAGTTGCTGTGTTATGCAATTTCACGCCTCCACTTTGTTCGCTCTATTACATCCATTGGTAAAGAAGAGTGGGGACCGCGTTATCAAAAAGTAAAACAGAATATGCTAAGAGTTTTACTCTCTTTTTTCTCCAAGATGTGGTGTAGAGAGGGGGCAATACATGGCTGCTTCCTACATGGCCCCAAACATAGAGTACAGAAAAGGGGGAAAAAACTGAATTTCAGGGAGGGCACCTACCCCCCCTCGTCACTACGTGGCTCCGCCTATGCCGACTGGGCTGTACTAACAATGCAGAGAGAGAGAGAGAGTACTCCCCTTCTTGGTCACCGGTGATGATTTTGATACCTCGACACCGCTGACCACGGATCAAGGGTAGCGACAGAATGAGGTTACCAGTGATGAATAGATTCGGGAGTACTGGCCGGAGCCCTTAGGACGTCCTCGTACGGGTAGGGGAAAAACAGACAATATCTTGTATGTTCGAGGCCGATATTACACAAATGCAAGTATTAAAGTCATCCTTATGACACATAGATGTACCATCTATAATATAGTCAACCTTGTCAATTAGAGTGGGCACTACTTAGACTCCTCATAATCTACTACATGAACAAGGATCCCACTATAGTGGGACCCCTCCTATCAATGGGACTCTTTATATTTTGGCCACATAAATATGGGTATTAAAGTTACCGCTTTGACATAAAAAATATACCACCTATAATGTAGGCGATCTTGTCAATAGGAGTAGGTTGTTTATGGATTAATCTCGTAATCTACTATATGAATAAGGATCCCATAATAGTGGGACCCTTCCTAGCTATGCGACTCTTTATTTTTAGGCTAAATAGAAGCGAGTGTTAAAGTTGCTCCTTTGATATATAGATATACCCTCCTATAATATAGTCAACTCTATCAACAGGAGTGGACCCCACTTGGACACCTTTTGTAATCTACTATATGAATATAGATCCTATAATATTGGGACCCATCCTTTAAATAAGACTCTTTAAATTTTGGCCATGCAGATACGGGTGTTAACGTCACCATTTGGACACATTAATGTACCCCCTTGTAATATAGTCAATCTTGTCAACTAGAGTGGGCCCCACTTGGACTCCTATTATAATCTAGTACATGAATAAAAATAGTGGGACCCCATCTAGCTAAGGAACTCTTTATTTTGGTCACACAGATGCAGGTGTAAAAGTTACCCCTTTGACACAAAGATGTACCACCCTATAATATTGTCGACCTTGTCAACTATAATGGGACAAAGTCGGACTCATTTTGTAATCTACTACATGAATAAGTATCCCATAAAAGTGGGACCCTCATAGTTAAAAGACTTTTTATATTTTCACCACACAGATACGGGTATTAAAGTCACACCTTTAACACATAAATATATCTCTTTATAATTTAGTCGACCTTGTCAACGAGAGTGAGCCCTATTTAGATTCCTCTCAAAATCTACTATATAAATAAGAATCCCATAATAGTGGGATACTTCCTAGGTATGGGACTTTTTTTATTTTGGCTATACAAATACGAGTGGTAAAGTCACCCCTTTGACAAATAGATATACCCCCTATAATTAAGTCAACCTTTTTAACTTGAGTAGGCCCCACTCTTCTCATAATGTACTGCCTAAATAAAGATCCCATAATAGCGGAACCCCTCTTAGCTATGAGATACTTAATATTTTTGTCACCAAGATGTGAGAGCTAAAGTTACCCCTTTGACACAGAAATATACTCACTAAAATATAATCGACCTTATCAACTGGTGTGGGCTCTAGTTGGACTCCTCTCGTAAATACATAGATGTATCCCCTATAATAAAGTAGGCCTAGTCAACTTGAGTGGGACTCAATTGGACTCCTATCGTAATTTACTGCATGAATAACGATCCAACAATAGTGGTACCTGTTCTAGCTATGTCATTCTTTATATTTTGGTCACACAGTTACGGTTATTAAAATCACCCCTTTGATATAGAGATGTATAATATAGTCAATGTTGTCAACTGGAGTGGAACCCACTTGGACTCCTCTCGTAATCTACAATATGAATAATGATCCTATAATATTAAGACCCCTCCTAGCTATGAGACACTTTATATTTTTACCACAAAGATAAGGGTGTTAAATTCATACCTTATACATATAAATATATCACTTATAATATAGACGACCTTGTCAACTGGAGTGGGCCCCATTTAGACTTCTCTCGTAATCTTATACACAAACAAAGATCCCACAATAGTAGGACCCGTCCAAGATATAGGACTTTTTATATTTTTACCACACAAATGTGGGTGTTAAAATCACCTCTTTGATTCTAGATATACCCCCTATAATATAGTCGACCTTGAAACTGGAGTGGGCCCAACTTAAACTCCTCTTGTAATCGACTACATGAATAATGATCCTATAATAGTTGGACCTCTTCTAGCTATAAATTTTTTTATACTTTGGTCTTATAGATACGGATGTTAAAGTCACTATTTGACATATTTACGTACCCCTAAAAATATAATTGATTACTAAAGTAGGTCCCACTTGGACCCTCTCGTAATCTCTATATGAATAAGGATCCCACAATAGTGGGCCCCTCGTAGCTATGGGACTCTTTATATTGTGGCCATAATAGGGGTATTAAAGTCTGTGATGACCAAGATCCAATAAGGCAAGAACAATGACTCCTGAGGCTATGATGCCAAGATAGATGATATGAGGTAAAGTGTTCAAGGCCATGATTTAGCCCCATATCGCCTGGAGAGAAGAAAATCGTGAGCTACTTATATAATTTCTTCTCCCAAATATACAAGACACGTTTTAAGATCGAGCGCCGCTATGGATTTTGTAAGAACTCCATAGTTAAACATGCTTGGGAGAGAGTAATAATAGGATGGGTGACCCCCTTGAAAGTCCTTGTGCGGGCATAGGCAAAGGAGACAATATCTTATGCGTTTGGGGTAGATATTTATAAAATAGTATCAGAGTTGGTTCTCCTTGCAATGGGGGGTCTAACCCTATATGTGGATGTGTAACCCTTAAGGGAGTTGGATTATGATGATCAAGATCTAATAGCCAAGAGCCAAGACTCCTGATAATAGAATGCCAAGATTGATAAGATGAGATGAGGTAAGGTGTACAAGGCCATGAGTTAGCCCTACATCGCCTGGAGAGATGGAAATCCTAAGCTACCTATACAATTTCCCTTCCCGTATGAGAACTTCCCAGAGGTTCACCCATCCTAGTACTACTCTAGACCGAGCATGCTTAACTACGGAGTTCTTATGAAATCCGTAGTGGTGCACGATTTTAAAACATGCCTTCCATATTTGGGAAGGGAAAATATACAAGTAACTTAGGATCTTTTTCTCTCCAGGTGATATGGGGCTAACTCGTGGCCTTGTATACCTCACCTTACCTCACCTCATCCATCTTGGCATTCCAGTCTCTGGAGTCTTGGCTTTTGCCTATTGATTATTGGATCTTGGTTGTCATAATCCCCCCTTAAGGGCTACACGTTTACGTATAGGGTTATACACCCCCCATTGCGAGGAGAACTAGCTCTGATACAATTTTGTAAATATTTGCCCTAAATACATAATATATTTTCTGCTTTACCCATACCCACACAAGGGCTTTCCAAAGAGTCACATATCCTAGTATTACTCTCGCCCGAGCACGCTTAACTACGGAATTCTTACAAAATCCATAACGGTGCATGATTTTAAAATACGTCTTCTATGTTTAAGAGAAAAAATTATATAAGTAGCTCAGTATCTTCTTATCTCCAAGCGATGCAGGGCTAACTATGGCCTTATACACCTCACCTTACCTCATCCATCTTGGCATCACAGCCTCAGGATTCTTAGCTCTTGACTCTTGGCCTATTGGATCTTGGTCGTCAAAAGTCACTCATTTGACATATAGATATGTCCCCTATAATATAGCTGACCTTATCAACTTGAGTAGGCCCCACTTGGCCTCTTGTTCTAATCTACTGTACGAATAAAGATTTGATAATATTGGGACCCCATCTAGCTATGGGATATTATATTTTGGTTACACAGTTATGGGTATTAAAGTTACCCCTTTGACATATAGATATACCTTCTTATAAGATAGATGACTTTGTAAACTAAAGTGGGACCTACTTTGACTCCTTTCGTAATCTATTACATTATTTAGGATCCCACAATAGTATGAACCCTCCTAGCTATGGGGCTTTTTATTTTTTAGCCATACAGATACGAATATTAAAGTCACCCTATTGACACATAGATGTACCCCCTATAATATAATCGACTTTATCAACTAGAGTAGGCCCGTATGGACTCCTCTCAAAATCTACTACTTTAATAAGGACTTTATAATAGTTGGACCTCGCCTAGATATGGGATTATTTATATTTTGGCCACACAAAAATGGGTATTAAATTTACCCATTTGACACAAATATGTACCCCCTATAATATAGTTTACCTTATCAATTAGAGTGGGCTTGATTTGGACATATATCGTAATCTAATACAAGAATAAGAATCCCACCATAGTAGAACCCCTCCTCGCTATAAGATTTTTTATATTTTTGCCACACATATACGGGAGTAAAAGTCTCCCTTTGATATATAGATGTACGACTAATATTATAGTCGACCTTGTCAACTGGAGTGGGCCATACTTGGACTCCTCTCGTAATCGACAATATAAATAATGATCTCATAATAGTGAAACATATCCTAACTATAAGTCTTTTTATATTTTTGCCACAAAGATTTAGATGTTAAAGTCACCCTTTTGACATATAGATGTACCCCCTAAAATATAGTAGACTTTGTCAAATAGAGTTGGACTTACTTGGACTCCTTGCATAATATGCTATATAAATAAGGATCCCATGAAAGTGGGATACCATATATATATGGGACTCTTTATATTTTGGCCACATAGATACGGGTGTTAAAGTTCCTATTTTACATATTGATATACGACCCTTTAATATATTAACCTTATTAACTTGAGTGGGTCACACTTTGACTCATTTTATAATCTACTACATGAATAAGGATCCAACAATAGTAGGACCCCTCCTAGCTGTAGGAATATTTATATTTTGGCCATAAAGATACGCATGTTATAGTTATCCTTTTGACACATAGATATACCCCATATAATATAGTTGACCTTATAAACTAGAGTAGGCCCCACTTAGACTCCTCTTATAATTTACTATATGAATAAGGATCCTATAATAGTGGACCCCTACTAGCTATGGGACTCTTTATATTTGGGCTACACAGAAAATCACCCCATTGAGACAAAGATATACCCCTATATAATATACTTGACCATGTTAATTAGAATGGGCTCTACTTGGACTCCATATATAATCTACTATATAAATAAGAATTCTGAAATAGAAGGACCCGACTTAGTTATAAGACTCTGTATATTTTGCCCATACAGATGTGAGTGCTAAAGTCACCCCTTTGATACCTATAAAGTCATCGACCTTGTCAACTAGAGCGAACCCCACTTGGAATCTTCTAATAATCTATGTCATGAATAAAAATTCTATAGTAGTTGGACCCCACCTAGCTATTAGACTCTTTATATTTAGGCCATATAAATGCGAGTATTAAATTTACCCCTTTTATACATAGATGTACCCTCTATAATATAGTCGACTATGTCTACTGGAGTGGGCCCCACTTGGACTCATTTCGTAATCTATTATATGATTAAGGATCCCATAATAGAGGGACCCCTCCTAGCTATAGAACTCTATATTTTGGCTACACAGATACGGATGTTAAAATTACCTCTTTGACACATAGATGTACCCCCTATAATATAGTCAACCTTGTTAACTAGAGTTGGCTCCACTTGGACTCCTCTTTTAATCTACTATATAAATTAGGATCCATAATAGTGGGACCCCTCTTAGCTATGTAACTTTATATTTTTTTCATACAGATGTGGGTGTTAATGTCACCCCTCTGATACAAAGATGTACCCCTTATAATATAGTCGATCTTGTCAATTAGAGTGGGTCCCACTTTGACTCCTCTTATAATCTACTATATGAATAAGGATCTCATAATAGTATAATCCCTCCTTGCTATGAGACTCTTTAGATTTTGGTTATACAGTTACGAGTGCTTAAGTCACCTCTTTCTATATATAGATGTACCCCCGATAATATAGTCGACCTTGTTAATTAGTGTGGGGCCTACTTGAATTCCTCTTCTAATTTACAACGTAAATTATGATCACATTATAATGGGACATATCTTAGCTGTGGGACTCTTTGTATTTTTGCCACACAGATATGTGTTAAAGTCACTCCTTTCATATATCGATGTACCCCCTTTTAATATAGTCGACGTTGTCAACTGGAGTGGGCCCAACTTAGACTCCTCTCGTAATCTACTTCAAGAATAAGGATCCTATAATAGTTATGGGGGAAATTTTCGAGCCGCCTTGATCGGAAACCCCGCCCCATAGCCTTGATTGAATATTGATGGTTTGTAGAGTTAGAGATTAAAAAGTAGATAAAGAGAAAGAAGACACGTGGAGTTATTGTCGAAGTTCGGTCTTACGATCTACGTCTCCGGGCGAGAGGTGCCACCTGATTTCCACTATAATGAATATAAAGGTAGGGGAGTATTCTCTCGACAGGCCGAGAGAAGCTTTTTACAGTGGGGGTTGCACAGAGCAACTAAAAAAGAAAAAGGAGAAGAGAAGTAAGCTCTAGCTCTGGCTTTGGGATCCTCTCTTCCTTTGATTGAATGACCAACCCCTTTTCTGAATACCTTGAGAGTCCTTTTATAACATAGGTAAGTACCCAATATGGCAGTGATGATGTGGCGGTGATGACGTGGTACTGGTTATGGGCATCCTTGCTGGGTCCTTATTGGGCCATTATGCGGGCCCAATAAGAGGGAGGGCTTGAATTGCGGGTCTTGCAAGTGGGCCCATGAGCCCGGACGGGCTTACTCACTTGGGCCGTCGCACGAGCCCATGCGGCTATGATCCGGTCCGATACAATTTTTGTACCCACAATAGTAGGACCCATCCTAGATATAGTTATTTTTATATTTTATCCATACAGATACGGATATTAGAGTAATCATTTTGACATATAGATATACCCCATATAATGTACTCGACTTTGTCAACTTGATTGGGCCCTTCTTCGACTGCTCTTGTAATTTAATATATGTTTATGGATTTTACAATAGTATGACCCCTTCTAGATATGTGACTATTGCTTATACAAATACAGATGTTAAAGTTACCCCTTTAACATATAGATGTACCTTCTTTAATGTGTCGACCTTGTCAACTAGAGTGGGACTCACTTGGACTCATTTCATAAACTACTATATTATTACGGATCCCACAATAGTGGGATCCCTCCTTGCTATTGGACTATTTATATTTTGGCAACAAAGATACAGGTATTAAAATTACTTCTTTGACACATAGATATATCTTCTATAAGATAGTCGACTTTGTCAAGTAGAGTGGGCCCCATTTGGAATCCTCTTCAATCTATTCTACTATATAAATAAGGATCGAAAAATAATAGAACACCTTCTAGCTATGAGACTTTATATTTTGGCCATATAAAAACGGGAGTTAAAGTTACCCTTTTGACACAAAGATATAACCCCAATAATAAAGTCAATCTTATCAACTAGAGTGGGCCGCACTTAGACTCCCTTAAAATATACTGTATAAGTAAGGATCCCAAAATAGAGGGACCCCTCCTAGCTATAGGATGCTTTATATTTTTGCCATACAGATGATGGTTTAAAGTCACCCCTTTGACATATAAATATACCCCATTAATATAGTCGACTTATGACTCTTTATATTTTGCCCATACAAATATGGATATTAAAGTCACCCCTTTGACCTAGAGATGTACCCCTTATAATATCTTTGACCGTGTCAACCGGAGTGGGCCCCACTTGGACTCTTTAAATAACCTACTACTTTAATAAAGATCTCAAAATTATAGGACCCCTCCCAGCCATGGGACTCTTTATATTTTTTCCATATACATACGGGTGTTAAAGTGACTCATTTGAGACATAGATGTACCCCCTATAATATAGTTAACATAGGCAGCTAGAATGGGCCCCATTTTGACTCTTTTCGTAATCCATTATATAAAAAAGTATCCAATATTTGTCGATCCTCAACAAACTATAGGACTTTTTTTTTTAGCCACACAAAAATAGGTGCTAAAGTAACCTCTTTGATATATAGATGTACCTCGTATAATATAATCAACCATATCAACTAGAGTAGCCCCTATAAAGACTCCTCTCGTAATCTACTATATGTATAAGAATCCAGTAATAGTAGGACCCCTCCTAGCTATTGAACTCTTTATATTTTGGCCACATAGATATGGGTGTTAAAGTCACCCCTTTGACACATATATGTACCCCCTATGAAGTAATCGAGCTTGTCACTTGAGTTGTCCTTACTTGGACTCCTCTTGATCAACTATATAAATAAGGATCTCATAATAGTAGAACCCCACTTGCTATAGGACTCCTTATATTTTACCCACAAAGATTCGGGTATTAAAGTTACCACTTTGACATATAGATGTACCCCCTATAATGTAGACAACCATGTCAACTAGAATGGGACCTACTTGTACTCTTTTTGTAATCTACTATATTATTAAGGATCCCACAATAGTAGGATCCCTCTAAGTTATGTGACTTTTTATATTTGGGACATACAGAAACAGGTATTAAAGTTACCCCTTCGGCATATAGATATATTCCTCATAATATAGTTGACTTTGTCAACTTGAGTGTGCCTCACTTGGACTCCTCTCATTATCTATTATAAGGATAAGGATATCACAATAGTAGGACTCCTCTTAGCTATGAGATATTTATATTTTGGCCACACAGATGTAGGTGTTAAAATCACCTATTTGATACAAAGATGTACCCCATATAATATAGTCGACCTTGTCAACTGGAATGAGCTCTATTTGGACTTCCCTCATAATCTAATACATGGATAAGGATCCTATAATAGTGGGATCGCTTCTACCTTTTGGAATCTTTATATTTTATCTACATAGATGTGGGTGTTAAAATTACCCCTTAGACATACAGATGCACCTCTTATAATATAGTCGACCTTGTCAACTTGAGTGACACCTACTTGGGCTTCTATTATAATTTACTATATAAATAAAGATCCCATAATAATGAGACTCATCCTAGATAGGTAAATTTATATTTGGACCACACAGACGCGGATGTTAAAGTCACCCCTTTAATACAAAGATGTACCCCCTATAATATAGTCAAATTTGTTAGTTGGAGTGGGCCCTACTTGGACTCTTCAGTAATCTACTACATGAATTAGGATCCTATAAAAGTAAGACCCTACCTACTTATGGGACTCTTTAAATTTTACCCACACAGATACGAGTGTTAAAGTTACGCATTTGACATATAAATGAACCCCTTAAAATATAGTCGATCTTGTCAACTAGAATGGGCCCTAGTTAAACTTTTTTCGTAATCTACTATATAAAAAAGGATCCCAAAATAGTGGGACCCATCCTAGCTATAAGATTCTTTATATTTTAGCCATACAGATATGGGTATTAAAGTCATCTTTTTGATACATAGATGTACGCCTATAATATAGCCGACCTTGTCAAATAGAGTGGGCCTATTTGGACTCCTTACGTAATCTACTATATGAATAAGGATCCTACAATAGTGGAACCCCTTCTAGCTATGGGACTCTTTATATTTGCGCCACAAATCTATAAGTGTTAAATTCACCACTTTGCGAAAAAGTTGTACCATCCTATAATATAGTTGACATTATTAACTAAAGGGTCCAATATTGATTTCTCATGTAATTTACTATATGAATAAGAGTCCCACAATAGTGGGACCCGACCTAGTTATGTGACTCTTTATATTTTTCCCACACAGATACGAGTATTATAGTCAAACTTTTGATACATATATGTACCCCGATAAATTCATTGACCTTGTCAATCCAAGTAGGCCCTATTTGGACTCCTCTCATAATCTACTATGGATGTACCTCCTATAATATAGTCGACCTTGTCAGCTAAGTTGGGCCCTACATGGACTCCTTTGGTAATCTACTAAATATATAAGGATCCACAATAATTGGACCCCTCTTAGCAATAAGATACTTTATATTTTTGCCACATAGATACGGGTATTAAAGGCACCCCTTTGACATATAGATGTACCACCTATATGTAGTCGACCTTGTTAAGTAAAAGGGGACCCCACTAGGCCTCATCTCGTAATCAACTACATCAATAGGGATCCTACAATAGTAGGACCCCTCCTAGTTAAGGAATTTTTTATATTTTGGCCACACAGATGCGGGTATTAAAGTCACCCCTTTAATACAAAGATATACTCTTCTATAATATAGTCAACCTTATATACTTGAGTGAGCCCTATTTGGACTCCTCTCCTAATCTACTACATAAATTAAGATCCCACAATGATGGGACCCATCCTCCCTATAGGATTCTTTATATTTTTGTCATACAGATACGAGTATTAAATTTACCCATTTGATATATAGATGTACCCTTTAATGTAGTCGACCTTGTCAACTGGAGTGGCCCCATTTGGACTCCTCTTGTAATCTACTATGTGAATAAGAATACCACAATAGTAGGTCCCCTTCTACCTATGTGACATTTTATATTTTTTCTATACAGATACGGGTATTAAAGTCATCATTTTGATGCATAGATGTATACCCTATAATGTAGTCTACTTTGTTAACTAGACTGTCCCCCACTTGGAATCCTCTCGTAATCTATATAACATGGCATGGCGGTTTTATGTTGACTAGGACAAAATAGAACCAAAACTAACTAGACAAAAGGGAACAAGCTGACTAGACAAAAATAGGCAAATCCGACCGTCGATCAAGATTCAATTATTCACTTTTATATTTTTAAAATTTTATAATTTTAGAAAAAAAGGAAGGTCATAAAGAGGGATGAGAGAGAGAGGAAGAGAGAGCAAATCCCATAAATTGTTCTCTTGCATGACCATTCAATATACAAAGAAAAAGATAGAAAGAGAGTATCTCATATTAAATGATTATTACCATATTAGTTTCCTTTGTTGATTGTGCATAAATCACATTAATACTATATTAGCATACCAGCAATGAAGATCATAAAGAGGGATGAGAGAGAGAGAGAGCAAATCCCATAAATTGATCTTTTGCATGGCTTCAAAAGAAAGAGATAGAGATAGAGTATCTCATATTAAATGATTATTACCATATTAACTCCCTCTCTTGGTTGTGCATAAATCTCATTAATACCATATTAGCATACTAGCAAGGAAGGTCATAAAAGGGATGAGAGAGAGAGAGAGAATCCAATAAATATCTTGGTCATGCAAACCATATTAGCCCCTAACAACCCAATAGTGCAATGGTAGCCGTCCGATTGTGCTTGCTTATATACAGAGACCACATCAATGGACCCATCATCCAGCCGTGGTTGTCGGGTTCAAAGAAAGCGACCAACGGGAATCTCCTTCCTGGCTTTGATAACCACCGTCTATCTGTATCAATAGAATGATGATCCACGCCACGCTTTGAGTTTATGTGGGGACCTAGAATTGATCCCCTATTCGTCACGATGAAATTGTGTTATTCAGTACCATCTCTAATCGAACGGACTTACGATGACCACATACAAATTTATACTCAATTGGACAAAGGTCACCAACAACCCCGCCGTACGATCGCACGAGGGGACGCTCATATGGCAATATCTAAATCGTCCAGTATCACAAGGTCCATAACCCGCGACAACACAAGAAGAAAGTACCGGCAAACGATAACATCCCAATAGACTATCTACACGAACAAAGGATGGGTGGTTTATATGCTGACTAGGATAAAATGGAACAAAAAACTAACTAGATAAAAAGGAACGCTGACTAGACAAAACACTTTGTCTCTCTCTTCCCCCGATCTCCCTTTCTTTGTTTCTCTCTTCCCCCGATCTCTCTATCTAATAAGAAATGAGAGAGAGAGATTCGGACGGGAGAAGGGACAGGTCTGCATACATGGCTCGGAGATGGGGATGCGTGGGCTGCTGATCAAGGGGAAATTTTTCAGCACATTCTGCATACGCTACAACCGTGGGGTCTACTGTAATTCAAGAGACATGATATAGTCGGTCCCAATACATGGGGGTAGTGGCCCCCAATAGTTAGAGCGTGCTGATAGGCTCTGGGCAACGGTTGTAGCTAGCGTAATCAGGTTGTGTTAAAAAATTTCCCGCTGATCCGGTACCTGCTCGAACTAAAGATAGAATCCCAAGGGGGTCTCGAATGAAAACTGGATGCAAGGGACTCGAGTTCTTAGATTCACATGTATGGGTTGAGTTTTATAGAGTTTTTGGACATACATGGCTGGTTGGGTTTGGACGGTTGGTTTGCATGCGAGTCGTGCAAGGTTGTAATGGTTAAGTCGGGTGTGATGGGCAAAAAGAATAAGAAACAAAAAGAGAAAATAAAGATAAGAGAAAGAGAAGAAAAAGAAAAGGAAGAAATAGAGGAGAGAGAAATGGTGGTAGGCCTGGGTGTTCTCTGTGCCACATTCGCAAGCCACCATCATACTCCATTAAGCTCCGTAGAACGTTTGAGGTTCTCCTCTGGTTCGAATCATACGATGCGCTGATCCAATGATTTCATTTCTCGATCAAATTCCATAATTATTCTTTTTTTTATTAATTTTTAAAAAACCACAAAACGAGCTGTGCATCCTCCATCGACTCGCCGTGAGAATATACATCACTTAGTCACGATGCCCTTGAGCTAGCTTTTGTATGTCGGTGTTAATACCGAAAGTGTTTTGTTGTTGAAGGCGGTTAGATGTGTTACCATACGAATACAATAGTGTTGATGGGGGTGATGATGCCAGGGGGTGTCTTGCCATTGAAGGCGGTCCGTTGCAGTACCTATAGGTGTGTTGCCACCGAAGGCGGCCCGCTGTAGTACCGACAGGCACGAGCATGCACTAGTCTACTACATGATTAAGGATCCAATCATAGTGGGACTCTATCTAGATATGAGACTATTTATATTTTGGCCATACAGATAAGAATGTTAAACTCACCCCTTTAACACAAAAATGTACCCTTATATAATATAGTCGACCTTGTCAATTGGAGTGTGCCCTGCTTGGACTCCTCTCGTAATCAATAACATAAACAAGGATCCTATAATAGCAGGACCCCTCCAAGATATGGGACTCTTTATATCTTGGCTATACAGATGCGGGTATTAAAGTCACCCTTTGATATATTGATGTACCCCATATAATGTGGGACCCTTCCTAGCTATGGAACTCTATATATTTTGGCCACACAGATGCAGATATTAAAGTTATATGTTTTAACTTATAGATATACCCCCAATAATATAGTCGACCTTGTTAATTAAAGTGGGCCCCACTTATACTCCTCTCGTAATCAACTATATAAATAAATATTTTATTATAATGGGACCCATCCTAGTTATGAGACTCTTTATATTTTTACCATATAAATACGAGTGTTAAAGTCACATCTTGGAAACACAGATGTACCCCCTTTAATCTACTACATGAATAAGAATCTCATAGTAGTAGGACCCCTCTTAGCTATGGGACTCTTTATATTGTTGCCACACGGACGCAGATATTAAAGTCACCCCTTTAATATAAAGATTTACCCAATATAATATTGTTAACTTTGCAGTTGGAGTGGCCCTATTTGAACTATTCTCATAATCTACTATATGAATAAAGATCATATAATAGCGGGACACCTTCTAGTTATAGAACTCTTTATATTTTGGCCACATGGATACGGGTGTTAAAGTCACCCCTTTAACACAAAGATGTACCCCTTATAATGTAGTAGACCTTGTCAATTGGACTGGGCCATGCACACCTGAACTTTACTCACAATCTACTATATGAATATGGATCCTACAATAGTAGGACCCTGCCTACCTATTGGACTCTTTATATTTTGACCACATAAATGCAGGTGTTAAAGTTACTCATTTGACATATAGATATGCCTACCTTTAATGTAGTCGACCTTATCAACTAGAGTGAGCCCCACTTGAACTTCTTTCATAATCTACTACATGAATAAGGATCCTAGAATAAGGGGGCCCCTCCTAGATATAGGCCTTTTTATATTTTGGCCAAATAGATACGGGTGTTAAAGTCACCCTTTTGACACATAGATATACCCACTATAATGAAGTAGACCTATTATACTTGAGTAGACCCCAATTGGACTCCTTTTGTAATCTACTGCATGAATAACGATCCCATAATAGTGGTACCCCTTCTAGCTATATGATTCTTTATATTTTGGTCACACAGATGCGGGTGTTAAAGTCACCCATTTCAACAGAGATGTATAATATAGTCGATGTTGTCAACTGGAGTAGGACTAACTTAGACTCTTCTCATAATCTACAACATGAATAAGGATCCTATAATATTGAGACCCCTCCTAGCTAAGAGACTCATTATATTTTGACCATAGATATAAGGGTATTAAAGTCACATCTTGGATATATAGGTATATCCCCTATAATATAATTGACCTTGTCAACTATAGTGGGCCCCACTTAGACTTCTCTCGTAATATTATACACAAACAAAGATCCCACAATAGTAGAACCCATCCTAGATATGTGACTTTTTATATTTTTGCCAAATAGATATGGGTGTTAAAATCACTTATTTGACTTTAGATGTATCCCCCTATAATATAGTCGACCTTGATAACTGGAATGGGCCCAACTTAAACTCCTCTCGTAATCTACTACATAAATAACAATCCTATAATAGTTGGACCTCTTCTAGCTATAACTTTTTTTATATTTTGGCCACATAGATGCGGGTGTTAAAGTCACCCCTTTGACACATTGAGGTACCCCCAAAAATATAGCCGACTTTGTTTACTAAAGTAGGCCCCACTTGGACCCTCTCGTAATCTCTATAAGAATAAGGATCCCACATTAGTACGACCCCTATTAGCTATGGGACTCTTTATATTATGGCTATACAGGGGGTGCTAAAGTCACTCATTTGACACATACATATGCCCATTATCATATAGTCAACCTTATCAACTTGAGTGGGCCCCACTTTGACTCATATCCTAATTTAGTTTATGAATAAAGATCTAATAATATTAGGACCCCACTAGGCTATGGGATATTATATTTTGGCTATACTATTGTGAGTATTAAAGTTACCCCTTTGATATATAGATTACCCTCGTATAATATAGATGACTTTGTAAACTAGAATGGGACCCACTTTGACTCCTTTCCTAATCTATTACATTATTAAGGATCCCACAATAATGGGAAACCTCCTAGTTATGAAACTTTTTATTTTTTGACCACACAGATACGGGTGTTAAAGTCACCCTTTGATATATAAATGTACCCCCTTTAATATAATCGACTTTGTCAACTAGAATGGGCCCCACTTGGACTCCTCTCAGAATCTACTATATTAATAGGGATCTTATAATATTAGGACCTATCCTAGCTATAGGACTATTTATACTTTGGCCACATAGAAATGGATGTTAAATTCACCACTTTGACACAAATATGTACCTCTCAATAATATAGTTAACCTTATCAATTAGAGTAGGATTTACTTAGACTCATTTTATAATCTAATACAAGAATAAGGATCCCACTATAGTGGAACCTTTCCTAGCTACGTGAGTTTATATTTGCCTACACTGATACAGGTGTAAAAGTCTTCCTTTTGATATATAGATGTATCGCTAATAATGTAGTCGACCTTATCAACTAAAGTGGGCCCAATTTGGACTCCTCTCGTAATCTACAACATAAATAAAGATTCCACAATAGTAAGACCTATCCAAGCTATAGGTCTCTTTATATTTTTGCAACAAAGATTTGGATGTTAAAGTCACCCCTTTAACATATAGATGTACCCCCTAAAATATAGTAGACTTTGTCAACTGGAGTTGGACTCCTCACGTAATATGCTATATGAATAATGATCCCTCGAAAGTCGAACACCACCTATATATGGGACTTTTTATATTTTAGCCATATAGATACAGGTGTTAAAGTTCATATTTTACACATTGATATACCATTTTGTAATCTACTACATGAATAAGGATCCCTAAATAGTAGGACCCCTTATAGTTATAGGAATATTTATATTTTGGCCACAAAGATACATGTGTTATAGTCAACCTTTTGACCTATAAATATACCCCATATAATATAGTCGACCTTACAACTAAAGTAGGCCCCACTTGGATTTCTCTTATAATCAACTATATGAATAAGGATCCTATAATAGAGGACCCCTTACTAGTTATGTGACTCTTTATATTTGGGCCACATAGAAGTGTGTTAAATTCTCCAATTCGAGATAAAGATATACCCCTAAATAATGTAGTTGATATTGTTAATTAGAGTGGGCCCCACTTGGACTCAATATATACTCTACTACATGAATAAGAATCACAAAATAGTAGGACCCAACCTAGTTATAAGTCTCTGTAAATTTTACCCATATAGATATGAGTGTTAAAGTCACCCCTTTGATACATAAATGTACCCCCTATAAAGTCATCGACCTTGTCAATCGAAGTGGACCCCACTTGGAATCTTCTAATAATCTACAATATGAATAAAAATTCCATAATAGTTGGACCCTTTCTAACTATAAGACTCTTTATATTTTGGCCACATAAATACTGGTGTTAAAGTTACCCCTTTGACATATAGACGTACGCCCTATAATGTAGTCGATCATGTCAACTGGAGTGGGCCCCATATGGACTCCTTTCGGAATCTACTATATAAATAAGGAACCCACAATAGAGGGAACCATCCTAGTTATAGGACTCTTTATATTTTGGCCACACAGATACGGGTGTTAAAGTCACCCCTTTGATACATAGATGTACCCCTTATAATATAGTTGACCTTGTTAACTCAAGTTGGCTTAACTTGGACTCCTCTTGTAATATACTACATGAATAAGGATCCTACAATAGTGGGACCTCTCTTAGCTATGTAACTCTTTATATTTTTGTCATACAGATGCTGTGTTAATATCACCCCTCTGACATAAAGATATACCCCTTATAATATGGTCGATTTTGTCAATTAGAGTGGGCCCCACTTTAACTCCTCTCGTAATCTGCAATATAAATAAGGATCTCATAATAATATAATACCTCCTTGCTATAAAACTCGTTAGATTTTCATCAAACAGGTACAAGTGTTAAAGTCATCCCTTTTATATCTAGATATACCCCCGATAATATAGTTGACCTCGTCAATTGGAGTAGGCCCTACTTGAGTTCCTCTTCTAATATATTATATAAATAAAGATCCTATAATAATATGACATACCTTATTTGTGGGACTCTTTATATTTTTACCATACCGATATGAGTGTTAAAGTCACCCCTTTAACATATTGATGTACCCTATTTTAATATAATTGACCTTGTCAACTGGAATGGACCCAACTTGGACTCCTCTCGTAATCTAATTCATGAATAAGGATCCTATAATAGTAGGACCTATCTTAGCTATGGTTATTTTTATATTTTAGCCATACAGATGCGGATATTAAAGTAATCCTTTTGACACATAGATGTACCCCATATAATATAGTCGACTTTGTCAACTGGATTGGGCCCTACTTTGACTCCTCTCATAATTTACTATATAATTATGGATCCTACAATAGTGTGACCCCTTCTAGCTATGTGACTCTTTATATTTTGGTCACATAAATACAGGTATTAAAGTTACCCATTTGACACATAGATGTACCCCCTATAATGTGTCAACCTTGTCAACTAGAGTAGGACCCATTTAGACTCTTTTCGTAATATACTAGATTATTAAGGATCCTATAATAGTAGGACCCCTCCAAGATAATGGACTCTTTATATTTTGGCAATAAAGATATGGGTGTTAAAGTCACCTTTTTGACACATAGATATATCTCCTATAATATAGTCAACTAGAGTGGGCCCTATTTGGACTCCTCTTATAATTTATTATATAAATAAGGATCCAACAATAGTGGGGACACCCCTAGCTATGAAATTATTTATATTTTGACCACATAGAAGAGAATGTTAAAGTCACCTATTTGACACAAAGATGTACCCCCTATAATAAAGTCGACCTTATCAACTGGAATGGGCCCCACTTGGACTCCTCTCAAAATCAACTACATAAATATGGATCCTAAAATAGTGGGACCCTTCCTAGCTTTAGGATTTTTTATATTTTTGCCATACAGATAAGGTGTTAAAGTTTCCCTTTTGACATATAGATGTACCCCTTTAATATAGTCGATTTAGGACTCTTTATATTTCGCCCATACAAATATGGGTGTTAAAGTCACCTTTTTGATACAGAGATGTACCCCTGTAATTTCTTTAACCGTGTCAACTGGAGTGGGCCCCTCTTGGATTATTCACATAACCTGCTACTTTAATAAAGATCCCAAAATTATAAGAGCCCACCTAGCTATAGGATTTTTTATATTTTTCCAACATAGATATGGGTGCTAAAGTTACTCCTTTGAGACATAGATATACTCCCTCTAATGTAGGCGACTTTGTCAGCTAAAATGGGCCCTATTTTGACTTTTTTTGTAATCTACTATATAAAAAAGTATCCAATAATAGTGGGTCCCCCACGCTATAGGACTTTTTATTTTAGCCATACAGAAATAGGTGCTAAAGTCACTTTTTTATCATATAGATGCACCTCGTATAATATTGTCGACCATATCAACTATAGTGGGCCCTATATAGACTCTTCTCATAATCTATTACATGAATAAGAATTGAGTAATAGTGGGACCAGGCTATGAAACTCTTTATATTTAGTCACACAGATACGGGTATTAAAGTCACCCCTTTGACACAAAGATGTACCCCACCTATTATATAGTCAATCTTGTCAACTGTAGTAGGCCCCATTTGGACACCTCTTGTAATTAATTATATGAATAGGAATCGAACAATAGTGGGACATCTCCTAACTATGGGACTTTTGTAATCTACTACAAGAATAATCTGCTAGATGAATAAATATCCGATAATTATGCGACACCTGATAGTTATCAGACTCTTTATATATTGGCTACACACAAGTAGATATTAAAGTCACATATTTAAGACATAGATGAACCCCTCCAAGATATAGTAGGGGGGTGCACTAAAACTTCTCTTATAATTTGCTACCTGAATAAAGATCCCACAATAGTGGGACCCATTCTCGTTACTGGACTTTTATATTTTGCTTCAAATATGTAGGTGTTAAATTCACTAGTTTGAGTCATAGATGTACCTCCCATGATGTAGTCGGTGCAGGTACATTTTGACTTCTTGCATAATCTTCGACATGAATATTAATACTAAAATAATAGGACCCCTTCTGGCAATAGGATAATATATTTTGGTCACATATATGCAGGTGTTAAATTCACTCCTTTGATAAATATATGCACCCCCTATGATGTAGTTGGGGGGTTATAAGTTAGACCCCTCTTATAATCTGTTATATTAGTAAATATCCTGTAATAATGGGACCCCTCATGGTTATCGAACTTTTTATATTTTGGCTACACACATATAAGTATTAAAGACACCACTTTGACATATAGATATACGCCCTTATTTGTTATCGGAAAAGGTACATTTAGACCCCTTTTGTAATCTTCTAAATAAAAAAGGATCTACAATAGTGGGACCCTCCTAGCCATGAGACTCTTTATATTTTGACCATACATATATGGGTGTTAAAGTCACTCATTTAATACATAGATATGCCCGCTATGATGTAGTCGGGGGGTGCACATTTGAACACTTCTCATATACGACTACATGAATAAGGATCCCACAATATTGGGATCCTTTCAAGCTATGAGACTTTTTATTTTTTTGCCACACACATGTAGGTGTTAAAGTCACCCCTTTGATACATAAATATACCTCCTATAATGCAACGTAGGGGGTACACTTAGACTCCTCTTATAATCTACTACCTGAATAAGGATTCCATAATAATTAGACCCCTCCTAGTGATGAGACTTTATATTTTGTTCATACACATGTGGGTATTAAAGTTACCCCTTTGACACATAGATATAACCCCAATGGGGTAGTCGAGGGTGGGTACACTTGGAATCATCTTATAATCTGCTATATAAAAAATAGTCCCATTATTATGGGATACCTGATAGCTATTAGACTCTTTATATTTTGGTCACATATATACGGGTGTTAAAGTTACCTATTTGACATATAGATATACCCCAATGATGTTATAGGGGTTGGGTGTATACTTGAATTAAGAATCCTATAATAGTTAGACCCCTCCTAGATATGGGACTCTTTATATTTTATCAACACACATGCAAGTGTGAAAGTCACCCTTTGATATATAGATATACCCCCTTAAAAGAGTTAGGTGTATACTTGAACTTCTTTTATAATCTGCTATTTGAATAAGGATCTAAGAATAGTGGGACCCCTTCCTATTATCGAACTTATTATATTTTGATATCACACATGCGAGTGTTAAAGTCACCCCTTTGATATATAGATACACTCCCGTAATGATATAATCGGTGGGGTATCCTTGGGGGGTATACTTTGACTTCTTTAATAATCTGTTACATAAATAAGGATCATATAAATTTGGGACCCCTTCTAGCTACAAGACTTTTTATATTTTGGTCATACACATATGGGAGTTAAAGTCACCCCTTTGACACATAGATATACCCCCCTATGATATAGTCAGCCGAGTATATTTGAACTCATCTCAGAATCTGCTATATGAATAAGGATCCACAATAGTGGTACCCCTCCTAGCTATGTGACTCTTTATATTTTAGCCATATACATATTAGTATTAAAGTCACCCCTTTAACACTAGATGTACCACTCCATAATATAGTCGGGGAGGGGGCTATACTTGGACTTCTCTTATAATCAGCTAAATAAATTACGATCCCATAATAGCTGGACTTCTTCTAGTTATTTAAGTTCATATTTTAGCCACACATATACGGGTATGAAAGTACCCCTTTAACACACAGATGTAACCCCTATGATGTAGTCGGGGATGGGGATATACTTAGACTCCATTTATAATCTGCTAGATAAATAAGAATCCTATAATTGTAGGACACGTAATCGCTAAGGGACTCTTTATATTTTGGCCATACACAAGCGGGTGTTAAAATCACTAGTTTGATACATAAATGTACCCCTCCAAGATGTAGTGGGGGGCTACACTAGAACTCCTCTCATAGTATGCTACCTAAATAAGGATTCCATAATAGTGGGACCCCTCCTAACTATGGAACTCTTTATATTTTTGCTACATACATGTAGATGTTAAATTCACCCCTTTGATACATAGATATACCCCTATGACGTAGTCGAGTGTTATAAATTTAGACACCTCTCATAATATTCTATATGAATAAGAATCCTATAATATTAGGACCACTTCTGGCTATGGTATACTTATCTTTTGGCCACACATATGTGGGTATTAAAGCCACCCCTTTGACACATATATTTACTTGTTAGGATGATATCGGAGGCACAGCAAAAGTGGAGTCAATCCCGAAGATCAATTCGGTGTATGATATATTTAAAACTTTTTATTCGAATGATTCGTATATGCTATGGATAAAACAAAATAGGAATCGAATCTCTATAGTCTTATACTGAATCTAACATAATTACTATTATCCATATAATACGATAGATCTAGGGGTTTAACTAGTTTATACCTTCATGCAGGATTTAACAATACGATCGATGTCAATCTACTAGGTTAATGACAAAGGAAGTATCCATGTGTTTAAGAGAAGTTATTCTTTGAGTACAACCGATCTTGCAATCTAACGTAGACTCTTGCACTGTGATCTCTTTATGCCTCAGAATGCAAGCTTTCCCTATCATTAAATCTCACACACTCACAATAGAAGAAGTAATGAGAGAGAAAAAAAAAACTTCTCAACTACCCGAGAGAGACACACAGAAAGAAGAAGAGAAGAGATAAGAGAGAGAAAGGGGGGACTGGCCTCTTTCTTAAAAAAACTAAGTGAGGGGCCTCGAGAACCGTGCCACCCTTTTTTTTTGCCAATGTCCCTCTCTCTCTAACCGATCTTTCTCTCTCTTATCTCCTAATAACCACCCGAGATTTTGTTACCACATCTAAATCCTATAATTAAGGGGGAAGGATATTTGAATATTCAAATATCCTTCATCCCTTAATTATAGGGATGAAGACATCATGTGCAAACCCTAATAGGGTGGCCTGCCTACTAGGGCATACGGGATATTTTGGTTGGACCAAAATACCTCCAATGTATCTAATAATCGACCACTTAATGCAGGAGAGTGCATGGCTTATTTTTCGAGCACCATAATGCACCCTAGTAGCTAGGGTACCATACTAGCACATGATCATCCCACCATAGAGGGTGAATATTATTTACTGGGGTACCCTCAGTAATACATGGGGTGTTAGGCTTGATATGGTCTACAGCTCGTAAAACTCTAGATTTAGCTGTATATGGTTGATAATATAATTATGATTGTACAATGGTATATATTTATATATGTGTTTTATTTACAGAACATAAAGGAGTCAAGGCTATATAGTAGTCCATCTGAGTGGGAGACTCAGTGGATCGATTCTTTAAGTCTAAATCATTCATAGATCTGATAAGGGTTAGTCGCCCTATCAGGATAAGTTGTTTGAATGACAAAGCATGGGTATCTCTACTATTGTCATTACCAGGAAAAGTGTATATAGTCGAACAGAACATGATACACAGAGCGGTGAACAGATACCGGTATAAATAGCTGTATTTCTGCTTAGGATAATTAGTCCTAAACCCTGAGGAACTGTGATCGGTGGACTAACTAGTTATCTGTAACTATGGTTCACTAATATGTGAGGGATCTATCCACGATCCAATATCATAGTGCACTGGGTTATCGGGCTGGTGTTGCATCGGTATGTCACTCTTGTAGACCATCCATATCCCTACCAGGAGGAGTATTCCTTGGTCTGATATACACAATACTAAATCCAGGCATGGTAGTCAATAATTGAGTTGTGGACTAGATCTGGTTGCTTGGCCAAAGCAACTGAAGGTGCATTTTGATGAGTCAACTTGGAAGGAACTTAGTCAGATAGTCACTTGAGTCTGACAGTGATCTTCACCGCTATAGTTGATGCATGGAACCAAGTGGAGGGATATCGAATTACCAATAGTAAACGGAGAGCAGGGATATACAAGAGAGCTTAGTAAGTCACCCCTTTGATACGGAAATGTACCTCTTATGATTTGGTCGGGAGATCTATATTTGGACTTCTCTTATAATCGTCTATATTAATAAAAATCTCATAATAGTAGGATCCCTCCTAGCTATGAGACTTTTTATATTTTGACCATATTGATATGGGTATTAAACTTACCCATTTGATACATAAATATATCCCCTATGATTTAGTCTGGAGAAGGGGGGTTATACTTGGACTTCTCTCTTAATCTGCTACATGAATAAGGATCCCATAATAGTAAGAACCCTCAATGATATAAGACTATTTATATTTTGACTACACATATACGGATATTAAAATCACCCCATCGAGACATAAAAATACCCCCCTGATCTAGTCTTGGGGATACACTTTATTCCTCTTATAATTTACTATATGAATAAGGATCCTACAATAGTAGGACCCCTCCTAGCTATGAGACTTCTTATATCTTGGCCATACACATGCGGCTACTAAATTCACCCCTTATGATGTAGTCAGGGAAGATATATTTAGACTCCACTTATAATCTTCTACATAAATAAGAATCCATAATAGTGCGACCACTTCTAGCTATGAAACTCTTTATATTTTTGCCATACTTATGCGAGTATTAAAGTCACCCCTTTGACACATAGATGTACCCCCCAAAAATATCGGGAATGGGGGTACACTTGGACTTCTATAATAATCTATTATGTGAATATTGATCCCATAATAGTGGGACCCTTTCTAGCTATGGGTCTTTATATTTTGGTAATACATATGCGGGTGTTAAAGTCACTGATTTGACACATAGATGTACCCTCCTATGATATAGTCAGGGGGGTATATTTGGACTCCGTTCATAATATGCTATTCAAATAAGGATCTCATAATAATTGAAACCCTCCTAGTTATGTGACTTTTTATATTTTGGTGACACACATGTGGGTGTTAAAGTTACCCCTTTGACATATAGTTATACCCACCATAATAAAAAGAGGGGTTAGGAGTATATTTATACTCCTTTTATAATCTTCTATATGAACAAGGATCCCATAATAGTGGGACCCCTCAAAGCTATGGGAGTCTTTATATTTTGGCAACACACATGTGAGTGTTAAAGTCACCCCTTTGACATATAAATATACCCCCTAATGGTGTAGTCGACGGAGGTACACTTTGACTTCTCTCATAATCTGCTACATGAATATGGATTCTACAATATTGGGAACCCTCATAGCTATGTAACTTTTTATATTTTGGCCAACACATGTGAGAGTTCAAGCCACCCCTTTAACATATAGATATAACTCGCCCCCATGATGTAATTAGCAGGGAATATTTGGACTCCTCGTATAATCTGCTATATGAATAAGGATCCATAATAGTTGGACCCCTCCAAGCAATGTAACTTCAAAATAATTGGACGTCACATTGCTAGAAGGGGTATACTTGGCCTTCTCTCATAATCAGCTAGATAAATTAAGATTCCATACTAGTTAGACGTCTTCTAGCTATGTGACTTCATATTTTGGCCATACACATATAGATATTTAAGTCACCACTTTAACATATAGATGAAACCCCTATGATATAGTCGGGGGTAGAGATGAGTACACTTTGACTTCTCTTATAATCTACTAGATGAATAAGAATCCTATTATTATGGGAAACTTGATAGCATTAGGACTCTTTATATTTTTTTCACATATAAGCAGGTGTTAAAGTCACCTCTTTAACAAATAGATGTACCCTTCCAAGATGTAGTGGGAGGGTACACTAGAACTCCTTTTATAATATACTACCTTAATAATGATCCCATAAATAGTTGGACCCTCAACGCTATAGGACTTTATATTTTTGCTACATACATGCGGGTGTTAAAGTCACCACTTTGACACATAGATGTACCCCTCATAATGTATTGGAGCTATATTTAGATTATTCTCATAATCTTCTACATGAATAAAAATCATACAATAATAGGACCACTCCTAGCTATATAATTCTTTATATTTTGGTTACATATATACGGGTGTTAAAGTCACCCTATTGACACATATATGTACCCCCATGATGTAGTCGGGAGGGGGTTATAAGTTAGACTCCTCTCATAATTTTTTATATGATTAAGGATCTCACAATAGTCGGACCCCTCCTAGATATGGGTCTATTTATACTTTGGCCATACATGTAGGTATTAAAGTCATACCTTTGTCATATAGATATACCCCTCACGATCTAGTCGGGGAGGAGGGATACACTTAGACTCTTCTCATAATCTAATACTTAAAAAAGGATCTTGCAATAGTAGGACTCTTCCTAGCTATAGAACTTTTTAATTTTTGGGAACACACATATGGGTGTTAAAGATATGCCTTTAACATATGGATGTACCCCTAATAATATAATTAGGGGAGGTATACTTGGTCTCCTCTCATAATTTGTTACATGAATAAGGATCCCATAATAGTAGGACCCCTCCTAGCTATATGACTTTATATTTTGGCCACACATATACGGGTGTTAAAATCACCCCTTCAGATCCCACAAGGATAGTCGGTGGGGTACATTTAAACTCCTCTCATAATTGATACATAAATTAGGATCCCATAAAAGTTAATTTGATCTTCTTGCTATATGACTCTTTATATTTTGGCCATACTCAAATACAGGTATTAAAGTCACTCCTTTGACAAATAGATGTAACACTTATAATGTAGTCGGGGATGGTGGGGTACACTTGGAATCCTCTAATAATCTACTATATGAAAAAGAATCACATAGTTGTGGGACACCTGATAACTATGAGCCTCTTTATACTTGAACTTTTCTTATAATCTACGTATAAATAAGGATCCGACAATAGTGAGACTCCTTCTATTAATGGGATTCTTTATATTTTGTCCCCACACATTTAGGTTTTAAAGTCACACCTTTGACACATATATATACCTCTCATTATTTAGTCTGGGGAGTTACATTTGGACTCCACTTATAATCTTCTATATGAATAAGAATCTTACCCGAACTCGGCAGCAGGTATGTTACCCACCAAGCACATTATTACTTGGCCCTTTGGCTCTTTTTCACCCCCAAACGCCTTATTTGGAATATCAATTATGGTATATCGAACCAATATCTGATTCAACAAATCACAAGGGGGCAATTATGAGTACCTAAAATATTCACCCCTTCACTTGGCAACCTATATATAAAAAGAACATACAAAAAGATTAATCCTCAAAACCTTGCCAGGGTACATAGAGGCTAGAACCTCTTCCTCCCTACCAAAAGAGGAGAAAAATAAAGCTAAATAGCACCTCAACCAGCCCATTTGAAGGAATGATATGTAACGCATCCAAAACATTAAGACTTTTTGATAAAATAGCAAAGGAGGTCTCTACCACCCCATGTGGGGTAACAGGTGTCACAACTGGATTGGAAGGTCTCCACCGCCCCTTGTGGGAAAACATGCCTCTCAGCAAAAGAATAAACGCTCAGCTCCCTTAAGTTTTTACTATAAAAGGGAGATGGGTCGCACACTAGAAAGGACTGATAATTTTTGTAAAATTTATACAATGACATACTTCTTATACATTGGCTAATAAAATAATATTATTCCACTATAATCTGGAGTCTTTTTCTTTCCACCCTCTATCTCTTTATCTGCTTACTTCCTATCATCGAGTCGAAGGACTTGGGGGTATCCATTCTAGGAGGCTTAATCCTTCCTAAGTTACAAGCTATTAATATCTCCTCCGAGAACCACCCACTTGCATCTTCTACCATAAAGAGAAAAAAAGAGAAGAAATACTTTCTCTTGTCGTACCACTATATCGATCTTGTGGGTACATAGGGTTCACTCCAAAAGAATGTACCCATATAATCTGCTACATGAATAAGTATCCTATAATAGTAGAACCCCTCATAGCTATATGACTTTATATTTATACTACATATATATATATGTTAAAGTCACCCCTCCTAGCTATGTGACTCTTTATATTTTGACACACATACGGGTTTACTAAAGTCACCATTTTGACAGATAGATGTACCCCCCATGATGTAGTCTAGGGGGGTACACTTAGACTCATTTCTTAATCTGTTATATTAATAAGAATCCCACAATAGTAGAACCCCTCCTATATAGAGGACCCTTTATATTTTGACACACAAATATAGGTGTTAAAGTCACCTTTTTGACATATATATATATATATATATATATATATATATATATATATATATATATATATATATATATATATATATATATATATATATATATATATATATATATATATATATATATATATATATATATATATATATATATATATATATATATATATATATATATATATATATATATATATATATATATATATATATATATATATATATATATATATACTCTCATAATATAGATGAGGGGGGAAGGGGGTATACTCGGACTCCTTATAATCTATTACAAGAATAAGGGTTCAATACGAAGCTATGAAACTTTATATTTTGGCCACACATATATGGGTTTTAAAGTCACCCCTTTGATATATAGACGTACCCCCATGATATAGACAGATATGGGGGTACACTTGGATTCCCCTCAGAATCTACTACATGAATAAGGATTCCACAATAGTAGGATCCCTTCTAGCTATGAGACTTTAAATTTTGGCCACACACACTTGTAGCTGTTAAAGTTATTCCTTTGATACATAGATGTACCCCTTTCATTATGTAATCAGAGAAGGGCGTATACTTAAACTTCTCTCATAATCTGGTATATGAATAAGAATCCCAAAATAGAAAGACCCCTCCTAGTTTTGGTACCCTTTCTATTTCGGCCATACATATACAAGTGTTAAATTTACCCCTTTGACACATAAATATACCTCCCATAATGTAGTTGGGGTAGGGGGTACACTTGGACTTCTCATAATCTGCTATGTGAATAGGGATCCCATAATAGTAGAACCCCTTCTAGTTATGGGATTTTTTATATTTTGGCCAAATATATGGGCGTATTAAAGGCAGCCCTATGCACATAGATATAACCACCAAGATGTAGTCAGGGGTTATACTTGGACTCTTCTCATAATCTACTATAATAATAAAAATCTTACAATAGTGGAGCCTCTCCTAGCTATCATACTCTTTATATTTTGACCTCATATATACAAGTATTATAGTCATCTCTTTGATATATAGATATACCCCTTATAATGTATTTTAGGGTGATATACTTAGACTCCTTATAATCTTCTGCATAAATAAGGATCCCTTAATAGTGGTACTCTTTGCTATGGAACTCTTTATATTTTGGTCACACACATATATATACCCCCCTCGATATAGTCAAAGGGGTATACTTGAACTCCTCTTATAATCTGCTATATTTATAAGGGTCCCATAATAGTACGACCCCTTCTAACTATGAGATACTTTACAGTTTTGTTATATATATATATATATATATATATATATATATATATATATATATATATATATATATATATATATATATATATATATATATATATATATATATACGGGGATGCTTAGATGCGGTCTGCAGTCCGTGCGGTCCGCGTCCGTAGCCGTCCGATGCACCACACCATACATCCGATGCACGCGACGAGTGCATCGGACGGCTGCCAACCGCGGACCGTACGGACCGCAGACCGTACCTAAGCATTCCGATGCACCCTTTAATATATAGTTATACCCCCTTTAATAAGTAGTCATACCCCCCTCATGATGTAGTTGTGGGGGGGGTGTGGTATACTTAGATTCCTCTAATAATCTAGCTATATAAATAAATATATCATAATAGTAGGACCCCTCCTTGCAATATGCACCCCTATGATGTAGTATAGGGAGAGGGTACACATGGACTCCTCTTATAATATGTTACATAAATAAGGATAGGACCCCTCCTAGTTATGGGACTTTTATTTTGACACACATATGTGGGTATTAAAGTCACCTATTTAGCAGATAGTTATACTCCTCATGATGTTGATGGGAGGAGGTACACTTAGACTCCTCTCATAATCTACTTCAAGAATGAAGATCCCACAATAGTGGGATCCCTCCTAATTATAGGACTCTTTATATTTTTGGCACACACATACGGGTATTAAAGTTACCCACTAATAAATAGATGTACCACCCTATGATGTAGTCTAGGGGGTTACATTTTAATTAACTTCTCTTAGAATCTACTGCATGAATAAAGATCCTATAATAGTAGGACATCTTCTAGCTATGAGACTTATTATATTTTATCCACACACATACGGGTATTAAAATTACCCCCCCCTTTGACATATGGATATACCCCCTGTGTTGTAGGGGGCTACACTTAGACCCCTATAATAATCTGCTACATTAATAAGGATCCTATAATATTGGGACCATTATTAGCTATGTGACTCTTTATATTTTTGCCACACATACACGGGTGTTAAAGTCACCCCTTTGATATATAGATATACCTCTACCATTATGTAGTCAGGAAAGGGGTATACTTGGACTTCTCCTGGATATGAGATATTTATAGTTTTTGCCATATATATTCACATGTTAAAGTCACTCTTTTGACACATAGGTATACCTACCATAATATAATCGAGGGGGGGTATATTTGGACTCCTCTAATAATCTGTTATAGGAATAAAAATTCTATAATAGTTAGATCCCTTTTAGTTATTGGACACTTTATATTTTGACGACATACATACAGGAGTTAAAGTCACCCTTTTGATACATAGATATACCCCCCATAATGTAATGGGGGGTTAGGTATATACATTGATTTCTCTCATAATTAGCTATATGCATAAATATCTCACAATAGCTGATCCCTTCTAGATATGGGACTCTTTATATTTTGACAATACATATGCGGGTGTTAAAGTTACCAATTCGATATATAGATGTATCCCCCAATGATGTAATTAAAGGGGTGTACACTTTGACTTCTCTTATAACATATTATATGAATAAAGATCCTACAATATTAGGACCCCCCATAGCTATGAGATTTTTTATATTTTGTCCACACACATACGAGAGTTAAAGTCAACCTTTTGACACATAGATATACCCACCCACGATATAGTCGACTGGGTATATTTGGATTCCTCTCAGAATCTGTTACGTGAATAATGATCCTATAATAGTAGGACCCCTCCTAGCTATGAGACTCTTTATATTTTAGCCACATATATTTAGTGTTAAAATCACCCCTTTGATACTAGATATATCCCTATTATATAGTCGGGGGATGTACTTGGACTCCTCTTATAATCAGCTATATGAATTAGGATCTTACAATAGTTTGACATCTTCTAGCTATGTGGATTTATATTTTGGCCACACATATGCAGACATTTAAGTCACGTCTTTGACAGATAGATATAACCCCCTATGATGTAGTCAGTGGTAGGGGAGGGAGTATATTTGACTCCTCTCATAATCTGCTAGATAAATAAGGATCTTAATATTATGGGACACCTGATAGCTATATGACTCTTTATATTTTTGCCACACACAAGGAGGTGTTAAAGTTACCTCTTTGTCACATAGATGTACCCCCTTAATATATTTGGAGGATATATTTTAACTACTCTCATAATCTACTACATTAATAAGGATCCAATAATAGTGGAGCCCCTCCTAGCTATGGGACTTTATATTTTGGCCACACACATGCGGGTATTAAAGTCACCCATTTGACACAAAAATATACCCCTCCATTATTTAGTCATGGGAGTATACTTGGATATCTCTTATAATCTGTTAAATGAATCAGGATTCCATAATAGTGGGGCCCTTCATAGCTAACAGACTCTTTATATATTGGCCTCACATATGCGGGTGTTATAGCCACCCTTTTGATATATAAATATACCCCCTATAATGTAGTTGGGGGGATACACTTATACTCCTCATAATCTTTTACATAAATAAGGATCTCATAATAGTGGTACTCCTTCATGCTATGAGACTATTTTATTTTGGTCACACATATATAAATGTTAAAGTCACCCCCTTGACACATAAATGTACCCCTTATGATATAGTCATTGGGGTATACTTGGACTCATTTTATAATCTATGATATGAATGAGGATCCCGTAATAGTGTGACCCCTCCTAACTATGAGACTCTTTATAGTTTTTTGTCACATACATGTGAATGGTAAAGCCACCCCTTTGACACATGATGTACCTCTTTATGATGTAGTCAGGGAGGGGGAGGGAATTGGACTTTTATCATAATTTGCTATATAAAAAAGGATCTTATAATACTGGCACCCCTCCTTATTATATGTCCTCCTATAATATAGTTGGGGAGAAGGGGTACACTTGGACTCATTTTATAATATATTATATGATTAAGGATCCCACAATTGTAAGACCCCCCTAGTTATGGGTCTTTATATTTTGACACACACATGCAGTTATTAAAGTCACCTCTTTGACATATAGAAGTATCCCCCATAATGTAGTTGGGGAGGAATGTATGTTTGGATTCCTCTCATGATCAACTTCATGAATAAAGGTCACACAATAGTAGGACGCTTTCTAGCTATATGACTCTTTATATTTACCTACATACATATAGGTATTAAAGTCAACCTTATGCTGCATAGATGTACCCATCTATGATATAGTCTAGGGGGTACATTTTAACTTCTCTCAGAATCTACTATATTAATAAGGATCATATAATTGTGGGACCTCTCCTATCTAGGAGACTTTTTATATTTTGTCCATACAAATACGAGTGTTAAAGTTACCCCTTTAATCCCGTATAATAGTGGGAACCCTCCTAGATATGAGACTATTTATATTTTTACTACACACATACGGGTGTTATATTCATTGCTTTGTCACATCGATGTACCCTTACCATTATATAGTTAGAGAAGGGGTACACTTGAACTCCTTTTATAATCTGATACTTTAATAAGGATCCCATAATAGTGGGACCCCTTCTAGCTAAAGGATTGTTTATATTTCGGCCATACACATGCAAGTGTTAAATTCAACTATTAGACATATAGATATGCCTCCTATAATATAATCGAGGGGTACACATAAGGTTCTAAAAAGTGTTAGGCGTTAGTCAGGCGATGGGAGGCCGCTAAGCACCTAGGCGTTTTGCCTTTTTTTAATTATTTTAATTATTATTTTGATATTATATAATATATATATTTAAAAATTAATATAAGTTCAATATTTTCCCAAACCATTATTATTTTAAAGAACAAGTATATAACTATAATTCAAGATTGAGTGATTAACAAGAATAAAAGCAAACATGGTCCGCCTAACCAGCTTCAGCCCGCCTGGTCCGCCTAGCCAGCCTGAGCCCTCCTAGACCGCCTAGGCGGTCGCCTTGCCCCGCCTAGACCGCCTAGGTGGCTGCCTTGCCCTGCCTAGCTCTGTCTGGGAGCTTGGCCGCTTTTTGGAGCGCCTAGGGCCTAGGTGAGGCGGTGGAGGGCCGCCTAGCGCCTAGGCTGCCGTTTGAGCTGCTTTTTAGAACACTGGGTACATATTGACTCCTCTCATAATATACTACATGAATAAGGATCCCATAAAAATGGGACCCTTCCTTGGTATAGGACTTTAAATTTTGGCCATATATATTGGTGTTAAGGTCACCCCTTTAATAAAAAGATATACCTCCTTATGATATAATCGGGGGGGTACACATAGAATCCTCTCATAAGCTATTACATAAATAAGGATACCACAATAGTAGGACCCATCTTGGTAATGAGAGTCTTTATATTTTGACTACATATATTAAGATGTTAAAGTAACTCTCCTGATATATAGATATACCCATATGGTGTAGTCGTGAGGGTGTACACTGTGACTCCTCTCATAATGTACTATAAGAATAAGTATCTCACAATAGTTGGAGTCCTCTTAGCTATAAGACTCTTTTCCTCTTAGCTATAGGACTCTTTATATTTTGGTGGTACACATGCGAGTGTTAAAGTCATACTTTGATACATAGATGCACCCCACATGATGTAAAGAAGGGTTGGGTGTATTCTTGGACTTGGGACTCTTTATATTTTAGCAAAACGCATGTGGGTCTGAAAGTCACTTCTTTGATAAATAAATGTACCCCTCCAATGGTGTTGTCGGGGGAGGGGGGTACACTTTGATTCATCTCATAATATGCTACATGAATAAGGATCCTACAATATTGGGACCCCTCCTAGCTAAGGGACTTTTTATATTTTGGCTATATAATACAAGAGTAAAAGTCAACCATTTGGTACACAGATATACCCCTCATAATATAGTCGAGGGGTACACTTGGACACCTTTCATAATCAGCTATATTGTGGGTGCAAATTTTGGCAAGAAGTCTGCAAACAGCGGGACCCACCGGCCCTGCCTGGTGGGACCCCGAAGACAACAGCGGGACCCACCGGCCCTGCCTGGTGGGCCCCCGAGTACCACAGCGGGACCCACCGGCCCTGCCTGGTAGGCCCCCGAAGACCACAGCGGGACCCACCAGCCCTGCCTGGTGGGCCCCTAAGACGGCAGCAGAGCCCGCTAGCTTTACCTGGAGAATCCCCAGATACGACGGCAGAAACCGCCATTTAACCCAGAATTCCCACCAGAGAATCCTATAAATAGCAGAGCCTTCGAATGTAAAAGGATCCGAAAATTCTGATTTCCACTCTGAGATCTGACTTTCAGAACCAGAGCTCTGGGATTTTCAACTTCTGATCTACCATCTCTCTTTGATCTTCTTTTCTCCTTAAAAGAGATCAGAGGGTTTTCAGTGACACTCGGCCTGTCGAGGTCACTTCAACTGAAGTGTTAGTGAATTCGGGTTGCTCCCTATAGCACGGAGACGTAGGCTTCGGCTGAACTCCGAGATCATATCTCGTGTCACAATCTCTCTGATTGCATATCACTTTCTATTGACATATCAAAAGACTTCAACTTCAATCAACAGATCGACCAACGATCTTCGATGTCAACTTCAACTCCAATTGACTGGTGCTGCGAGAGTCTTCGGGTCGGCACGAAGATTTTCCCCCACAGTTTGGCGCCGTCTGTGGGATCCGAACGAGAAGCCGTGTCCTCTCAATTTCGACTACTAGATCAATAGCCAAACTTCCTCGCCCCCTCGGTTGCTCAAACAACTGATCGGACATCGGCAACCTCGTTGTACCCTTCGCACTCTGAATGGCGAGAACCAAATACCAGGGTCAACCAGAAGGAAGTAACACTCAACATCAACCTCGTCCTGAGACTCGTTCAATGAGTCAAAGGCTCAACTTCGGGCAGCCCCTTGCTGTCCCCGAGATGGGGGTTCACTCAGGAAGTGGAAGATCAGTCGATCGACCGATCGCCCCTCATCCTCATCAATCAATTAGGCAGACTGTCCCTGCTCCTGCTGAAGACCCTCCATCGACATACCAAGTCTCTGCAGTCGATTTCCAATTGCTCCAACTGGCGAAACAAAACGCCACCCTCACTGCTGAGAGGGATGCTCTTAAGAAAGCAGCTTCCGAAGCTGGGATCGTTCTGCCTATCCCCTCTGCAAGTGAGAGGATCAATCTTCCACAACGTTCAATCCACTCCGAGCAACGGAGATCAATGGGCACTGCTGCCCTCGAAAGAATTCGTCGCGATCCTACTCCCTCTGCTGCTCCCTGGAAGCAGAGTGTCTGGGATCGTCTTGACGACGAGTCCTCCCAATCCTCTTCTGGTCGCAACTGCGACAAGAGGACACCTTCAAAGATCAACATGCCAAGGAAGCACCAAATGAAAGGCGCTCCTTCAAAGAGCAGAGTCTCCCCTTCCATTCCACTCCAATGTGGACTTGGATCGGACCTTCGACACCGACTTCAACCGGCAAATACTTCAATGCCCGAGCAAGACCTTGCGATCTTGCCTCTTGACCCACCTCTAGGTCGAGGACACGGTCGTAGGGACGGTTACTCCTCTACCGGGCCTCTACATCGAAGTCTCTTCGAGACCACCTTTCCAAGAGGATGGAGAACTCCTATCCTCCCCAAATTCAACTGTATTAGAGGAGATCCAAGTCTCCATATACTCTCTTTCAAACAAGCCCTGACGCCGCATGAAGAAGAGAACAACGTGCTCTGCCGCACCTTCGCCGGGAGCCTCGATGAGCCATCCCTCGATTGGTACCATAACCTTCGAGCTGGATCCATTACTCAGTTCAGCGTCTTAGCCAATCTCTTTGTACAACATTATCAACTTAATTTAAAGCCGGAGAAGAAGCTCGACTCTCTCTACCGACTGAGGATGGGTGCGAACGAGACTCTCTGCAGCTTCACGAGGAGGTTTCGCAACGAGCACGCTGCCCTCTCTGGGAGGCATCTGGATGATGAAGCTATCATGTTAGCTTTCCAGAATGCACTCCGTTTCGACATGCACATCTACAACGACTTCATTCGCAATCCTCCTCTTTCCCTGGGTTTAATGTTTGATCGAATCCAACGGGAAATTGAGGTTGAGGATGATCAAGTTGCCCGAAAGGGACAAGAGACGAAGAGGCGACCTGCCGAAAGGGAAACTACAAAATATGTTACCAGAGCCTACAACGCAGAGGCAGAGGTTCATCCCGCACCTAAGCGATCAAGAAACGATGGACGCCGATCTCCTCCAAAGAAGACTACTTTTACCAAATGGAATCTACCAATCGAACAGATCCTCGATCGAATTCAGCATGAAGAGTTCCTACGATGGCCTAATCCACTGCAGCCTGACACTAAAGTCACTGCAGACAAAACCGTCTACTGTGATTTCCATCGCAGTCACGGCCATTCTACTGATCAGTGCCGCCGGTTAAGATATCATTTGGAAGACTTGTTACATGAAGGTCATCTTCAAGAATTTGTCAAAGACAGGCAAGATCATTCCTTCAAACATCAACAGTGAAGATCTCCCTCGAGATTGAAATATCTGGGAGTTGGAGAGGGTCAACTTTCAAGCAACCATTCGTATTGCCAGAGAACACAGCAGCTGGAAACTAGCTCCCAACTGGGAAGGTCTATACAAAGTCAAATCAGAAGGACCCAAAGGATTCTATCGACTGCCACAGGCTTGAAATGCTTGGAATCTTAACTTGTGCTATCTATGATGTAAATTCTATGCTGAATAAAGATTGCTCTCAAATGTCTACTTGTCCGTTCGAATTCTGAGTTATGAGACAGTGCAACATTCAGTTTCAAACCTTCAAGCAAATTCAAGTTAAGCCAGCTCAACCTTCAAGCTACCAGGTCGTTTAACAAGTTTAGGGCCTTGTGTTGCGACACGACCCTTTACGTGCAAATGTTAAACGGTTTCGGGTTGTGAAACAGCACAACTCTCAATTTCAATCTACCAGGTCGTTTAACAAGTTTAGGGCCTCGTGTTGCGACACGACCCTTTACGTGCAAATGTTAAACGGTTTCGGGTTGTGAAACAGCACAACTCTCAATTTCAATCTACCAGGTCGTTTAACAAGTTTAGGGCCTCGTGTTGCGACACGACCCTTTACGTGCAAATGTTAAACGGTTTCGGGTTGTGAAACAGCACAACTCTCAATTTCAATCTACCAGGTCGTTTAACAAGTTTAGGGCCTCGTGTTGCGACACGACCCTTTACGTGCAAATGTTAAACGGTTTCGGGTTGTGAAACAGCACAACTCTCAATTTCAAGCTATCATGTCGTTTAACAAGTTTAGGGCCTCGTGTTGCGACACGACCCTCTACGTGCAAATGTTAACGATTTCAAGTTTTGCTACGACAACCTTCAATTTTCAAGTTACTCGACAGTTTGGATGATCAAGTTGTGACTCAGCCCCTTACATTCAAATGTATGTATCTTCAAGCGCTCCAAGATTATCCAGAATACAGCATTCAAAGAGTTTGACACAAGACATTCAATTTCAAACATCAAAAATCTCTATTATCAAAATATTGATCAAGTACAGGAGTAAACTGCTACATGTCAAGAGTTACAAGTGAACAACAAAGAAAAGGTAGAAATACATCAGGGTTTGGCTACGCTTGGAGCACGTGACTTCTCTCCTTCAGATTCGCCACGAGGCTTACTCGCAACTGAAGCTTTCGAAGATCGGACACTGCTGACATGTGCCCTGAGTGCCTCTGCCGCCTTCTCTGCTGTTTCCTTGTAAACCTTGCATTCAGACAGCGCATGCTCCAGGGCCTTCTTGGAAGTCTCCTCTCTGGCAACGAAGGCAGCGTGCTGAGTAGCAAGTTGTTCCTTCAGCTCTGTGATCTCGATAGTGCGACCGCAGGACACGTCCTCAACCTTGGAGAGTCGATTCTTCAAGGATTCAAGCTCGTGACTCTGCGCCTCACAACGATCCTGCAGCCCCTTGATCTCCAACTTCCCCTTGCGAAGATCCTCAATCTTGGCTTTGAGAGAGGTTTTCTTCGAAGTCAGGAGCTCTCTCAGTTCATCTCTTTCCTTGCTCACAGCCTTCAGTTCGGCTGTCAAACGAGACACCTCAGAGGTGGCCTCTCGTTCTCCTGCCTTCCTGGAGAGCTTGCTTGCAATTCTCAAACAGGCTCCAGTCTGCAGATGGACAAAGAGTTAGAATTATCTCAAAAACACAATTCGAATAACTGATCAAGCATATGCACATACCACTACTTCAAGTCGATCGAAGGCTTCTTCAAAAGTAGCTTCAGGGATATTGCAGAGCTTCCTGATCACGCTGGTCGGATGGTTGATGTCAACATCACCCAAGCTCTTCATCTTTGGAGTCGAGCCAACAGGCGTACCTACAATTGACACAAGAGATCAGAGTGTTAGAATAATTTCGAACTTCAACAGCGAGTCAATCAAGGCAAGTCAGTACAGGTACCTGAAGCCTCGACCTGAGGAGCCTTTCCCTTTACACGATCGGAGCTCTTACCCTTGGGGGTCGACTTCTCCTTGGTGGGGGTTGACTCTGGCAAGGGTTGAGGAGTGGCTTCACCAACCCGACTTCCTCTCTCCAAATGAGCAGGAGAGGGAACGTCTCGAGGAGGTGAAGCTCCCCCTTCGTCCTCATGCCCGCTCGAATGGTCGAGCCCTGCCACCATGGCAGCTACTTCATCAGCCAGAGATCGTGAGGGTGGTGGGGGTTGTTCAACCTCCACACCCCCACTTGGGGTTGCCCCTTCCAGGCGGGGAATCTCGGGAGGTATCATATCAAGGGGTGTAGGGTTGCTTCCAACCCCACCACTCCCTGATATCCTAATCTTGAAGCGCAGGGGGTTCTTCTTCAATTCCCCGAAGTCGTAGGAGGGAATCACCCTTGGGCCATCGCCCGTTGCATCCAGAACTTCCTCCATCCTACGAGCCTTATCCTCGTTTATGAGGATAGGCTGCGATTCCTCATCGGCACCACCAGTGGGGGTGGGAGGAATTCCTTCCTCACCACCCCCATATCCTTGACCACCATCAGTGGGGGTGGGAGGAATTTCTTCCTCACCACCCCCATTTTCATCATCTTCATCTTCATCTTCACCATCTTCTTCGTCTTCCCCGTCGCTGCCTGTGCCCTCATTCTCCTCATCTTCGCCCTCCTCCTCCCTCTCTACCTCCTCTTCGTCATCTTCATTTTTCTTTTCCTCCTCATCCTCCTCCTGCTTGATGGGGACTTTTCTCTTCTTCTTCGCCGGGCCCTTTGGAATTACCAGCTTCTCCTTCGAGGGCAAGCTACGCCTGGCTCCATAAGATTTCTTCTCGAATCGAAGTCTTCTAATAATTTTTCCAGATTGAGGGTCCTCCTCGTAGTCGGAGTAGATAACCTCATTGTCTTCGTAACGAAGCTTCGATCGGTGGAGGAGGTTGGCCTTGCCATGCCGGACTGGGCAATTCGAAAATTGCTTCCAAGATCTGGTCCCACATGTCAACTCCAAGAAAAGGTTGTCGAGAGACCCCACCTGCTCCGGAGGCCACGCGAGAGCTCCTCCTGCAGAGAACATGTCAGTCTCATCCTGCACCTTGTACCGAGGAACCTCCGGGACTGACATTGGAGTCCAGGCACCCGACACCGACAGCGGCCAGTCCGTGTACAGTTTGTCGGAGCCGATGGTATCGATGATTGGGCGCAGAGCAGAGACACCCGTCAGATAATAGAAGGGGCTATCTTTCCTCCAGGCCCATCTGTAATGGTAAAAGAAATATCCGAACTCAATCCGAGCTTCTTCACCTTCGGGAATGCTGGAATAGCATTTCCTCAGCTCCTCCTGGAAGTCTGACTCTACGCGACAGAAAGCGTAGATGATCCTCCAGGAATTTCCAGTCACCTGCCCGGGACAGAGACCAGAAATATTCAATAGCCTCGCAGCGAAAGGAGGCAGTGGAAGGCGCAGTCCACAGTTGAGATGGCCGATCGTGACGATAGTTCCCATCACCTGCTCTTTGCTCGCCCACGAGACAAAGACTGTCCGCCTGTCAATACCAAAAGCTGACAGAATTCCTGGAAGCACTGGCCGGGACTTCCCCTCAGTAAAACATGCCAGCAGCTTATGCAGTTTCTCCCTCTTCGCATCTGTGAGTTTGCCCCCTATGTTATACCCAAATTCTGGTTCCACCGATAGAGGAAATTGAGGGCGGAGGACAAACTTGGCCTTGGGGATCTGCTCTGGCCTTGATGGGGCTGAAGCAAATCCAACTCCCTGATGCCTCTTACCAAGTTGACCAAGTTCGATCAATTCGGCCCTGCCTTTGCCACGGCCCTTCGAAACAGTCGCTTCCTCAACAACTTCCTTCCCCTTTCTCTTGGATGGAACAGCACCCTTCTTCGAACTGCCCGAAGATGCCATTTGACCGATCGAAAGGAAATGAGCAAGAAATCGGGAGAAAAGAATCTGGACTTCGAAAATTTTTTGGAAGCGTGAGGCGAAAAATGACAGCCAGTGAAACTTATATACCCAGGGTAAAACAGGTGCGCAAATCGAGAAGACACGTGTCTTCACCATATCAAATCGCGTGTTTTTGTAGGTACACGTGGCATCCATCCGTAGCAAGCGCAAAACCAGGCGAACAGTCGCGACCAGGCGAAACGTCAGACCACCGGTCCGAGCAAACCAACGGTCCAAGCAAACCACCGGTCCGAGTGAACCGGACCGCCGGTTCAGAAGAACCATTCAAAAAAGACCAAAGATGCAAAAGCAAGAAAAAAATCAAACTCCATCAATATTCAAGACTGCCAAAGATCAAAGGAGAAGAACAAGCTATACCACTTCTTCGAAAGTACAGGTTCAAAACTAACCCTGACCGGCTGATTTTAACCGAACGGTCAAGCTTGACCGTTCGGTCAAAATCAATCGATCGGTCGATTTTCTACTAGATCTGGCCAAAAACTGAGGGTTTTTGCCGATCACACAAACCCTGACCGGCTGATTTTAGCTGAACGGTCAAACTTGACCGTTCGGTCAAAATCAATCGATCGGTTGATTTTCTACTAGATCTGGCCAAAAACTGAGGGTTTTTGCCGATCAAACAAACCCTGACCGGCTGATTTTAGCCGAACGGTCAAACTTGACCGTTCGGTCAAAATCAATCGATCGGTTGATTTTCTACTAGATCTGGCCAAAAACTGAGGGTTTTTGCCGATCTCACAAACCCAGACCGGCTGATTTTAGCCGAACGGTCAAACTTGACCGTTCGGTCAAAATCAATCGATCGGTTGATTTTCTACTAGATCTGGCCAAAAACTGAGGGTTTTTGCCGATCACACAAACCCTGACCAGCTGATTTTAGCCGAACGGTCAAACTTGACCATTCGGTCAAAATCAATCGATCGGTTGATTTTCTACTAGATCTGGCCAAAAACTGAGGGTTTTTGCTGATCACACAAACCCTGACCGGCTGATTTTAGCCGAACGGTCAAACTTGACCGTTCGGTCAAAATCAATCGATCGGTCGATTTTCTACTAGATTTGGCAAAAAACTGAGGGTTTTTGCCGATCACACAAACCCTGACCGGCTGATTTTAGCCGAACGGTCAAACTTGACCGTTCGGTCAAAATCAATCGATCGGTTGATTTTCTACTAGATCTGGCCAAAAACTGAGGGTTTTTGCCGATCACACAAACCCTGACCGGCTGATTTTAGCCGAACGGTCAAACTTGACCGTTCGGTCAAAATCAATCGATCGGTTGATTTTCTACTAGATCTGGCCAAAAACTGAGGGTTTTTGCCGATCACACAAACCCTGACCGGCTGATTTTAGCCGAACGGTCAAACTTGACCGTTCGGTCAAAATCAATCGATCGGTCGATTTTCTACTAGATTTGGCCAAAAACTGAGGGTTTTTGCCGATCACACAAACCCTGACCGGCTGATTTTAGCCGAACGGTCAAACTTGACCGTTCGGTCAAAATCAATCGATCGGTCGATTTTCTACTAGATCTGGCCAAAAAACTGAGGGTTTTTGCCGATCACCCAAACCCTGACCGGCTGATTTTAGCCGAACGGTTAAAACATAACCGTTCGGCCAAAACCAACCGATCGGTCAATTTTCTACTGGATCGGTCAAAAAAACCGTGTTTTTTGACCGATCACTCGATCCTTGACCGGTTGAAATTGACCGTTCGGTCAAATTTTAACCGATCGGTCAAATTTGACCGATCGGTCAAAATTGACCGATCGGTCAAAATCAACCGATCGGTCAAATTTCCACTGGATCGGTCAAAAAACCGTGTTTTTTGACCGATCACTCGAACCTTGACCGGTTGAAATTGACCGTTCGGTCAAATTTTAACCGATCGGTCAAATTTGACCGATCGGTCAAAATTGACCGATCGGTCAAAATCAACCGATCGGTCAAATTTCCACTGGATCGGTCAAAAAACCATGTTTTTTGACCGATCACTCGATCCTTGACCGGTTGAAATTGACCGTTCGGTCAAATTTAATCAATCGGTCAAATTTGACCGATCGGTCAAAATTGACCGATCGGTCAAAATCAACCGATCGGTCAAAATTCCACTGGATCGGTCAAAAAACCGTGTTTTTTGACCGATCACTCGATCCTTGACCGGTTGAAATTGACCGTTCGGTCAAAATTGACCGATCGGTCAAATTTGACCGATCGGTCAAATTTGACCGATCGGTCAAATTTGACCGATCAAATCTTTTTTTGGCGCTAACACTTGGCAAGCCTCTTTTGTACCTTCTTTAGACAGGATGTTGCTGTTTTTTGCACCAAATCCAAGCCAGCCAGAACGTACTCTAGCTAACTTGGAGGGGGTAACTGTGGGTGCAAATTTTGGCAAGAAGTCTGCAAACAGCGGGACCCACCGGCCCTGCCTGGTGGGACCCCGAAGACAACAGCGGGACCCACCGGCCCTGCCTGGTGGGCCCCCGAGTACCACAGCGGGACCCACCGGCCCTGCCTGGTGGGCCCCCGAAGACCACAACGGGACCCACCAGCCCTGCCTGGTGGGCCCCTAAGACGGCAGCAGAGCCCGCTAGCTTTACCTGGAGAATCCCCAGATACGACGGCAGAAACCGCCATTTAACCCATAATTCCCACCATAGAATCCTATAAATAGCAGAGCCTTCGAATGTAAAAGGATCCGAAAATTCTGATTTCCACTCTGAGATCTGACTTTCAGAACCAGAGCTCTGGGATTTTCAACTTCTGATCTACCATCTCTCTTTGATCTTCTTTTCTCCTTAAAAGAGATCAGAGGGTTTTCAGTGACACTCGGCCTGTCGAGGTCACTTCAACTGAAGTGTTAGTGAATTCGGGTTGCTCCCTATAGCACGGAGACGTAGGCTTCGGCTGAACTCCGAGATCATATCTCGTGTCACAATCTCTCTGATTGCATATCACTTTCTATTGACATATCAAAAGACTTCAACTTCAATCAACAGATCGACCAACGATCTTCGACGTCAACTTCAACTCCAATTGACTGGTGCTGCGAGAGTCTTCGGGTCGGCACGAAGATTTTCCCCCACATATATGACTTAGAATCCCATAATGGTTGGACTTCTTCTAGCTATATGACGTCATATTTTGGCCACACATTCGGGTATTTAAGTCACCCCTTTGACATATAGATGTAACCCTTATGAGTTTGTCGGGGTGGGGGATATACTTGGATACTTCTTATAATCTGCTAGATGAATAAAGATCTGATAATTGTAGGACACCTGATAACTATAAGGCTCTTAATATATTAGCCACACACAAGCGGGTATTAAAGTCACCTCATTGACACATAAATGTACCCCTCCAAGATGTAGTACTTGTGTTAAAGTCACCCTATTGATTGATAGATGTACCCCTCATGATATTATTGGGGGAAGTACATTGAGACTCCTCTTATAATCTTCTACATGAATAAGAATACTACAATAACGGGACCCCTTCAAGCAATGAGATACTTTATATTTGGCCACAAATATACGGGAGTTAAAGTCACAACTTTGACACATATATATACCCCCCTGATGCAGTCGAGGGGGGTTATAATTTTGACTCCTCTTATAATATGGTACAATAATAAAGATCTTCCAATAGTGGGTCCTTTCTAGATGTAAGATCATATAAATATACCCCCTTATGAGACTCTTTATATTTGGGTTACATAGATGTGTATGTCTTTTGGCACAAAGATATATCCCCCTGATAATATAGTCGACCTTGTTAACAAGAGTGGGCCTCACTTGGACTTGTCATGTAATCACATAATTAAGAATCTCACAATAGTAGGACCCTACCTAGTTATAAGATTTTTTATATTTTGCCCATAAAGATACGGATGTTAAAGTCACCCCTTTGACATATAGATGTACCCCCTTATAATGTCATAATCTACTATATGAATAAGGTTTCTACAATAGTAGAACTTCTCCTAGCTATTGGACTCTTTATATTTTCACCACTTAGATACAGGCATAAAAGTAATCCCTTTGATATATGGATGTATCCTCTTATAATGTAGTCAACCTTGTTAACTAGAGTAGGCCGACTTAAACTCTAGCCATAATGTAGTCAACCTTGTTAACTAGAGTAGGCCGACTTAGACTCCAGCCATAATCTACTATATATATAAGGAACACAAAATAGTATGACCTCATCTAGCAATAAGAATCTTTATATTTCGTCAACACAGATGCAGGTGTTAAAGTCATACCTTTGACACATATATATACATCTATGTGTAGGCAACCTTGTCAACTAGAGTGGGACCCACTTGGACTCCTTTTGTAATCTAATATATTAATAAGGATTCAATAACAGTAGAACCCCTCATAGTTATGTGACACTTAATATTTTAGCCACACTGATATAGGTGTTAAAGTTACCCTTTTCACACATAGATGTACCCCCTTATAATGAAGTTAACTTTCTTAACTAGAGTAGGCCTTACTTGGAATCCTTTAGTAATCAACTACATGAATATGAATCCCACAATAGTTGGACCCTATCTAACTATGGGACACTTTATATTTTGACCACAAAGATGCGGGTGTAAAAGTTATCATTATGACACATAGATGTACCCTCCTATAATGTAGTTATCAACCTTGTAAACTAGAGTGTGACCCACTTGGACTCCTTTCGTAATCTACTACATGAATAAGGATACCATGATAGTAGGACCCCTCATAGCTTTAGGACTTTTTATATTTTGGCCATATATATATATATATATATATATATATATATATATATATATATATATATATGTTAAAGTCACCCCTTTGAGACATAGATGCACCCCCTACAATGTATTGACCTTTCAACTGGAATAGGCCCACTAGGAGTCCTCTCGTAATCTATTATATGAATAAGGATCCAACAATAGTGAAAAACCTCCAATTAATAAAACTATTTATATTTTTCCATACTAATATGAGTGTTAAAGTTACCCATTTGACATAAATATATACCCCCTATAATATAGTCGACCTTATTAATTGGAGTGGGCCTCGTTTAGACTTATCTCTTAATCTGCAATATGAATAAGGATTCCACAATAGTGAGAACCCTCCTAGCTATAGGTCTCTTTATCTTTTTGCTATACTGATGCGAGTGTTAAAGTCACCTTTTTGACTCTAGATTTACCCTCTAATAATATAGTCGACCTTGTCAACTGGAGTGGGCCCCATTTAGAGTCATCTTGTAATCTACTACTTGAATAAGGATCCTCAATAGTTGAACCTCTCTTATCTAGGGGATTATATTTTGGCTACACAAATATGGGTGTTAATGTCACCCCTTTGATACATAGATGTACTCTCTTTAAAGTAGTCTGTCTTGTCAACTAGAATGGGCTACACATGAACTCATTTCGTAATCTACTATATCAATACGGATCTCATAATAGTAGGACCCCACCTAGCTATAGGACTCTTTATATTTTGGCTACACAAATACAGGTATTAAAGTTACCACTTCAATAAACAGATGTAATCCCTTATAATATAGTCAACCTTGTTAACTAAGGTGGGTCCCACTTGGACTTCTTTTGTAATCTAATATATGAATAAGAATACCATAATAGAGGAACCCCTCCTAGCTATAAGACTCTTTATATTTTATCTATATAAACCCGGGTATTAAAGTTACCCCTTTATACATAGATATACCCCCTATAATATAGTTGACATCTTTAACTCGAGTGGGCTATACTTAGACTCCTCTCATAATCTACTATACAAATAAAGATCACACAACAGTGAGACCCCACCTAGTTATGGGACTCTTTAAATTTTAGCCACATAAATAAGGGTATTAAAGTCATCCCTTTGACATATAGATGCATCCCTTTGACATATAGATGCGAACCAATATGCCGTTGGGTTCGTATGAAAGTCTACTATATCGTGGTGCAAAGAGATTCATGCAGTTTACGTGCATTATGAAAGTTTTACGTAGCAAAGTGACGCTATGTGCATGATAAAGAAGAGATAATTTGCACCAAATGGACGCTCAACACACCCCCAAACTTAAATCTTTCTCATCCTCGAGAAAGCAAACAAAATAAACAAAGAAAATAGTAGAAGAATAAAAATAACTAACTCACTTTCGCAGGAATCGCGATTCCACTTAGCATGTGCAACAAGCCGTTAAACCCCTGGGTTACCCCAGTGGACGAGTTTTGTCTCGTGAGGGTTTGCAGTAAATCTACCCACAAAATTCAAACTTTTTTTTTTTTTTTGAAAATATAAATAAGAAATAAGAAAAGTCGGTTTCGTAGAATAATTAAAAAGTACTCAAAAAATAGAATTTCTAAGGCATAAGACTCACAAGGTATCTAGCCCAAGCTTCAGCTTTCGAAGTACGCACTTTAGGTTCTAACTATTAGTTTCCCGCTAGAAAAGGTCAAGGTTAACTATGCTCGAGTGCACGGTGCTGTCTGGGCAAAACACAACTGGGGGTTTGGTTCTCTACATTCATAACATTCTAACAGTCTCCTAGAACGGTCAAAGTCGACCTTAGAACCTGAGTCAAAACCAGCTAATCTAGACAGGCTAGTGAGAGTTGTGGATATTCACCTTAATACCTTTCGGCTTTATATGTGATATTCCAGTTTCCCCACATTGTTTATAGCGACGGCTTTCACACTATTTTCTTTTCTTTTCTTTTCTTTTTTTTTTTTTTTTCGGTCTCATTTTTTTCTGGATCTAATTATATATCCCTTCCTAACTTGTACCATGCCAGCTGCACTCTATGCCCATGACACGCTGCCAACGCTCTCATGAGTTAGGTAGCCATCCTCATGTTGCCTTTATATTTGATTCACTCTGCATCCATAGGATCATTCTCATAACCCTATCGACCAGGCTTCACTCATACTAGGGCATACAAGTTAAGACTTTTATATAATCAGGTCCTAGACCATGCTAATAGGTAGCCCTTTCCGCTATACCTTAGAATTCACTGGTCGCTTTTCTATTGATTTTTTTTTTTTTTTTTTTTCAAACCAAGTGAACCAGATCTGCATGGTTCATCAGGACTCCAAGTGACTATTAGGTGATATGAAAGCTTTGAATCTAGACCCTAGAGGTGTAAGCCAGATGTGAAGTGAAAGTCAAGTCTAGTTTGTTTTGACAATCTCTAAAAGGTTACCAAGGGTCAGAACCATATTAGACATACTCTTTCTAGCTAATCCTTGGACTTTATACCTTGATTACCAAGTGCCTTATAGTCCTATTCGAGTACACTAGAATTATACTACAAAATCTGAAATAAAGGTAAAATATATATATCAATTTTTTTTTTTTTTTTTTTTCGGAAAGAACGAAAAGGACACCAAAAGTAATACGATAAGAAACTAAAATATGAACAAGAAAATAAAAATATGCAAATGCAAATTCCTATAGACTTCTATACGAACGCTGTAGTTTTGGTAGGGGACTACAGACGAGACACACATACGCCAAGACGTATGTGCCGAGCTGTCCCACTGCAGCGTAAGTTGATGCATTATTAATATTATTAAAAAAAAACAATTTTTTTTTTTTTTTTTTGTAAAAAAAATTCAAAATAAGAACAGAAAAATTTTGTGGAAATTGAATGCATACAAGATTTTGCAAAAAGGTACATCACACCCCCAAACTTAAATTAGACATTGTCCTCAATGTATGAATTAGACATGCTCATGAATGAGATGATGGCATTATATGATAGCATTTTTTTTTTTTTTGTAGGACATGTATATAAAATAAAAGTACGAAGTTTTAAGGATGGATAGTACCTCATAAGTTCTTTGTAGCCTCGTTTCCTGCAAAATGTTAGTACTACAAGGAAAAAAAAACAACGCGACTAAACAGACTAATAAAGACAAGCAGATGCGAATAAATAAAAAAATTAACTGCTATAATACAAATATGTTTTTCAGCAGATGGAATTTTTAAAAAGAAAAGAGAGTAGTCAACAATTGAGAAATTATATGCTATAGTATACTTTGGGCATGTTTCTGCGTGACTCTTCATTATTCTATTATGATTCATCCTATATTGTTCTTCATGATTTTTCTTTTCAAATAGAACAATATAAGATTCATTATTATACTCCCTATTCCACCAGGTATCATGTATATTATCTTTAAAAATTTTATATAATTGAATTTTTTGATTTTGGATGTATTGAGGAAAAATTAAATCAGAAAATGTGTCTTCTTCACCCAAATATATATGTTGAAACTCAGATGGCAAAATTTGTAGGTCATTGTATGATTTTTCGATACTGGATAAATGATCAGTCTTGATATCATTAATTTCAGGATTCATTGATAGAGCATTAGTTTCTTTAACAAACATATCATCATCAATGTCATAAGGAAGATCATGGGTGTCATCAAATATAATATTGGTCAGATCATCGTTCGGGTCACCAAAATTTTTTAAGCATGCCTCCACTGGATCATTAAAAGATGATTGAAGAATCTTGTTCTCTATAAGATTGTCGATCATATTCATCTCATAGATTTTATTATCATTAGTAACATTTAAACTAGATTGGAGAACATTACTTTCATCATCATCATAGGGGGGAGCATAGGCTTTTTCATCAATTATACTATCTATAATGTCATCATTGATGACGTCAATATTGGATGGGAGATCATTAGTATCCTTAAAAATTATATCCGTATTAATGTCATCAATATTGCTCGGACAATCTTCCAAAGGATTAAGAACATCAGATTTGGCAGGTTCATCTTCTATAGAGATGTCCATCTTGGTCTCCTTATAAACTTCATTATCTATTGAGACACTAATTGTGTTCTCATAATCCTCATAATCTTCATCGGAGTTAGACTCAGGTTGAGATTGATCTCGAAGTATTGCTTCCTTAATGACATTAAAATGTGATTCAATTCTTTCAAAAGAATTCATTTGCTCTTGCATATTGCTTTGATAGTTCTGCATAAGTTGATTGAGCATTTGTAGTGTCTCTTCAAGAGTCTCCTCATTTGATAACATATAATCATAAGGTTCTTGAAAATTATTTGCAGATGATTTATTTTTCCAAATATAGCCGTGATGATTTTGCCAACTAGAATTTTGATAATATTGCCTACTTGGATCTTGAAAATTTTGCCATCTGGGATCCTGATAATTTTGCCATCTAGAATCATGTGTGTCATAGCATGATGAATTATGTTGTATATGGCCATGTAAACTCCTAATCAGTGAATTTTTTTCTGGGTATTCTTGTTCAGTTGAAAAGTTTGTACAATCTTGATGTCTGGTGGTTCTTGTTTGGTTCATATATTCCTTTAGGGTCATTGCTTGGGGTGAATGTGAGTTGGTCATTACTGTTGAAGATGGATCTTGATACTTTGTTGACCTTGTAAGATTCATATATTCTTTTAGGGTCATTGTTTGGTTAGTCATTTTTGTTAAAGATTGAGAAACTAATCTAAAGATAAAATTAAACTAACAAAACTAAAACTAACTAAGGCAAATAAGAAATAACCTAAATACGAAAGCTCCGTTGCAATCCCCGGCAACGGCGCCAAAAACTTGATGCGATCTAAACTAATCCTAAATTAAGGCTTTAATTTGATCTAAATTATAACTCGCAAGTGCACGAATCGCTTTGTAGGAGCGGTACGTATTACGAGGTCGATCCCACAGGGATTGCTAATGAGGGAACTATCTAATCTAGAGTTATTAACTATTTAACCTAAATTACTTTAAAAGGTAGTTTAATGGGAGTTGATTGTTTTGAGATTAAAAACGAATTAATTAAAGAAAGAAAAACAAGCTAGTTACGGTAAGTCGAGTTCCAAGTGGAGAAGGTACTAAGGCATTCGAATCCACCTCGGTTATCCATATTACTAGGTTTATTCAAAATGATCTATGCGAACGAGTAGCATGCGGGAATACAAATCCCGTGCTCGACTCGAGGATGTGATCGTTAGGCTCTAAATATGATTTTCTAATATTGGATTCAATTCAAGCATATGTAATAAAACAAAGCATCACACATCTAGGTTAAGCACAACGGATCAAAGCACATGAGCAGAGCATCCGATGTCTGAGTTAAGCATGCAAGATCTGGGTTTTAATTATTCGATTAAAATAGGCCTAATTGCATGACGATCAATTATAGCGCTAACTACAAAACATACATGGCATGGATTGTGAGAGCAAATTGAATCATCAATTAATTAAGAATTGAATCGCATAAAACATTAAAGTGCATTGGCATAGATCACATAAAATAAACCTAAATAATATTTATAACCGGGGTTTCATCTAAGCCTTAGCAATATATTTAGTTCATCATGAGTTGCATTACATCAAAAGTAAGGGAAGGGAAGAGCAAGATACAGATCATTCTCGGAATACGCTTTTGCTCTTCGTTGTCCTCCTCTCCGATCGATGCTCCTATACTTCAACTCGGCTGCAGCACGGCTTCGATGGTACGATGACGGCTCGAACGATGGTGCGATGGCGGCTCGGATTACGATGGCGGAGGATTCTCGGATGTGGAGGCTAGGGTTCTTGGAGGTTTGGTCGTGATGGTGGAAGATGAAGGTGATGGCTCGGTTTATTCTCGTAGGTGGTAGATGGTTCGGTGGTGATGGGTTCAAGGTCGTCCAAAGCCCCCTCCCCTTGATGGTTCGGATCCACCGCTATATATAGGAGAGAGAGAGTCCGGTGGTGAGAGAGATAAGGAAAGAGAGGGAACGTGCATGGGTTTTAGAGAGAGAAATCCGGGAGAGAGAAAGAAGTTCGGCTGGGGTGCGTGTATGGCTCGGGTACAGCTGGGAATCGGACGGCTGGGTTCAGCTTTAGAGAGAGAAAGGAAAGAGAGAGAGAAACGTTCGGTAGAGAGAGAGAATGAGAGAAGTTCGGTGTGGGGGACGTCCGGAGCTCGGCTCCCGATCGGGTCGGAACTGCCGCGTGGGCTGCTGCGTTGTGATGAGGAGAGAGAGAGAAGTGCGGTTGGGATACGGTTTTAGAGAGGGAATCCTGCAGAGAGAGAATCGGGAGGAAGAGAGAGAATCCCGGCTGGGTTTTAGAGAGAAGAGAGATCTGGGCGGTTGGGTTGGAGCCGGGTATGATGCATTGGATGGCTGTGATGGATCGGAAGGCTCGGTTTTAGATGGAAGGGAGTCCGGTTTAGAGGGAGAAATTATAGGCGGCTGAAGGTACAGGGGCTGCATGGGTTAGGTGGGATCGAACGGTTGTGATTAGATGGGAAGGAGCTGCTTCAGATTTTAGATAGAGAGAGACCATCGGAACGGGTCTGCATGCATGGAACGGACGGCCTTGATTTGGATCGGACGGTTAAGGGTGTAAGGGAGGAGAGAGGATCGGCTGGGTGCAATGGTGCACATGCATGCATGCATGCATGCATGCATGGAAGGAATGGCTGTGTTGGAATAGAAGAGAGGGTGATCGGAACGGGGGTCTGCATGGCTCGGGTTGCATGGGTCAGAATACGGTTTTAAGGGACGACTGGGTTTTAGACTCCGGCTTTGTGAAGGACGGCTAGGATGGATTCGGCTAAGGCTGTGTGGAACGGGCGGAACGATTTGGATGGACGGTGGGTGCATGCATGGGGTTGTTGCTGAGTTGGGCTTGGGTTTATCACATAGGAGTCGGGTTCGTACATCTCCGGTTAGTGTAGCCGGATGGGGGAAATGCTTAGGTGACATTGGTTGGGAGAGTGGTTAGCAATGGGGTCGTGCGGGAGACTTGATCAGGCTTTGGTCATCGTAATCCGAATCCATCATCAGTCGCATCGTCGCCTATTTGTATGTCTGTAGTCCTCCTCTGGTTCGTGTCATGCATTGCATCGGCTCAGTTAAAGTCTTCTCTCATCCGACTCATTGCAATTGTCCGTTTTCATCGTTCTTCAGAATAAGCCTCCAAACGAGCTGTACGGCCTCCGTCAAATTATCGTGAGAATATCCATGGCTTGGTCATAAAGTCTTTGAGCTGACTGCATCGAAAACCGGATCAATTCCCTGAAAAACACAGATGAGATGACGCTTATCAGATTCAAACGCAATTATCGATAAAAGGATAATTTGGACTATGAGGTTCTGTATCTTTCATGCATGCAATGTATGAGAGCGAACCAATATGCCGTTGGGTTCGTATGAAAGTCTACTATATCGTGGTGCAAAGAGATTCATGCAGTTTACGTGCATTATGAAAGTTTTACGTAGCAAAGTGACGCTATGTGCATGATAAAGAAGAGATAATTTGCACCAAATGGACGCTCAACACACCCCCAAACTTAAATCTTTCTCGTCCTCGAGAAAGCAAACAAAATAAACAAAGAAAATAGTAGAAGAATAAAAATAACTAACTCACTTTCGCAGGAATCGCGATTGCACTTAGCATGTGCAACAAGCCGTTAAACCCCTGGGTTACCCCAGTGGACGAGTTTTGTCTCGTGAGGGTTTGCAGTAAATCTACCCACAAAATTCAAACTTTTTTTTTTTTTTTTTGAAAATATAAATAAGAAATAAGAAAAGTCGGTTTCGTAGAATAATTAAAAAGTACTCAAAAAATAGAATTTCTAAGGCATAAGACTCACAAGGTATCTAGCCCAAGCTTCAGCTTTCGAAGTACGCACTTTAGGTTCTAACTATTAGTTTCCCGCTAGAAAAGGTCAAGGTTAACTATGCTCGAGTGCACGGTGCTGTCTGGGCAAAACACAACTGGGGGTTTGGTTCTCTACATTCATAACATTCTAACAGTCTCCTAGAACGGTCAAAGTCGACCTTAGAACCTGAGTCAAAACCAGCTAATCTAGACAGGCTAGTGAGAGTTGTGGATATTCACCTTAATACCTTTCGGCTTTATATGTGATATTCTAGTTTCCCCACATTGTTTATAGCGACGGCTTTCACACTATTTTCTTTTCTTTTCTTTTCTTTTTTTTTTTTTTTTTCGGTCTCATTTTTTTCTGGATCTAATTATATATCCCTTCCTAACTTGTACCATGCCAGCTGTACTCTATGCCCATGACACGCTGCCAACGCTCTCATGAGTTAGGTAGCCATCCTCATGTTGCCTTTATATTTGATTCACTCTGCATCCATAGGATCATTCTCATAACCCTATCGACCAGGCTTCACTCATACTAGGGCATACAAGTTAAGACTTTTATATAATCAGGTCCTAGACCATGCTAATAGGTAACCCTTTCCGCTATACCTTAGAATTCACTGGTCGCTTTTCTACTGATTTTTTTTTTTTTTTTTTTTTCAAACCAAGTGAACCAGATCCGCATGGTTCATCAGGACTCCAAGTAACTATTAGGTGATATGAAAGCTTTGAATCTAGACCCTAGAGGTGTAAGCCAGATGTGAAGTGAAAGTCAAGTCTAGTTTGTTTTGACAATCTCTAAAAGGTTACCAAGGGTCAGAACCATATTAGACATACTCTTTCTAGCTAATCCTTGGACTTTATACCTTGATTACCAAGTGCCTTATAGTCCTATTCGAGTACACTAGAATTATACTACAAAATCTGAAATAAAGGTAAAATATATATATCAATTTTTTTTTTTTTTTTTTTTTCGGAAAGAACGAAAAGGACACCAAAAGTAATACGATAAGAAACTAAAATATGAACAAGAAAATAAAAATATGCAAATGCAAATTCCTATAGACTTCTATACGAACGCTGTAGTTTTGGTAGGGGACTACAGACGAGACACACATACGCCAAGACGTATGTGTCGAGCTGTCCCACTGCAGCGTAAGTTGATGCATTATTAATATTATTAAAAAAAAACAATTTTTTTTTTTTTTTTTTTTTGTAAAAAAAATTCAAAATAAGAACAGAAAAATTTTGTGGAAATTGAATGCATACAAGATTTTGCAAAAAGGTACATCACACCCCCAAACTTAAATTAGACATTGTCCTCAATGTATGAATTAGACATGCTCATGAATGAGATGATGGCATTATATGATAGCATTTTTTTTTTTTTGTAGGACATGTATATAAAATAAACGTACGAAGTTTTAAGGATGGATAGTACCTCATAAGTTCTTTGTAGCCTCGTTTCCTGCAAAATATTAGTACTACAAGGAAAAAAAAACAACGCGACTAAACAGACTAATAAAGACAAGCAGATGCGAATAAATAAAAAAATTAACTGCTATAATACAAATATGTTTTTCAGCAGATGGAATTTTTAAAAAGAAAAGAGAGTAGTCAACAATTGAGAAATTATATGCTATAGTATACTTTGGGCATGTTTCTGCGTGACTCTTCATTATTCTATTATGATTCATCCTATATTGTTCTTCATGATTTTTCTTTTCAAATAGAACAATATAAGATTCATTATTATACTCCCTATTCCACCAGGTATCATGTATATTATCTTTAAAAATTTTATATAATTGAATTTTTTGATTTTGGATGTATTGAGGAAAAATTAAATCAGAAAATATGTCTTCTTCACCCAAATATATATGTTGAAACTCAGATGGCAAAATTTGTAGGTCATTGTATGATTTTTCGATACTGGATAAATGATCAGTCTTGATATCATTAATTTCAGGATTCATTGATAGAGCATTAGTTTCTTTAACAAACATATCATCATCAATGTCATAAGGAAGATCATGGGTGTCATCAAATATAATATTGGTCAGATCATCGTTCGGGTCACCAAAATTTTTTAAGCATGCCTCCACTGGATCATTAAAAGATGATTGAAGAATCTTGTTCTCTATAAGATTGTCGATCATATTCATCTCATAGATTTTATTATCATTAGTAACATTTAAACTAGATTGGAGAACATTACTTTCATCATCATCATAGGGGGGAGCATAGGCTTTTTCATCAATTATACTATCTATAATGTCATCATTGATGACGTCAATATTGGATGGGAGATCATTAGTATCCTTAAAAATTATATCCGTATTAATGTCATCAATATTGCTCGGACAATCTTCCAAAGGATTAAGAACATCAGATTTGGCAGGTTCATCTTCTATAGAGATGTCCATCTTGGTCTCCTTATAAACTTCATTATCTATTGAGACACTAATTGTGTTCTCATAATCCTCATAATCTTCATCGGAGTTAGACTCAGGTTGAGATTGATCTCGAAGTATTGCTTCCTTAATGACATTAAAATGTGATTCAATTCTTTCAAAAGAATTCATTTGCTCTTGCATATTGCTTTGATAGTTCTGCATAAGTTGATTGAGCATTTGTAGTGTCTCTTCAAGAGTCTCCTCATTTGATAGCATATAATCATAAGGTTCTTGAAAATTATTTGCAGATGATTTATTTTTCCAAATATAGCCGTGATGATTTTGCCAACTAGAATTTTGATAATATTGCCTACTTGGATCTTGAAAATTTTGCCATCTGGGATCCTGATAATTTTGCCATCTAGAATCATGTGTGTCATAGCATGATGAATTATGTTGTATATGGCCATGTAAACTCCTAATCAGTGAATTTTTTTCTGGGTATTCTTGTTCAGTTGAAAAGTTTGTACAATCTTGATGTCTGGTGGTTCTTGTTTGGTTCATATATTCCTTTAGGGTCATTGCTTGGGGTGAATGTGAGTTGGTCATTACTGTTGAAGATGGATCTTGATACTTTGTTGACCTTGTAAGATTCATATATTCTTTTAGGATCATTGTTTGGTTAGTCATTTTTATTAAAGATTGAGAAACTAATCTAAAGATAAAATTAAACTAACAAAACTAAAACTAACTAAGGCAAATAAGAAATAACCTAAATACGAAAGCTCCGTTGCAATCCCCGGCAACGGAGCCAAAAACTTGATGGGATCTAAACTAATCCTAAATTAAGGCTTTAATTTGATCTAAATTATAACTCGCAAGTGCACGAATCGCTTTGTAGGAGCGGTACGTATTACGAGGTCGATCCCACAGGGATTGCTAATGAGGGAACTATCTAATCTAGAGTTATTAACTATTTAACCTAAATTACTTTAAAAGGTAGTTTAATGGGAGTTGATTGTTTTGAGATTAAAAACTAATTAATTAAAGAAAGAAAAACAAGCTAGTTACGGTAAGTCGAGTTCCAAGTGGAGAAGGTACTAAGGCATTCAAATCCACCTCGGTTATCCATATTACTAGGTTTATTCAAAATGATCTATGCGAACGAGTAGCATGCGGGAATACAAATCCCGTGCTCGACTCGAGGATGTGATCGTTAGGCTCTAAATATGATTTTCTAATATTGGATTCAATTCAAGCATATGTAATAAAACAAAGCATCACACATCTAGGTTAAGCACAACGGATCAAAGCACATAAGCAGAGCATCCGATGTCTGAGTTAAGCATGCAAGATCTGGGTTTTAATTATTCGATTAAAATAGGCCTAATTGCATGACGATCAATTATAGCGCTAACTACAAAACATACATGGCATGGATTGTGAGAGCAAATTGAATCATCAATTAATTAAGAATTGAATCGCATAAAACATTAAAGTGCATTGGCATAGATCACATAAAATAAACCTAAATAATATTTATAACCGGGGTTTCATCTAAGCCTTAGCAATATGTTTAGTTCATCATGAGTTGCATTACATCAAAAGTAAGGGAAGGGAAGAGCAAGATACAGATCATTCTCGGAATACGCTTTTGCTCTTCGTTGTCCTCCTCTCCGATCGATGCTCCTACACTTCAACTCGGCTGCAGCACGGCTTCGATGGTACGATGACGGCTTGAACGATGGTGCGATGGCGGCTCGGATTACGATGGCGGAGGATTCTCGGATGTGGAGGCTAGGGTTCTTGGAGGTTTGGTCGTGATGGTGGAAGATGAAGGTGATGGCTCGGTTTATTCTCGTAGGTGGTAGATGGTTCGGTGGTGATGGGTTCAAGGTCGTCCAAAGCCCCCTCCCCTTGATGGTTCGGATCCACCGCTATATATAGGAGAGAGAGAGTCCGGTGGTGAGAGAGATAAGGAAAGAGAGGGAACGTGCATGGGTTTTAGAGAGAGAAATCCGGGAGAGAGAAAGAAGTTCGGCTGGGGTGCGTGTATGGCTCGGGTACAGCTGGGAATCGGACGGCTGGGTTCAGCTTTAGAGAGAGAAAGGAAAGAGAGATAGAAACGTTCGGTAGAGAGAGAGAATAAGAGAAGTTCGGTGTGGGGGACGTCCGGAGCTCGGCTCCCGATCGGGTCGGAACTGCCGCGTGGGCTGCTGCGTTGTGATGAGGAGAGAGAGAGAAGTGCGGTTGGGATACGGTTTTAGAGAGGGAATCCTGCAGAGAGAGAATCGGGAGGAAGAGAGAGAATCCCGGCTGGGTTTTAGAGAGAAGAGAGATCTGGGCGGTTGGGTTGGAGCCGGGTATGATGCATTGGATGGCTGTGATGGATCGGAAGGCTCGGTTTTAGATGGAAGGGAGTCCGGTTTAGAGGGAGAAATTATAGGCGGCTGAAGGTACAGGGGCTGCATGGGTTAGGTGGGATCGAACGGTTGTGATTAGATGGGAAGGAGCTGCTTCAGATTTTAGATAGAGAGAGACCATCGGAACGGGTCTGCATGCATGGAACGGACGGCCTTGATTTGGATCGGACGGTTAAGGGTGTAAGGGAGGAGAGAGGATCGGCTGGGTGCAATGGTGCACATGCATGCATGCATGCATGCATGGAAGGAATGGCTGTGTTGGAATAGAAGAGAGGGTGATCGGAACGGGGGTCTGCATGGCTCGGGTTGCATGGGTCAGAATACGGTTTTAAGGGACGACTGGGTTTTAGACTCCGGCTTTGTGAAGGACGGCTAGGATGGATTCGGCTAAGGCTGTGTGGAACGGGCGGAACGATTTGGATGGACGGTGGGTGCATGCATGGGGTTGTTGCTGAGTTGGGCTTGGGTTTATCACATAGGAGTCGGGTTCGTACATCTCCGGTTAGTGTAGCCGGATGGGGGAAATGCTTAGGTGACATTGGTTGGGAGAGTGGTTAGCAATGGGGTCGTGCGGGAGACTTGATCAGGCTTTGGTCATCGTAATCCGAATCCATCATCAGTCGCATCGTCGCCTATTTGTATGTCTGTAGTCCTCCTCTGGTTCGTGTCATGCATTGCATCGGCTCAGTTAAAGTCTTCTCTCATCCGACTCATTGCAATTGTCCGTTTTCATCGTTCTTCAGAATAAGCCTCCAAACGAGCTGTACGGCCTCCGTCAAATTATCGTGAGAATATCCATGGCTTGGTCATAAAGTCTTTGAGCTGACTGCATCGAAAACAGGATCAATTCCCTGAAAAACACAGATGAGATGACGCTTATCAGATTCAAACGCAATTATCGATAAAAGGATAATTTGGACTATGAGGTTCTGTATCTTTCATGCATGCAATGTATGAGAGCGAACCAATATGCCGTTGGGTTCGTATGAAAGTCTACTATATCGTGGTGCAAAGAGATTCATGCAGTTTACGTGCATTATGAAAGTTTTACGTAGCAAAGTGACGCTATGTGCATGATAAAGAAGAGATAATTTGCACCAAATGGACGCTCAACAGGTCCCCTCCTAGCTATGGGTCTCTTTATATTTTAGCTACAAAGATACATAAGTTAAAGTTATCCCTTTGATACATAGATGTACCATCTATAATGTAGTAGACCTTGACCACTAGAGTAGGCCCTACTTGGACTACTCTCATAATCTATACTAAATGAATAAGGATCCCACAATAATGGGACCCCTTCTAACTATAAAACTCTTTATATTTTGGCCACATAAATATGGGTGATAAAATCACCCCTATGAAACAAAGATGCACCCCTTTAATATAGTCGACCTTGCCAACTGGAGTGGGCCTTACTTGGACACCTCTCATAATCTACTACATTAATCAGGATCCCATAATAGTGGGACCCCTCCTAGCTATAAGTCTCTTTCTATTTAAAGTCACACATTTAACATATAGATGTAACCACTATAATGTAGTCGACCTTGTCAATTGGAGTGGGCTCACTAGGACTCCTCTCGTCATCTGTAATATAAATAAATATCACACAATAGTGGAATCCATCCAATCTATCGAACTCTATATATTCTTTCCACGTATATGCATGTGTTAAAGTTAGCCCTTTGACACATAAATGTACCCCTTTAATATAGTCGACCTTATCAACATGAGTGGCCCCACTTGGACTCCTCTTATAATCTACTACTAGAATAAGGATCCCATAATAGTGGGACTCATCCTAGCTGTGGGAATTTTTATATTTTGGTCACACGGATACGAATGTTAAAGTCACCCTTTTGACACATAAATATACCCCCTTATAACGTGGTCAACGTTGTCAACTAGAGTGGGACCCATATAGTAGGACTCCTCCTAGTTATGAGACTCTTTATATTTTGGCCACATAGATACGGGTGGTAAAGTTTCCCCTTTGATAAATAGATGTACCCCCTATAATAAAGTTGACCATGTCAACTTGAGTGGGCCTCACTTAGACTCCATTCATAATCTATTACAAGAATAAAGATCTCATAATAGTAGGCCCCTCCTAGCTATGGGACTATTTATACTTTTACTACACTGTTGCGGGTGATAAAGTCTCATATTTGTTCCTATAAAAAAAATAATCTCCTACTTGACACAAAGATATACCCCCCTATAATATAGACGATCTTGTCAACTAGAGTAGGCCCTACTATGATACCATGCATAATGTAGTCGACCTTGTCAACTAGAGTGGGCCCCACTAGGATACCATTCATAATATAGTCGACCTTGTCAACTGGAGTGGGACCCAGTTGGACTCATCACGTAATCTACTACATGAATAAATATCATACAATAGTGCGACCCCTCCTAGATATAAGACTCTTTATATTTTAGCCACAAAGATACGGGTGTAAAATTTACCATCTTTAACCCATAGATGTACCCACTATAATATAGTCGACCTTGTCAACTGGAATGGGCCCCACTTGGATATTCTTTTCGTAATCTACTATATAAATAAAGATCTCATGTGGGATACCTTCTTGCTATAGGATTATTTATATTTTGGCTACTCAAATGCAAGTTTTAAAGTAAATCCTTTGACACATAGATATACCCCCCTACAATATAGTTGACCTTATCAATTGGAGTGGGCCCTACTTGGACTCCTATCGTAATCTACTCCATGAATAAAGATCACATAATAGTGAGACCCCTCCTAGCTATGTGAGTCTTTTTATTTTGGCCACATAGATAAGGGTGTTAAAGTCACCCCTTGGACACAAAGATGTTCTATCTATAATGTAGGCGACCTTATCAACTAGAGTGGGCCACACTTGGAGTACTCTCGTAATCTACTATATGAATAACGATCAATAATAGTGGGACCCTTTCTAGCTATAAGAATCTTTATATTTTGGCCACACAGATGTCAGTGCTAAAGTTGCCTCTTTGACACATTGATGTACCCCCTATAATATAGTAAATCTTAGGAACAAAAGTGGGCCCGTTTAGACCTCTCGTAATCTACTAGATGAATAAGGATCACACAATAGTGAGACCACACGTAGCTATGAGATACTTTATATTTTTGCCACATAGATGCAGGTGTTAAAGTTACACCTTTGACACATGGACGTACCCCCCTATAATATAATCGATTTTACCAACTAAATTGGGCCCTAATTAGACTCCTTTCATAATTTACTTCATGAATATGAATCCCATAGTAGTGAGACCCCTTATAACTATAAGACTATTTATATTTTATCCATATAGATACGGGTGTTAAATTCACCCCTTTTATACAAAGATATACCACCTATAATGTAGTCGACCTTGTTAACTAGAGTTGGCCCTACTTGCAACCTCTTGTAATCTACTACATAAGGATCCTATAAAAGTTGGACCCCTCCTAGCAATAGGACTTTTTATATTTTGGACACACTGATGTGGGTGTTAAAGTCAACACCTTAATACAAAGATGTACCCCCGATAATATAGTCACACTTATCAACAGGAGTGGCCCCACTTAAACTCCTCTCTTGATCTACTATATGAATAAGGATCCTACAATAGTGACATCCCTTCTAGCTATGGGACTCTATTTTTTGGTCATACAGATACGGCTGTTATAGTTACCTTTTTGATATAAAGATATCTTCCCTAAAATTTAGTCGACTTTGCTAACTGGAGTGGAATCTAATTAGACTTCTCTCGTAATTTACTATAAAAATAAATATCCCAAAATAATAGGACCCATCCTAGCTATGGGACTCTTTATCCTTTTGTTATACAGATACAGGTATTAGAGTCACCCATTTGCCTTTAATGTAATCGACCTTGTTAACTAGAGTGGGCCCTACTTGAACTCCTCTTATAATCAACTACATGAGTAATGATCCCACAATAATAGGAACCTTCCAAACTATGGGACACTTTATATTTTAGCCACACATATACGTATATTAAAGTTACTCTTTTGACACATAAATATACTCCCTATAATATAGTTGACCTTATCAACTAGAGTGGGCCCCACATGGACTTCTCTCGTAATCGACTACATAAATAAGTATACCACAATAATGGAAACCTTCCTAGTTATGAGACTCTTTAAAGTTTGGCCAGACAGATAGGGGTGTTAAATTTACCCATTTGATAGATAGATATGCGCCTCTATAATATAGTCAACCTTGTCAACTAGAGTAGATCCAACTTGAACTATTTTCATAATCTACTATATGAATAAAGAACCCACAATAGTGGGACCCCTTTTAGCTATAGGACTATATTTTTGCCACACAGATACGGGCATTAAAGTTACCCCTTTGACACATAGATGTGCCCCCCATATGTAGTGGACCTTGTCAATTGGAGTGGGCCCCACTTGGACTCCTCTTGTAATCTACTACATAAATAAAGATCCCATAATAGTAGGACCTCTCCTAGCTATGGGATTCTTTATATTTTTGCCATATAGATGCAGGTGTTAAAGTCACCCATTTGACACATAGATGAACCCCCTATAATATAATTGACTTTGTCAACTGGAGTGGCCCAACTTGGAATCCTCTTATAATCAGTTACATGAATAAGAATCCCGAAATAATATGACCCCTCATAACTATGAGATTATTTATATTTTCGCCATACAGATACGGGTGTTAAAGTCGCCCTTTTGACATATAGATGTGCATCTTTGTGTAAAAAATCTTGTCAACTAGAGAGACATCCATCCTAGCTATGAGACTTTATATTTTGGCCACACAGATACGGGTGTTAAAATCGCCCCTTTTACACATAGTTGTACCCTCTACAATATAGTCGACCTTGGTAACTTAAGTAATCCCCACTTAAACTCCTCTTGTAATCTACTACATGAATAAGAATGCAACAATAATATGACCCCACCTAGCTATGAGACTCTTTAAACTCTTGCCACACAAATGTATCTGTTAAAGTTACCCTTTTTACACATAGATATATTCCCCTGAAATATAGTCAACCTTGTCAACTAGAGTGGGACCCAGTTAGACTTCTTTCATAATCCAATACATGAATAAGTATCCCATAATAGTGAGACCCCACATAGCTATAGGATACTTTATATTTTGGCCATACAGATGTGGAAAAGTCACCATTTGACATATAGATGTACTCCCCTATAATATAGTCAATCTTATCAACTAGAGTAGGCCGCACTTGGACTCCTATTGTAATCTAGTACATTAATAAGGATCCGAAAATAGTGCGACCCCACCTAGCTAAGGGACTCTATTTTGGCTACACAGATGCAGGTGTAAAAGTTACCCCTTTGATACATAGATGTACCACCGTATAATATTGTCGACCTTGTCAACTATAGTGGGACAAAGTTGGACTCATTTTGTAATCTACCAAATGAATAAGTATCCCATAAAAGTGGGATCCCTCATAGTTATAAGACTCTTTATATTTTTCTCACATAGATACGGGTGTTAAAGTCACCCCTTTAATACATAAATGTACCTCTTTATAATTTAGTCGACCTTGTCAATGAGAGTGAGCCCTACTTAGACTCCTCTCAAAAGAATCCCATAATAGTATGACCCCTCCTAGTTATGAGACTCTTTATATTTTGGTTACACAAATACGAGTGGTAAAGTCACCCCTTTGAACAAATAGATGTACCCCCTGTGGGGGAAAATCTTCGTGCCGACCCGAAGACCTCGCCTCACCAGTCAGTTGAAGTTGAAGTCGAAGAGAGCGTTGCTCGATCTATCGATTGGAGTTGGAGCTCACAAAATGCAATCAGAGAGTTGACACGAGAGATGTGATCTCGGAGTTCAGCCGAAGCCTACGTCTCCGTGCTATAGGGAGCAACCCGAATTCACTAACACTTATCGAAGTGATCTCGATAGGCCGAGTACCACTGAAGTTTCTTCGACTTGTTCAAAGACAAGAAGAAGATCAAGGTGAGGTAGAGGGTAAGAGGAGATAGAGGTTTCTGGGACAGATATCAGATGATGGCCCTGATCTGTTTTCAGAGCTCTGGTTTGAGTTCTGGAGTTTCAGGTTTTGAAAATCTGATCTCTTTACATTCGAAGGCTCTGCTATTTATAGGATTCCAGAAGTGGAATTCTGGGGTAAATGGCGGCTTCTGCTTGTCGTATCTGGGGATCCTCCAGGCAGGGCTGGTGGGTCCCGCTACCATCTTCTGGGGGATTCGACAGGCAGGGCCGATGGGTCCCGTGGTAGTCTTCGTGGGCCCACCAGGCAGGGCCGGTGGGTCCCGCTGTGGTCTCCGGGGGCCCACCAGGTAAGGCCGGTGGGTCCCGCTGTTGGCAACCTTCTTACCAAAATTTGCACCCACAGTTACCCCCTCCAAGTTAGCTAGAGTCCGTTCTGGCTGGCTTGGATTTGGTGCAAAAAACAGCAACCCCCTATCGCAATAGGCACGAAGAAGCTTGTCGAATGTTAGTGAAAGAATAGACTGATCGGTCAATTTTGACTGATCGGTCAAAATTGACCGATCGGTTAATTTTGACTGATCGGTCAAGATTGACCGATCGATCAAAATTGACCGATCGGTCAAATTTGACCGATCGGTCAAATTTGACCGATCGGTCGAATTCAACTGGTCAAGGTTGGAGTGATCAGTCAAAAAACAGAGTTTTTTGGCCGATCCAGTAGAAAATTGACCGATCGGTTGATTTTGACCGATCGGTCAAGTTTGACCGATCGGCTAAAATCAGCCGGTCAAGGTTTGGGTGATCGGCAAAAACACAAGGTTTTTGCCAGATCTAGTAGAAATTTGACCGATCGGCTGATTTTGACCGATCGGTCAAGTTTGACCGATCGGCTAAAATCAGCCAGTCAAGGTTTGGGTGATCGGCAAAAACACAAGGTTTTTGCCAGATCTAGTAGAAATTTGACCGATCGACTGATTTTGACCGATCGGTCAAGTTTGACCGATCGGCTAAAATCAGCCGGTCAAGGTTTGGGTGATCGGCAAAAACACAAGGTTTTTGCCAGATCTAGTAGAAATTTGACCGATCGGCTGATTTTGACCGATCGGTCAAGTTTGATCGATCGGCTAAAATCAGCCGGTCAAGGTTTGGGTGATCGACAAAAACACAAGGTTTTTGCCAGATTAGTAGAAATTCGACCGATCGGCTGATTTTGACCGACCGGTCAAGTTTGATCGATCGGCTAAAATCAGCCGGTCAAGGTTTGGGTGATCGGCAAAAACACAAGGTTTTTGCCAGATCTAGTAGAAATTCGACCGATCGGCTGATTTTGACCGATCGGTCAAGTTTGACCGATCGGCTAAAATCAGCCGGTCAAGGTTTGGGTGATCGGCAAAAACACAAGGTTTTTGCCAGATCTAGTAGAAATTCGACCGATCGGCTGATTTTGACCGATCGGTCAAGTTTGACCGATCGGCTAAAATCAGTCGGTCAAGGTTTGGTTGATCGGCAAAAACACAAGGTTTTTGCCAGATCTAGTAGAAATTTGACCGATCGGCTGATTTTGACCGATCGGTCAAGTTTGACCGATCGGCTAAAATCAGCCGGTCAAGGTTTGAGTTTCGAACCTGCCCTTTCGAGAAAATAGTATAGCTTGTTCTTCTTTGATCTTCGGGTAGAGTTTTGAACATTGATGGAGCTTGATTTTTTCTGCTTTAAATCTTCGGTTTGCCCGAATGCGGTTTTGAACCGGCGGTCCGGTTCACTCGGACCGGTAGTTTGCTTGGATCGGTGGCTTGTCTGGACTGGTGGTCTGACGCTTCGTCTGGTCCTGACTGTTCGCCTGGTTTTGCGCTTGCTACGGATGGATGCCACGTGTACCTACAAAAACACGCGATTTGATATGGTGAAGACACGTGTCTTCTCGATTTATGCGCCGGTTTACCCTGGGTATATTAGTTTTTTTCTCGCTGTCATTTTCGCCTCACGTTTTCAAAATTTTTTGAAGTCCAGAGCCTTTGCTTCCAATCTCTCTTTCTTCATTTCCTCTTGATCGGTCAAATGGCTTCTTCTGGTAGTTCGAAGAAGGGTGCAGTTCCTTCCAAGAGGAAGGGCAAGGAAGTTATCGAAGTCTCTTCTGCTCCGAAGGGCCGAGGCAAAGGCAAGGCTGAGTTGATCGAGCTTGGCCAACTGGGCAAGAGGCACCAAGGCGTGGGGTTCGCTTCTGCACCCTCCCGTCCGGAGCATATCCCCAAAGCGCGATTTGTTCTCTGCCCACAGCTGCCTCTGTCAGCGGAACCAGAGTTTGGATACAACATTGGGGGCAAGCTCACAGACGTGAAGAGGGAGAAGCTGCAGAGTTTGCTGGCATGTTTTACTGAGGGGAAGGTCCGACCAGCGCTTCCGGTAGTTCTATCAGCTTTCGGTATCGACAGGCGGACAATCTTTGTCTTGTACGCGAGCAAGGAGCAAGTGATGGGAACCATCATCACGATCGGCCAGCTCAATTGTGGACTGCGCCTTCCATTGCCTCCCTTCGCCGTGAGGTTGCTGAACACCTCCGGTCTATGCCCTGGGCAGGTTTCGGGGAACGCCTGGAGGATTATCTACGCCTTCTGCCGCGTAGAGTCGGACTTCCAGAAGGAGCTCAGGGAATGCTATTCCAGCCTCCCTGAAGGTGAAGATGCCAGGATCGAGCTGGGATATTTTTTTTATCATTACCGATGGGCCTGGAGGAAGGATAGCCCATTCTTCAATCTGACGGGTGTCTCTGCCCTGCGCCCAATCATCGACACCATCGGCTCCGACAAACTCTACACGGACTGGCCGTTATCGGTGTCTGGTGCCTGGACTCCTATGTCTGTTCCTGAGGTTCCTCGGTACAAGGTGCATGAAGAGGTGGACATGTACAGCACAGGAGGAGCTCTCTCGTGGCCTTCAGAGCGAGTAGGGGCCCTTGACAACCTCTTTCTGGAGTTGACATGCGGGACGCGGTCATGGAAGCAATTCTCGAATTGCCCGGTCCGACATGGCAATGCCAACCTCCTCCACCGATCGAAGCTCCGCTATGAAGACAACGAGGTCATCTACTCGGACTATGAAGAGGACCCTCAGTCAGGCAAAATCGTTAGAAAACTTCGATTTGAGAAGAAGGCTTATGGAGCTAGGTGCAGCTTGCCCTCGGAGGAGAAATTGGTGATACAGAGGGGCCCGGCGAAGAAGAAGAGAAAAATCCCCATCAAGCAGATGGAGGATGAGGAGAAAAAGAAAGAGGAAGATGAAGAAGAGGAAAAAGAGAGAAAGGAGGAAGGTGGAGGCGAAGAAGATGAGGGCGGCGATGATGATGATAGCACTGGCAGTGATAAGGGAGGAGATGGAGACGAGGAGGATGATGAAGATGAAGATGATGAAGATGGGGGTGGTGAGGAAGAAATTCCTCCCACCCCCACTGATGGTGGTCAAGGACATGGGGGTGGCGAGGAAGACATTCCTCCCACCCCCACTGGTGGTGCTGAAGAGGACTCGCAGCCGATCCTCATAGACGAGGCTAAGGCTCTCAAGATGGAGGGGGTTATGGATGCAACGGGCGATGGCCCTAAAGTGATTCCTACTTATCACTTTGGGGAGTTGCAGAAGAAAAACCCATTGCGCTTCAAGATCAAGATATCGGGGAGTGGTGGGGTTGGAAGCAACCCTACACCCCTCGATCAGATACCTCCCGAGGTTCCTCGTCCCGAAGGGGCGACTACAAGTGGGGGTGTGGAGGTTGAACAACCCCCACCCCCTTCACGATCTCTGGCTGAGGAGGTAGCTGCTATGGTGGCAGGGCTCGATAATTCGAGTGTGCACGGAGATGAAGGGGGAGCCTCACCTCCTCGAGATGTTCCCTCTCCCGCTCAATTGGAGAGAGGAAGTCGGGTGGGTGATGCTACTCCCCAACCCCTGCCAGAGCCAACCCCCATCAAGGAGAAGTCGACCCCCAAGGGTAAGAGCTCCGACCGTGGGAAGGGAAAGGCTCCTTAGGTCGAGGCTTCAGGTATCTGTTCTAACTTGCCTTGATTGCCTTGTCTTTGAAGCTTGAATATATTCTAACACTTTGAACTCTTGTGTCGATTGCAGGTACGCCTGTTGTCTCAACTCAGAAGATAAAGAGTTTGGGTGATGTTGATATCAACCACCCTACTAGCGTGATCCGGAAGCTTTGCAATCTTCCGGAAGCTACTTTTGAAGAAGCTTTCGATCGGCTAGATATAGTGGTATGTGCATTTGATTGATCCACTTATTCGAATTGTATCTTCGGAATAATTCTAACTTTCTATCCATCTGCAGAGCTCAGCAGTTTTGAGAATCACAAGCAGTCTCTCCAGGAAGGCAGGAGAACGGGAGGCCGCATCTGAGGTATCCCGTTTGAAAGCTGAACTGGAAGCTGCCCACGAGGAGAGGGATAAGCTGAGGGAAGAAGAACTCCCTCAAGGCCAAGATCGAGGATCTTCGCAAAGAGAAGCAGGAGAGCAAGGGGTTGCGGGACCGTTGCGAGGCGCAGAGTCACGAACTTGAATCCTTGAAGAATCGGATCATCAAGGTTGAGAACGTGTCCTGTGATCGCGCAGCCGAGAATAAAGAGTTGAAAGAACAACTTGCTGCTCAGCATGCTGCCTTTATTGCCAAAGAGGAGACTTCCAAGAAGGAACTGGAGCATGCGCTGTCTGAATGCAAGAGTTACAGGGAAACGGCCGAGAAAGCGGCAGAGGCACTCAGGGCACATGCCAGCAGTGTCCGATCTTCCAAGGCTTCGGCTGCGAGCAAGGCTCGTGGCGGATCTGAAGGGGAGAAGTCACGTGCTCCAAGTGTAGCCAAACCCTGATGTATTTCTACCTTTTTCTCTGTTGTTTACACTTGTAAACTTTTGATGTGTAGCAGCTCAACATTGTACTTGGCAAATTTTGATAATAATAGAAATCTTTTTGGTGTTTGAAAGTTGGATGTCTCTTGAGTTGAATGTCTTTGAATATCATGTTCTGGATAGTATTGGGACAAATACAATCTTTTGAATGTAAGGGGTCGAGTCACAACTCGATTACCCAAACTTGTAGCTTGAAATTTGAATTTGAATTCATGTAACACTTGTATGTGAGGGGTTGAGTCGCAACTCAAGCACCCAAACCTGTTAGATGATATAGAATTTGATTGAAATTGTATATTGAAATTGAGGGTCAGTTTAACATTTGCTAGTAAGGGGTTGAGTCGCAACTCGAACACCCAAACTTGTTAAAAGACCTGGTAACTTGAATATGGATAATTTGAAGTTGCTTCAGAACTTGAATTGAAAAGCTGAACACTTGCACATTTGGACATTTGAAAGAGAACTTTATTTATCACAGAATTTACATCATGGATAAAACAACTTGAGGTGTCTAGCTTTTCAAGTTTGTGGCAATCAATAGGATTATTTGCTTCCCCCTAATTTGACTATGTATAGACTTTCCCAGTTGGGAGCTAGTTTCTTGCTGCTGTGTTTTCTGGCAATACGAATGGTTGCTTGAAAGTTGACCATCTCTAACCCCCAGATCTTTCAATCTCAAGGGAGATCTTCATTGTCGATGTTTGACGGAATGATTTTGCCTGCCTTTGACAAATTCTTGGAGATGTCCTACTCGTAGCAGATCTTCCAAATGATACCTTAGCCGGTGGCATTGGTCGGTAGAATGGCCATGACTGCGATGGAAATCACAGTAGACTATTTTGTCTGCAGTGAACTTGGTATCGGGCTGCAGGGGATTAGGCCATCGAAGGAATTCTTCGTGTTGAATACGATCGAGGATTTGCTCGATTGGTAGATTCCACTCGGTGAAAGTGGTCTTCTTTGGAGGAGATCGATGTCCATCGTTTCTTGACCGCTTGTTGGCTGGATGGGCTGCTGCCTCAGCATTGTGGGCTTTGGCAGCATACTTGGGAATTTCTCTCTCAGTAGGCCTTTTCTTTGTTTCTCGCCCTTTCCGAGCGACTTGATCATCTTCGACCTCGATCTCTCTCTGGATTCGATCGAACATAGCACCCAGAGAAGGAGGGGGATTACGAATGAAGTCGTTGTAGATGTGTAGATCGAAGCGGAGAGCGTTCTGGAAAGCCAACATGATGGCTTCATCATCCAGATGTCTTCCAAAGAGGGCAGCATGCTCGTTGCGAAATCTCCTAGTGAAACTTCGGAGAGTCTCGTCAGCACCCATCCTTAGCCGATAGAGAGAGTCGAGCTTCTTCTCTGGCTTCAGATTGAGTTGATAATGCTGCAAGAAGAGTTTAGCCAAAACATCGAACTGGGTGATGGACCCAGCTCGGAGATTGTGATACCAGTCGAGTGACGGCTCATCGAGACTTCCTGCGAAGGTGCGGCAAAGTACGTTGTTTTCTTCTTCGTGTGGTGTCAGGGCTTGCTTGAAGGCAAGTATATGGAGAGTTGGATCTCCTCTGATGCAATTGAATTTGGGGAGAGTAGGAGTTCTCCATCCTCTTGGAAATGTTGATTCGAATAGACTCCGATGGAGAGGCCTGGCAGAGGAGTACCCATCTCTACGACCATGCCCTCGAGCTGGATATAGATCGAGAGGTAAAATCGAGAGGTCTTGTTCATGCCTCTAAATATCAGCAGGTTGGAGTCGGTGGCGAAGGTCCGATCCGAGTCTGCGTTGGAGTGGAATGGAAGGAGAGACTCTACTCTTTGAAGGAGCGCCTTTCATTTGGTGCTTCCTTGGTATGTTGAGCTTTGAAGGTACCCTCTTGTCGCAGTTGCGGCCAGAAGATGATTGGGAAGACTCGTCGTCGAGGCGATCCCAAACACTCTGCTTCCAGGGGGCAGCACAGGGAGTTGGGTCGCGTCGGATTCTCTCGAGGGCAGCAGTGCCCATTGACCTCCGTTGCTCGGAGTGAATTGAATGTCGAGGAAGATCGACCCTCTCACTTGTAGAGGGGATAGGTAGAGCGATCCCAGCCTCGGAAGCTGCTTTCTTAAGAGCATCCCTCTCAGCAGTGAGGGTGGCGTTTTGCTTTGCCAATTGGAGGAGTTGAAAATCGACCACCGAAATTTGATAGGTCGATGGAGGATCTTCAGCAGGAGCGGGGGCTGTTTGCCCAATTGACTGTCGAGCAGGGTGAGCGATCGGTCGATCGACAGATCTCCCACTCCCTGAACGAACCCCCATCTCGGGGACAGCAAGGGGCTGTCCGAAGTTGAGCCTTTGACTCATTGAACGAGTCTCGGGACGAGGTTGTTGTTGAGTGTTACTTCCTTCTGGTTGACCCTGATGTTTCGTCCTCGCCATTCAGAGAGCGAAGGGTGCAACGAGAGTGCCGACGTCCGATCAGTTGGCTGATCAACCGAGGGGGCGAGGAGTTTGGCTATCAAGATCGGTTGTATGCTCAACCGATCAAGGAGTAGCGGAGAGCTGGACTTTTTGCTCGTAATCCCATATACGGCGCCAAACTGTGGGGGAAAATCTTCGTGCCGACCCGAAGACCTTGCCTCACCAGTCAGTTGAAGTTGAAGTCGAAGAGAGCGATGCTCGATCTATCGATTGGAGTTGGAGCTCACAAAATGCAATCAGAGAGTTGACACGAGAGATATGATCTCGGAGTTCAGCCGAAGCCTACGTCTCCGTGCTATAGGGAGCAACCCGAATTCACTAACACTTATCGAAGTGATCTCGACAGGCCGAGTACCACTGAAGTTTCTTCGACTTGTTCAAAGACAAGAAGAAGATCAAGGTGAGGTAGAGGGTAAGAGGAGATAGAGATTTCTGAGACAGATATCAGATGATGGCCCTGATCTGTTTTCAGAGCTCTGGTTTGAGTTCTGGAGTTTCAGGTTTTGAAAATCCGATCTCTTTACATTCGAAGGCTCTGCTATTTATAGGATTCCAGAAGTGGAATTCTGGGGTAAATGGCGGCTTCTGCTTGTCGTATCTGGGGATCCTCCAGGCAGGGCTGGTGGGTCCCGCTGCCATCTTCTGGGGGATTCGACAGGCAGGGCCGGTGGGTCCCGTGGTAGTCTTCGTGGGCCCACCAGGCAGAGCCGGTGGGTCCCGCTGTGGTCTCCGGGGGCCCACCAGGCAGGGCCGGTGGGTCCCGCTGTTGGCAACCTTCTTACCAAAATTTGCACCCACACCCCCTATAATTAAGTCGACCTTTTTAACTTGAGTGGGCCCTACTCTTCTTATAATGTATTACCTGAATAAAGATCCCATAATAGTGAAACCCCTTTTAGCTATGGGACTCTTTATATTTTTATCACCTAGATGTGGGAGCTAAAGTTACCCCTTTGACACAAAAATATACTCACTAAAATATAATCGACCTTATCAACTAGTGTGGGCTCTAGTTGGACTCCTCTCGTAATTTATATGAATAAAGATCCCACTATAGTGGAACCCCTCCTACCTTTGGAACTCTTTATATTTTAGCCCCATAGATGCGGATGTTAAAGTCATCACTTTAACACATAGATGTACCCACTATAATATAGTCGACCATGTCGACTGGAGTGGGCCTTATTTGGACTCCTCTTGCAATCTACTATATAAATAAGAATCCCATAATAAAGGGACTTCTCCTAGCTATGGGACTCTTTATATTTTGGCCACTCAAATTGTGACGACCAAGATCCAATAGCCAAGAGCCAAGGCTCCTGAACCTGGGATGTCAAGATGAATGATGTAAGATGAGGTGAGTTATCTAAGTACTTGAGTTAGTCCCACATCGTCTGGAGAGAAGAAGATCCTGAGCTACTTATATAATTTTTCCTCCTAAATATAGAAGACATATTTTAAAACCATACAACGCTACGGAATTCGTAAGAACTCCGTAGTTAAGCGTGATCAGGTGATAGTAGTACTAGGATGGGTGACTTCCCTGGTAAGTCCTTATGCAAGCACGGGCAAAGCGAATAATATCTTGTGTGTTTGGCATAAATGTTACAAAATGGTATCAGAGCTAGTTCTTCTCGCAATGGAGGGTATAACCTTACACATGGATGTATAACCCTTAAGGGGGTAGATTATGACGACAAAGATTCAATAGCTAAGAGCCAAGACTCCTAAGGTTGGGATAAGGTGAGGTACGGTGAGGTGAGTTATCCCAAGGCTATTAATTAGCCCACATTGCTTAGAGAGAAGGAGATCCTGAGCTATATATATAATATTTCCTCCCAAATATAGAAGACGTGTTTTAAAACCGTGTATGGCTACGAAATTCATAAGAACTTTGTAGTTAAAACTTCTTAGGCGAGAGTAGTAGTAGGGCTCCTTGGACCTTGCTTATCGCTCTTCTGTTGTAACAACAGACAACTGGGCCTCTGGTATATTTCACATATTTTCTAAGAATATCCTGAGCCATACCACCTACTATACTACCTCACACGCAACAACGTGCTTAGTCATTATAGTGGAGTCTGTGATACACTCTTGCTTCACACTCTACCAACTATCGCTTCTAATCCCAAGGTAAAAATAATTCCTGAGGTCGATTTTCTGGAACACACATCTGATACTAAAGTCAGTGCCCGTGCGTGCAATCGATATCAGGACCTGTGAAGTGTAAGCTAACTCATAATCCTCACTTGATGAGGACTTCTGAGTATACCCTTCACATCAGTCTAGTGATCTGGACCCGGGTTCGACTAAAACCGACCCATTATTCCTGCTCTGCAGTAGATATCTATCCTCAAAAAAATTAATCTGGCTAGAGTCTTATCTTTATGTGTAGCCTATGACAGCGAGAGAACCTTGCTCTGGTAATCTTGAGCTACATTGATTTCCAGAACATAACTCGCCTTACTAGGGTCTTTCACATCGAATTACGATGACTACATACCTTTACCGTAAATAATATTCCTACATCATTTTCAATCAATAGAATATCGTTAACGTAAAGGATTAAATATACCCATATAACTCTATCACCTTTCTTATACCCACTTGGTTTATCCTTAGGGTTCGAGCACGAGTTGAGCTCATTGTTAAAAAAAAAGGCAAATAATTAAAATAAATAAATAAAAACTAAATCTAAACCCAACCCCCATCTCTCCCGTTCTCTCTCTCTTCTTTCCCCCTCTCAATCCCGAGCCCTCCCTCAAACCGTTCCCTTTCTCTCTCTTCCTCAACCTGATCTGATCTCTCCCCCCAAATCTCTCGCCCTTATCCTCCCGAGATTCCCGCACCCCTATATCCCCCGATCTCCTCTACCTCTCATCTCTATCTCCTTTCCCGATCTCCTCTATCCCGTCAGCCCCTCCCTCTATTTAGAAAACCCTAACCCAGTCCGACCTCCACTACCCTCCCCGATCTCTCTCTCCCAGATCTCTCTCTATCTCCCTAACCCCTCTCCATCCCTTTAAACGCCCGATCCCCTCGCCCCCCCCCCCCTCTCGATCTCTCCTTCCTTCTCCCGATCTCTCAATCTATCTTTTTCTCTCTCTATCTCAGTTTTGGTGTCGCACGCAGCCCATCGTAGCTCGAGAGAAGCCACTAGTTCTAGAATTGGTGGAGGATGAGCTGCCGTCAGTGAGGAGGAGCCCGACCAAGTCAGCCCCTACCCTCTCCTCCCTCCTTTCTTTTTCTTCTTTTTTTTTGGTGGGTTCTGCCCAGGCTAGCAACCGACACCTATTGCTCTCTCCCTCATAGTTGTCTACGGTCGTCGGCCTTATGGTCGGCGACCGAGCAGTCAGCAAGGCCCGAGCCTCCAAAGCCCGGCATTCCTCCGACCATCGACCACTGGCCACCAGGTGTAGGCTAAAACCCCTGTTTGCCTTATTGTGTTCCCGCTGCAATGGTTGTTGGCCATATAGTCGGCGATGCCCAGCATCCATCGACCCATCTATGTCTTTTTTCCATTTTGGTATTGTGGGTCCAACCAATCGACCCTTGTATTACCCCCTTGTTTGTCGCGTGCGCGGCCACCGATTGTGCATCTGACAATAGCCTAATCCTTGAAGCCCTATCATGAGTCGAGAACCCTCTAAGGGCGTCGAGCCCGATCCCTCGAGGTCGGGCAGTTCTTTGGTATGTTATTAATAATTGTTTTAATTCATTGCCGGTATGGTCCTGACCATGCTAGGCTATATTGTCATGCCTTGCCAACTGGCGCAGTGCATCAGCTATTGTCAGTCGGCTTTGGCCATGGATTCAATCTTTAGTATTGCACTATCTTGTTTTGAGTGTGAAGCCATTATGGCATTGCACAGTACCATCGAGCTATAAAAGTAATTGCATCAACTTACGTGCCTATGGATCGATGATGATGGCCTCTATACCCTTTTGCCAAACCTTGCCGTTCCCAGGATCTGACCGGGTAAGGCGTAATAGTTGTCTTCAATCCGAGCTCAGGCTCGTACGGTTTGCTAAATCATTGTAGTAACAATCATCGTGTCCACACCTAAACCCGAGAGCATCTTGGGCGGATGACAAACCAAACCCTTGACCTTTTTCAAAACCCCGCTATAGATGTATTTGTTTAAGTTGGTAACTAGTAATATATGGAAATGTGCAACTTGTCAGACCTTGACCGTGACGGCCCGTTGGATGTAGAGCGGATTGGACAATCAAAATTTTATATCGTAATAAATAAGGCAAGTATTCACTTGCTCTGAGGTTATTTTCGAATTATGTTTTCGTATGCATAGTTTATGATATTTGTAAATGATTCCTTGTATATTGTATGACATTAACCATGAGTCGTATGATGATTAATATTAGACTATGGTGGCATGTTGGGTTTGACATTGTTCAATTAGAATTGTATGGCATAATTCTTAATATTGTTGATTAACACTCTTGTTGAGACCCATGCTTGCTAGATGATTGAAAATGACCAAACACTGTATTTCTACTATATATGACAAATGGTTAGTACTATGGTATATATTTTTGGAAACCATTGTAACGTGCCTCTAAACATATTATAATTAAGAGTTGAATGCAATATTGGATGAGAGTTGAAAAACCAATAGCTGAGTGGTAGTTCATAACATTTTCTCTTTTAAATTGTTTCTTATTAAGCTATATTATCGCTCTCTTTGATCTCGTTATAATAAATCTTATTTCAAAGACACACTCACACACACTTACCCCCTTAGAGCAAGGGTTTACTTGCCAGTCAGTGGTTTAGACTGATCCCATTTGGGGCACTACTCTTTCTACGAGTAGACTTTCTTGCAGAGTGGTACCATAGCTAGAGTACGGATGGCAGCTGCGGAGTATAGTGGCAATGGTGGAGTTAATAGCTATAGTTTTCCTTTTGTAGACCTTGTATTGTATTATTGGGATTGTATCTTGGTTATCAGAATAAGAATATATGTTGGTTTAGTTTAGTTTGTGGTATTGTTAGTATAGATTGTGATTGCAATGATCCAGCCGTAAAGCTCTTTTGGGTAGGTCTCTCCTCAAGGCCTAAGCTTAGGACAGATTACTTCAAAATATATTGAGATATAAATGGCCTAACGGGTTAACCTTATAAATAGGACCAATAGACTAGCCTACTCGAGTGGTAGAGAGTAAGTGAGGCTACTTAGCTCGTCGTCGGAGGCTTGAGCGTTGCGTCATGCTCCCTTAGCGAAAAATCCTGTCAACGTCTAATGGCACCGACATGCCACAAATACTAAGAGAAAACGTGTAGAAATAAGCCTTGAGACTTCTAAATTAGTGCAGTATTTTGACCATAACCCAACCCTTCATCTCTTTCTCCCCTCACACCCTAGAGATTGGTATTCAAATTTTTTGGGTGTGACAAGAAATATTGGTGCCCAAACCTGTCCAAATTGAAATCTAGTTGATCTTTTTTTGTCCAAATCCGTTCAATTTTTTAACCAGCTTTGCCCATGTTTGTCCATTGTTCGGATTGGGCTAGTCAGGTTCGGATCAGACCCGCCCAAGTCCCACTCCTACCCATACGCACTTATACCCGCCCATACCCACCTCATACCCAGCCCTCCCCCTATACAACCCATACCAACCCACGCCCACGCATACTCATTCATACCCACGCATACACACTACCATTCACCCATACCCACCCCCACCCCCACGCACCATACCCATCCATACACACTCCACGCACCATACCCCCACGCCCCCATTCCCACCCCCATCCACCCTTACTCATACCCACCACCAAACACGCATATCCATCCATACCCTCCCGCCCCCCACCTCCCCCCTCCCCCCTCCCCCACCCCCTTCCCAAGCCCCATACCCCCCTACACAACCATACCTATTCTTACCAAAAGAGGGAGTAGGCATCAGCTGATGCCTTGTGTTGGGCATAAGCATATACTAGTTTGTTGGCGACCCCAACGTTATCGATCATGGTAGTGGAGATTGTTTGGGCATGGACTTGTTTGATCTGGGTCTGGCTTCGACAGTTTACTAAGGGAGCGATGAATGATCTGGGGCCAATGGAGATGCGAAATTTAGGGGGTGCTTTGCATCAATCCGGAACAGCCCATTTCTACTCCCAGTTCCGGATTTTGAAAGTAAACGCTAGTGTTTATTCCGGTGGACTGAAGATTTGGGAAGGAGATTTTATTGTTCCGTCAGTTTCTCAGCCAACAAGTCGCCAAACCACTAAGTTAACAGTAAAAAAGATGATTTATGGAAATACCCTCATCCGGATGAGATTCCAACGGAACCGCTGTTCTGCATGCCAAACACCCCCTTAGTAGTTGACAATGTGGCCCCTTCAATTCAATTTTGATAGGATAGAAATTACCAAAAGATAAAATTTAGAAGTTGACCAAAGGGGTTATTGTGTTAACATTAAAAACTATAGGGGCCGATTTGGAACAAAAAAAACTTTAGAGGGGGTGTTTAGTGATTTTGGGCTAAATTTCAGGGGGGGATAACGTGTAATTTACCCTAATATAATCTCTGAGTTAAAACTGAAATCATCTCTCTTTCGAACAATTTGAGCTCAGGGAAGGAACAAGAACAATCTTTTTTCCGAACAATTTGACATCATAAAGTAAACAAGAACAATCCCTGCATACATGTGTTCTAACCAGCAAAGGAAGAGACTGCACATCTAATTCCAACGACACAACTCCTCAAGAAATGTTTTTCTTTTTTTTTTTATTTTTTTAGTACCCCGCAGCATCTCATCTGTGGGAGGGTTAAGATAGCCCCTACTGTTATTAATTCGATGCAAGCAGACCAAATCCATTACTTGGTACAGTACATGGGTTCAGACTTCAGAGTTGCGGATCAGAGTATGATAGCACCAAGAATATGTAGATACCCTCGCACCCAAACCCGGGCCGTAAGGGGAGGTCTACTAGAGGGTTTGCCCATCCCCAGCTGATGTGGGACTAAATCCCAACACAAGTCTCCCCCTCTCGGTAAGGTTTGGGCGCCAAGCCAACTCCCCCTTCTCAGTCCTTACATGGGTTCGAAGGATTAATTTGGCGCTCGAGAGACCCCCCCCCCCCCCCCCCCCCCCCCCAAAATCAGTATAGGTTTGGGCCAACTTCTGCTCTTAATTTACACTGACGCCCCAAAATCCGATTCGTGAGGGAAGATCAACTAGAGGATATATGAAGACACCACTTTTGCCGTTCTCAAGCAGATGTGGGACTACTTTCTGACATAATATAGAAGTTTCTGCAACAGAGAGAGAGAGAGAGAGAGAGAGAGAGAGAGAGAGAGAGAGAGAGATGAACCAATCTGTAAGGAATAAATTATAAACCCAGCAGGTATATTTTTATTGCTAACTCTAGGAAGACATTTCCTTGTACTAGTAATTAGTGTCCTGAGGGTTTTGTACTTTCTTGATAAAACATAAGCTTTGCCTATTTTATGATTATCGTCTACTTGAGAGGTTAATTATTCTTGGGCAAGTAGAGCAAAACAATGAAAACCAAGGCAACGCTCCCCATTCGACTTCGCCAAACTCGGAGGAGGTAAAAAAGAACAGCTAGCTGCCAAACATAGCCTAAGAGCTAGGTAATTTTTTCCTCTCAAAATTATAGGAAAACAATTATTTCTCTTGTTTGTCCTTCCTAAACAGAGGACGATAAAGAGTTCCGGCTTGGCTCGGTTGCAGCTTGGCTTGGTTCGATTCGGCTTGGCTTGGCTCGGTTTGTCTCGGCTAGGCTTGGTTCGGCTTAGCTCGGCTCGATTCGATTCGGTTCGGTTCAACTTGGCTCGGTTCAGCTCGGCTCGGCTCAGCATGGCGGGCTTGGCTCTACTCGGCTTGGCGCTCGGTGATAATGTTCAATTTTGCGCTTTAAATACTATATTTCAATAGAGCATTATTTGCTTAAAATTTCAGAGGCTCGGTGGCTTGGCTTGGCTGGGATGGGCTAGGCTCGAGTTGGTTCGTCTCGGCTCGGCTTGGCTCGGTATGGTTCTGTTCGGTTCGGCTTAACTCGGCTTGGCTAGGTTCGGGTTGGCTCGGTTCGGTTCAGCTCAGCGTGGTTCGACTCGGTTCCTCCTGGTTTGGTTCGACTCGGCTCAGCTCAGCGTGGTTCGACTCGGCTCATTTCAGTTCGATTCAGTTCGGCTCGATTCCGCCTGGTTTGGTTTGGTTCGGTTCGGTTCGGTTTGGCCCGTCCCGGCTCAATTTGGCTCAGCTTGGTTCGGTGGCTAGGCTCGGTTCAGTTCGGTCCGGTCCAGCCCGGCTCAATTCTGTTCGATTCGATTCGGTTCGGCCAGGCTTGGCTCGGTTCAGCCCGGCTCGGCTCTGTTCGGTTTGGCCCATTTCGGCTCGGCTTGGTTCGGCCCGGCTTGCTTCGGTTCGACTCGGCCAGGCTCGGTTCGGTTCGGTCCGGTCCAGCCTGGCTCGGTTCGGTTCGGCCCAGCTAGGCTTGGCTCGGTTTGGCCCGGCCCTGCTCGGCTCGGCTCCGCCCGGTTCGGCCCGACTAGGCTCGGCTCGGTTCGGCCCGACTTGGCCCGGTTCGGTTCGGTTCGGCAGCAGGAGTTCGCGTGAGGTGCAGAGCCGGCCGAGGTGGACGGAGTGGGATCGCAGGGCCCTCGATGTCCAGAAGAAGCACGAGGGCGCCGCAGGACATCTTCATGCACCTGCAGAAACCCTTCTGAGAGACACAGAAAAGACGGCGACGGAGATCCGCATGTGCCGACGTGCCTGGCTACGGTACCTTGCTAGCATGCGCCGGGGGGGCGCGTTACCGTGCTTGACTCGGGCGATTCAGGCGAGCTGCCGCGGGGATGAGTAAGGTGGCAGTGGCGGTGGCGGTGGCGGTGGCCGTGGCCACGGCCGCGGCCGCGATGAGACCGCGTTGTTAGGACTAGTTCTTGATCGGGTCGGGTTTGGATTATATGTAAAAAAATATTATTGATAGGCAGCAACCAAATTAGTTTATGCTTGGGACAACTTTTTTGTTTTAATGCGAAGTTTTTTTTTTCTCCGGAAAATAAGTGAGGCATATGGACCGTTCATCAAAGAATACCTAGCCATCCGATTATATTTAACACAACCACAATCGTGCTCCTTACTGATATCTTTTTACATTCAATAAAATTGCTTCCTTTTCTCCTGTATATTAGGGAATGATCAATGTCTCATGTAGCATCCGAAGCAAAACCTATTTTCACTACATACAAGCTCTACATAAGTGCATATGTTGTTTCTATAATGAGCAATGCTATTCAGTCCGAAGGTTTTTCCGATTCCGCTCAGCCCGATTGACGTGGCAGCATGCAACTGATGGTGTAAACTGCTTTAAAGTCGCTAGTGGGTTTCAGCCACCAGTTACACCCTGCCATGTCAATCGGATCACCGAAATCAAAAAAACCTTCGGGCTGAGTAGCATTTCTCTTCTATAATAGAGCTTGTGGTTATAATGATTATATTTTATCCATGAGAATGGGGGATAGGTAACAAATTTGAATCTATAATAAGAAGCTCACTGCCAACTAGGGCCGGCGACCAAACAAAATTATCGGATACCATAGGGCCACTGAACAAGTTGAATCCATGAGAATGGACCCGACACAGCAGACCAAACACAAAATTAGCGGATCCGGGTCTGGATTAAATGGGCTCGGGTTGTAAACAGGTCAGCACGAGTAACCCGATTAGTAAATGGGTCGGATCTGGGTTTTATCTCTGACCTGTTTGATCCATTTAAAATTCAATGGGTCAGATCGGGTCAACCCGGCATCTGATCACAGTGTCACTTAGCCTGCCAGGGTGAACGGCTCTCGATTTTTCCTCTAGCTTTTAGGATGTTAACACTCGGCTTTTTCTCCTTCTTGTTAACCTTTTGCCCCTCTTTCACTGGGTTCAGAGCTCTCTCTCTCTCTCTCTCTCTCTCTCTCTCTCTCTCTCTCTCTCTCTCTCTCTCTCTCTCTCTCTCTCTCTCTCTCTCTCTCTCTCTCTCTCTCTCTCTCTCTCTTCTCATGGTTGAAGCTTTTCAGTTTTATTTTCAAAATACATACCTTTAGGGTGTTCTTTTAGTTTCCTAGAAAATAAAATAAAGATAATAATTTATGTAGAAATTCATTTCTTCATAAATTCTTTCCATGCAGTTTAATTTTCTTTGTTCTTTTAGCAGGAAAATAAAAGGAAGAAAGCAAACACAATAAAAATCTTTTTTTTTTAGCAGGAAAATAAAGAGAGAATTTTTACAGGTTTAGTAGAAAATAATTTCCTACTGAACCAGAGCTTTGCAAGGTGAATTCAATTTTGGGATCACAGAAGCTTTTTTATAAGTCTGATCTTTTGGTTGGATACAAAGAGAACTAAAAAAAAAACATACAAAGACTATGAAATTATAGGATTGATGGTTAGGGTTAAGAAATATAAGACTTAATAAGGATTTGGGGGTGAAAGACACTAACCTGTTGGAAATATAACCGTTCTATACTAGCATATTTAGGAATTAATCAAATTCTTAAGATTAAAAATTGATTAGCAAATGTTATTTTAGCAAACAAGGACAAATCTCAAATTCTTTTAGAAATGTTTGCCAAGGCAGAGCGGGTTCTATGGAACAGTCATTCACCTTGCCGAACTTTTCTAAAAGTGATATATATACTATATAATATATATTATATATATATATATATATATATATATATATATATATATATATATATATATATATATATATATATATTTATATATATATATATATATATATATATATATATATGTGTGTGTGTGTGTGTGTGTGTGTGTGTGTGTGTGTGTGTGTGTATATATATAATTCTAAATATTATTTATCGCTATTTAGGTTTTGTATTAGATACAAATTGTTTTCATGGATTAAATAATTGCAAAGAAATGAAGTTAGAAATTTGGCCTGATAGTCGAAGCACGCTAGGCGTTGTCCTAAGAAACTTATTGCCCCCCCTCGTGCGGGTCTCGTGGCAATGGTTCTCGGAGATACGACGACCCCGGTCAGGCGACCTCCTTCTCGTCGGCACGGCTCCAAGAAGGCTTTGCGAACCTCGATTGACTCACAGGAACCCAGCGACACTAAAGAAAACCGATAGAAGAAATCCCTCCGAAAATGAAGAAGCGGAACCGCAACACTTCTTCTTGACCAAAATATGAGAAAGAAATTGCACAGAGTTTTTAGAGTGGAAGATGATAATTTTTCTATGTCAAAGCATTGGTCTCAAGTGGCTTTTATAGGCTTTTCCCAAGGTTTTACCGTTGGGCAGCCATAAGTGGCCATCAAGCCGTTGGATAGCCATAAGTGACCATCAAGCCATTGGGCATTTGATGCATGGGTTACCGTTTGAGCCCATGTGACCGTTGGATGAGAGGCCAACGTATACTCATCAAAGGCTTTGATGGTGCCAACGGTCAAATGTGCAAAAGGTGGTCTTATACCCAACGGTCAAAAGATGGATCTGCTCTATACCCAACGGTCAAATGGGCAAAAGTGCTTTAAGGACAACAGTTGTACTGCACTGCACTCATTGTTTTGTTTTTAAAACATTTCTCTAACAATCCCCCACATGTTTTAAAAACATCAAATATTAAAAATAAAAATAAAAATAAATTCAAATAAATAAATACTTTTGCTGGATTCCTTATACTACGCAGTAGGTGTAGGTACCTTCCGGTTTGAACCTTCACTTAGTACAATTGTATACATCCGTGAGGACTTGGTGGACTGCGCCTTGAACCAGCCTCATTTATCGGGTTTCTACAGGTTGTACACGTAGTACAGTTTTCGATGGTTCTAAGCGGGTTGCGCTATTAATGGCCTTGCGCAGATATCTTTTCGTGTATGTTTCTAGGGAGCAGCCCTGGTCCCAGCCCTGGTCCCAGAGTTGCGGCCTCACAACGACATACATATAGGTAAGTCCTAATAGGGGTGTGAGCAAGGCGACACCCCGCCTCATGGGTCTTGGACTTATTAAGAGTTTTAAACTCATCCTACCCCTTGCTTTTAATAAGCATTGACGTCATAGGGACGGGAGCATTATTCAGTGCTCCTCATTTTCAATCACTACTACAGTTTGTTTCTACCCATTGAACCTCCGTGAGGTTGGGTTCCCACTGCGGTGATTTTTCTTATGGGCTTAATCTCATCCCCCTCGACGATTCTAAGACCACTGTCCTAGAAAGGCCCTTAGTTAGATGATCCGCTAAATTCTTTTCGGATCTAACAAAGTCTAGGGCAATTATTTGATTTTTCATTTTATATCTGAGAGATCTATGTCTCACTTTCATATGTCGATTTATTTTTACATCAGCATTCTCTTGATTACATTTATCAATAGCTGATCGACAATCACAATGGATAGATATAGCCGGTAAAGGCTTTTCTATCAATGGGATCTTATATAGGAGATCTCGAAGCCATTCTGCTTCTGTGCTAGTGGTATCTAGCGCTATCATTTCCGATTCCATGGTACTCCTAGCTATAACGGTCTGTTTGGTGGATTTCCAATATATGGCTCCACCTCCTAGTAAGAATACAAACCCGGTTGTTGACTTAATATCTATCGAGTCGCTAATCCAGTTGGCATCAGAGTATCCCTCTAATACAGCTGGATATCCACTATAGTGGAGACCGTATGATATGGTTCCCTTAAGGTATCTAAAAATTCTTTCTAACGCATTCCAATGGGACAAATTCGGGTTAGAGGTATAACGACTAAGTCTATTTACCGCGTAAGCGATATCGGGTCGAGTATAGTTTGCTAGAAAACCTAGCGATCCTATGATCTGAGCATACTCGCTCTGTAGTCTAGGAAGTCCAGTATTCTTTGTCAGATGGGTATTTGGATCATATGGTGTAGATACCGGTTGGCAATCGGGATCGTAAAATTTCCTAAGAATTTTCTCGACATAGTGGGATTGGGATAACACTAAACCATTGTCCTTTCTAATGATCTTAGTGTTCAAAATAACGTCGGCTTGTCCTAGATCTTTCATGTCGAAGTTTTGAGACAAAAAATGTTTGATATCATTTATGATTTGTATGTTTGAACCGAATATTAAAATATCGTCAACATACAAACATAAGATGACAACATTATTACCATCTACTTTATGGTATACACATTCATCCGTTGAATTGATATCAAATCCATAGGATAAGATAACTTTATCGAATTTCTTGTGCCATTGTTTTGGGGCTTGTTTAAGTCCATAGAGGGATCGAATTAACTTACACACCTTTCCCTCTTGTCCAGGTGCAGTGAATCCCTCGGGTTGGTCCATGTATATTTCCTCATTAAGGTCGCCATTCAAGAAAGCAGTCTTAACATCCATTTGATGTATGACTAGCTTATAGATTGAAGCTAAGGCGATGAGGATCCTAATCGTGGTTATCCTAGCGACAGGTGAGTAGACATCAAAGTAATCTACTCCAGGTTTTTGGGTAAAGCCCTTGGCTACAAGTCGTGCCTTAAATTTATCTATGGTACCGTCGGGTCTAAGCTTTTTCTTAAACACCCATTTACATCCTATAGTTTTACAACCAGGAGGTAAATTGGTGAGTTCCCAGGTATGGTTTTGAAGTATGGATTGGATCTCGTTATCTATGGCTTCTTTCCAAAAGGGTGAGTCTATGGACTTCATTGCATCTGTATAGGTGGAGGGAGAGTTCTCCACCAGAAGTGTATAGAAGTCATCAAAGACTTTCTCTACACGGGCACGTTTACTCTTCCTAGGTTCGGTTTGGGTTACCGGTTCAGTCTGGTCTTCAGGTTCTAATTGGACTTCAGGTTCGATATTAGTAACCTGATTAGAACTGGAGGCCTGGTTACTAGTATTAATCCTAGTGTTGATCCTAGTCTTATAAGGGAAGATATTTTCGAAGTATGAGGCATCTCTAGCTTCGATTATGGTGTTATTGGCTATTTCGCTTATTTCAGAGTTAAACACTAAAAAACGATTAGTGTTACTATCTGAAGCGTAGCCAATAAAGATGGCATCTACAGTCTTAGGTCCTATCTTCTTCCTTTTGTTATCGGGGATTTTTACCTTAGCTAGGCACCCCCACACTTTTAGGTATTCTAAGTTAGGTTTTCTATGTTTCCATATTTCGTAGGGAGTCAAGTCATTGTGTTTGAAAGGAATGCGGTTAAGGATAAAACAGGCCGTCATTAGGGCTTCCCCCCACAAGTTCTCTAGCGCTCCAGAGCTTAGTAACATGGAATTGACCATGTTCATTAGGGTCCTGTTTTTCCTCTCCGCTACACCGTTGGATTGGGGAGTGTAAGGAGCTGTGACTTCATGGAGTATTCCATAGTCTTCACAGTACTCACTTAACTCATTTGAGGTGTACTCCCCTCCTCGGTCTGACCTAAGGATCTTAATGGTTTCGTCTAATTGGTTTTCAACCTCAGCTCTGTAAATTTTAAATTTACTGAGTACTTCATCCTTAGTCTTAATAAGGTATAGGTGGCAATATTTTGAAGCGTCATCTATGAACGTTACAAAATATCTATTGCCACCTCTCGAGGTTCTCCCAGAATCACAGACATCGCTGTGAATTAATTCAAGTATATGGGAGTCTCGATCGATGGTTTTAAAGGATTTCTTAGGTTGTTTCGCTTCTACGCATATCTCGCACTTGTCGAGATTCCTAGTATCGAATTTGGGAATGATGTTGAGGGTCATGAGTTTCTTAATAGAATTATAATTTACATGACCTAGTCTTTGGTGCCAAGTAACCAAAGACTCAACATTTAAGATAGTAGAAGAAGGATTGAATACATTTAATTTAAATAATCCATCACATAGAAATCCTTTTCCAATAAAATTTGTTCCCTTAGTTATTACAACTTTATTGGACTCGAATACAAGCTTATACCCATGTTGAACTAACAAAGACCCACTTATAAGATTTCTCCTAATCTCCGGAACGTGGTGGACTCCGCGCAGGGTCAGGGTCTTCTCCGACGTCAGCTTCAGGTCGATCCGTCCTATCCCTAGCACACGAGCCTCAGCATTGTTCCCCATGCTTACAGCTCCTCCACTTGAGACCTGATAGGTGGAAAACAAAGATTGATCAGAGCAAACATGGATGTTAGCTCCTGTGTCAATCCACCAATCAAATGCTTGAAAGGTCATGTTAACTTCAGGGGTGAAGAGAACAGACCTGAAAGTGGTCCCAGAAGAGCCAGCTCCAGAGGTCACCATGTTGACTTGGGAGCCGGGTGGCATTTGACCATTCCTTCTTGGATTTGGAGGTGGTGATGTCTTCTTGTAGAAGCATTGGTTGGCCATGTGATTGGTCCGACCGCAGACATAGCAGCAACGTACTCCTTCCTTCTTTTGGTCCTTGGGATGGTTTGAATTATGGTTACTATGGTAGGGCTTCTTGGTATAGGGTTTAGGCTTAGGGTGGAAGGGTTTCTTTTGGAACTTATGTCTAGGTTTTTGAAATGGCTTGGATGGTTGACTCTCTATGATGTTGACCTTAGGTTTGGATTCGGAGGATCCCTTTTCCCTGAGCCTATGTTGCTCCTCAATTCTAATAGAGTTTAGAACTTGAGTTAGGGTTAGGTCACCTTGGGTATGACTTAGATGTTTAGAAAACTCGAACCAAAAAGCAGGTAGTTTATCTATAAGACAGGCTATTTGGAAAGTTTCATCAAGGGTGGAACCATTAGTCTTCAGATGTTGGACTAGGTTCTCAAACTCATGAATCTGATCATTCATGGGTTTGGAGTCAACCATTTTGAAGCTGTTGAAGTCTGACGCTTTGAAGCGTTTTACTCCAGCATCATCTAAGCCATACTTACGCTCTAGGGTATCCCATAGGTCCTTAGGGTTTTGAATGGTATAGTAGATATCATATAGTCTATCAGATAAGGCCCCTAGGATCCTATGAAGGCCATGGTAGTTGATTTCTTCTGGAGTCCTAGTGGAAATACCAGAAGTTGATTCAGGTTCAGGTTGTGAAGTGGAGGCTCGGGTACGACGTGTTTGGCTAGACCCATTGGATACTCCTGGTGCAGTTTCACCTATGGCTGACAGTAACACAAGTGTGGTTAGCCAGAATCGCATCTGGTTTTGCCACCTCTTGAAGTTAGACCCGTCAAACTTCTCGGGTTTAGCACTAAGGGTTTCACGGTTTGGTGAGGTCATTTTGGACCAAAGTAAGGAGTTGAAATCTGAGGATTGAAAAATAACTTTTGTCAAATTTAAAGCACACTTAGATAGATTCGACTTTTAGAAGTCCAAATGAAACTTCCAAATCCTAACGGCCAGATGGGCTCTAGGTAGGAGGTGGAGCACTAGGCTCGCTCAAATACCAAGCTACCTTGGACAATTTAATGCCGGTTTATCAAGCCTTTCTAGACACCGTAGGGAGTGGAATATTTCAATGACGACTTTTAATCTTTTCTATAATCTATGCTTCTAATTAACCTTGTAAAAAAAATAATTTTGCAACTAGTAACTAGTAGCAACTAATAGATAGCACGGAATAATATCTAATAGATGATCACGTAGGCTAACAGATGATTAGTGAGCACGTTACAAAGAAAATAATAATTAATCCTTTTTACTAATATGGATACTTAGGAACGATTAAATTATAGCAATAAGTTTCTTGGATTGTTGGAAATATAACCGTTCTATACTAGCAAATTTAGGAATTAATCAAATTCTTAAGATTAAAAATTGATTAGCAAATATTATTTTAGCAAACAAGGACAAATCTCAAAATTCTTTTAGAAATGGTTTGCCAAGGCAGAGCGGGTTCTATGGAACCGTCATTCACCTTGCCCAACTTTTCTAAAAGTGATATATATATATATATATATATATATATATATATATATATATATATATATATATATATATATATATATATATATATATATATATATATATATATATATTATTTATCGCTATTTAGGTTTTGTATTAGATACAAATTGTTTTCATGGATTAAATAATTGCAAAGAAATGAAGTTAGAAATTCTGGCCTGATAGTCGAAGCACGCTAGGCGTTGTCCCAAGAAACTTATTGCCCCCCCTCATGCGGGTCTCGTGGCAATGGTTCTCGGAGATACGACGACCCCGGTCAGGCGACCTCCTTCTCGTCGACACGGCTCCAAGAAGGCTTTGCGAACCTCGATTGACTCACAGGAACCCAGCGACACTAAAGAAAACCGATAGAAGAAATCCCTCCGAAAATGAAGAAGCGGAACCACAGCACTTCTTCTTGACCAAAATATGAGAAAGAAATTGCACAGAGTTTTTAGAGTGGAAGATGATAATTTTTCTATGTCAAAGCATTGGTCTCAAGTGGCTTTTATAGGCTTTTCCCAAGGTTTTACCGTTGGGCAGCCATAAGTGGCCATCAAGCCGTTGGATAGCCATAAGTGACCATCAAGCCATTGGGCATTTGATGCATGGGTTACCGTTTGAGCCCATGTGACCGTTGGATGAGAGGCCAACGTATACTCATCAAAGGCTTTGATGGTGCCAACGGTCAAATGGGCAAAAGGTGGTCTTATACCCAACGGTCAAAAGATGGATCTGCTCTATACCCAACAGTCAAATGGGCAAAAGTGCTTTAAGGACAACAGCTGTACTGCACTGCACTCATTGTTTTGTTTTTAAAACATTTCTCTAACAACCAGCAGAAAATATTCTCAAGATAACCACAAAAGAGCCGATACCACCGTGCAAAGCCTACAAATCAACACTTGGGCTGAAAGTGTCATCACCTTTGAACTTGGACTTGTCGCCATGGAGAAAAAGTAGAAAGTAAAACTTTGTTCACAAACCATGGAGAAAAAGAGTGATCTTTTAGAACCTGTACCCATGCCATACTCCCCGATTCAAAACTACGTACCGGATACTGAAATTTCCATATCCATACCCAATACTCGTACGGCAGCCCTTCTGAAGTACCCGTGTTTCACAGCTGGTGACTAAACAATCAAGATTCAGAGCTTCTTTAGTTGATCAGAAGTTTTCGTACCGATGGAAGATCTTAAACAAAATAATATAAATTATGCTAGAGAAATAAAGATTGGACCTCCACGAATACAAAAATGGCATTACCTATGATTTTGTTAATCAACAGAGGAAAGAATCAGATTACTCTGTACATCAAAAAATTCAGAGGTTCTCTCTCCTAACGATGCTAATAGTATTGATTAGGCTTTTAAGAATATATAACGCAGTTAAGCATGGGAGAACATAAATACCACATTCGACGAAAAGTATATCACCAATAATCACCACACGAACAAGTCCCTTCCGTAAAATGGTGAAACCTGTGTGCATCTCGAACGATGATCTCTCTTTGTACGATAGCCGATATTAGCTTAGTAAATGTGTGGCAGTCACCACAGACTCTAAGGTTCTTAGTTATCCTGATGGCAGTTCCGTCTGGTGTCACGATAAGACCGAATGCAATAGCTAGCTTCTCACTGTGAGCATACAAAAACCCTGATTTGAGTTCCTCATCAACATCATGCAGCACAAAATTGGTATCAGGTACATAGCCGGCCGACTCCAACTTCTCCCTCAGCGCCTCCAGCATTTCATATATCTCCTTCGACCGTGGATGGGTTCTGTCACCAACCCTAAACTGATATGTCCTATTATTGATCTCAATCCATGTCCATCCAGGAGTCTTCTTCAGTCTCCTGCCAGTCATCAATTCCCTCACCTTGGCCACCTCCTCCCACTTTCCGGCATTAGCATATATATTTGAAAGCAAAACATAATAGCCTGAGTTTCTTGGACCCAACTCAAGAAGGCTTTTCGCAGCCTTCTCCGCTAACCCAATATCCCCATGAATCCGACAAGCACCCAGCAGTGCACCCCAAAAGCCCTCATCTTTCTCTACTATCATCCTATCGATCAATTGCAGTACCTCATCGAGTCTGCCTGCACGTCCAAGAAGATCTACCAAGCAAGTGTAGTGTTTAACATCAGGCTCAATCGAGTAGTCTCTCTCCATTGAATGAAAAAACTCTCGGCCTTCATCGACCAATCCCGCATGACTACATGCCGACAAGATGGAAACAAAGGTGATCCGATTCGGCCTGATCCCACTCTGCAGCATCTGAGGGAACAAATCCAGAGCTTTTCTGCCGCACCCATGAATCCCGTAAGCTGATATCATAGAACTCCAAGAAATGACATTCCTTTCCTTCATCCGATCGAAGATCTCCCTAGCAACATCCACGGCCCCGCACTTGGCGTACATATCAACCATCGCTGTCCCCAAAATCACATCCAAAGAGAAATTCCTACTCGATACATAATCATGGATCATCTTAGCCTTATGCATAGCCCCTAGCTTTGCGCAAGCAAAGACAGTAGACACCATTGTGACCTTATCGGGGACGATACCATCGTCCTTCATATGATCAAACAAGACTAGTGACTCCTCAGGGCTTCCGCACTCTGCGTACCCAGCAATCATGACGGTCCATGTCACCAAGTCCTTGTTCGGCATCTTATCGAACACCTTCCGGGCATCCTCAACATGCCCACATCTGGCATACATGTCAACAAGGGCCGCCGATACAAAGAGATCAGAATGCATCCCGGCCTTGTAGACAAGATGGTGTATCTCGATGCCCGATTGGAGGGACATCGTATCCCTGCAAGCCCGCAAAGCAAAGGGCAGGGTGTAGTTATCGATTCGCGAGCCGGCACGAACAAATTCCCTGAAAGTTCCTAAGCAATTGCCGTAATCTCCGATCTTTGCGAACCCGCCGACCATTACGCTCCAGGAGACGTTGTCCCGTTCTTTCATCCGGCGGAAGACGGAGTAGGCATCAGCTATGGCCCTGTGTTGGGCGTAAACGTATACTAGCTTGTTGGCGACACCGAGGTTGTCGATCATGGCGGTGGAGATGGCTTGGGCATGGACTTGTTTGATCTGGGTCGGGCTTCGACAGCGTACTAAGGCGGCGACGAAGGATCTGGGGTCCATGGAGATAGGGAAGAAAGAGGCTTCTGCGATTTGGTGTTGTTCTTGTCGCTGTAGTGACGAGCCCATAACCATGGATGCAGCTGCTAAGAGTGATGATGAGAGCCGTGGTTTGGTTCCATTGGGAGGGTTGGAGGTGCCTAAAAATTTGAATTTGAACATGGCAGAAGTAGCCGTTAGCAGGAGGGCTGAGATCTGAGCACCGCCGTGAGACGATTTATTAGCAGCAGCGCCGGCGCCCAGCGGCGCCCCGGTCACGCCGTCGGACAAGCCCCAGCAAGATCTTAGTATAGAAGTCGACTCCTCTAGGTTGCGCACGTGGCATGAATCACAGCCCTCCGATGGAGCACCGACATACATTTGGGAGATCTGTTCAATGTGGAGCAGATGATGAGGTCCGACCCGAAAGCCCGACTCGATATAGTATAAAATGAGGCCGTGACGCCCGTGGGCTGGCTCATGTCCACCCCTAAATTGAATTAAATATTTTTAAAAATATATTACTTTGAAAAAAAGCCTAAATAAAATTAGTGTGAATCTAGAACTGATGGGATCTTGTGTTGGAAAACTAGATGTGTTGACCCGAAGACTAGGTCATACTTATTAGGAAATATATATTTCTATTTTGCAGGAATTAAAAAATATAGTTATGACGATATATTTGATATAATTATGTGATTAAGAGGATTATATAATTTTATAGAATTTTAGGATGTGATTCACCAAGAAGAACTTTCTCAGAGAATGATCATGCTAGATACAAAGCTAAATTGGCGGCCAAGGGCTATACTCATATGGAAGAAATTGATTACAATGGGGTTTTTTTTTTCAGTTGCAAAGCATTCTTATATTCATATTTTTTTAGTTTTTGTTGCACAGTTTGATCTCGAGTTAGCTTAACTCAATATCAAACTGTTTTCTTGCATGGTGCTTTGAAGGAAGGAAATTTGCATGTCTCATCTAGTAGAGTATAAGGTTGTTAGTCAGTAAAATTTGATTTGTATGATGAAAAAATAGTTGTTTGGATTAAAGTAATCAGCAAGACAACAGTACAAGTGATTTGATTGGTTTATGTTAGGAAGAAAGTATTGAGTATTGAAATTATATTTGCACGGTGCTTCAAATCCTCCCATTACTGCTATTTTTTTTTTTTTTAGCCTCAATCAAAAGAGGCTAACAATATTGAAATTATATTTGCATTTGAATGATTCGACGAGCCCTAAGCGATGGTCACCTCATATTCCTATTTTGATAATTTCATAATATGATTTTAATAATTCGAAACATGTTTTATCATTAATAAATGGAATAAAAATAAATAAAAAAATTCTTTTTATCATGGGGGATTACAATATGGGTGACTCAGTTCTTAAGAACTCTAGTTTGGATGAGGATCAAATTCCCACTCAGGAGCTGCACAGCAAATTCAAAAATATGCTCGGTTCACTGACATGGTATTATATGCACTTCCAATAGTGGAGGATAATTTTCCATCTACATAAACAAAAGTAATTGGAAATGTGGAAAGCGTAGAGTGGACAAATGATATGGATGATGAAATATAGTCTCTCCACAAGAATCAGATTTGGAAGTTTGTTTGGCTTTCAATTAAAAAGAAAGTGATTGGATGCAAGTAGGTATACACCATGTGGGGGAAAATCTTCGTGCCGACCCGAAGACTCTCGCAGCACCAGTCAATTGAAGGTTCGAGTTAAAGATCGTTGATCGATCTGTCAATTGGAGTTGAAGTTACCTCTTTCGATATGTAAACAGAGAGGCAATCAGAGAGAGAGTTTGACACAAGAGATGTGATCTCGGAGTTCAGCCGAAGCCTACGTCTCCGTGCTATAGGGAGCAACCCGAATTCACTAACACTTATGTTAAAGTGATCTCGACAGGCCGAGTATCACTGAAAACTCTAATCTTTTCAAGAGAAAAAGAAGATCAAAGAGAGGTGGAAGATGGGAAGTTGGAAATCCCAGAGCTCTGGTTTTAGAACTGAGAGTTCGATCTTTTTACATTCGAAGGCTCTGCTATTTATAGGCTTCTCTGGGAGGAATTCCGGGGTGAATGGCGGTTTCTGCTGTCGTATCTGGGGATCCTCCAGGTAAAGCTGGTGGGCTCCGCTGCCGTCTTCTGGGGGATTCTACAGGCTCGTGGGCCTATCGGACAGGGCCGATGGGTCCCGCGGTGGTCCTCGTGGGCCCACCAGGCAGGGCCGGTGGGTCCCGTGGTAGTCTTCGTGGGCCCACCAGGCAGGGCCGGTGGGTCCCGTGGTAGTCTTCGTGGGCCCACCAGGCAGGGCCGGTGGGTCCCGTGGTAGTCCTCGTGGGCCCGCCAGGCAGGGCCGGTGGGTCCCGTGGTAGTCTTCGTGGGCCCACCAGGCAGGGCCGGTGGGTCCCGTGGTAGTCTTCGTGGGCTCACCAGGCAGGGCCGGTGGGTCCCGTGGTAGTCTTCGTGGGCCCACCAGGCAGGGCCGGTGGGTCCCGCTGCTTGCAGATTTCTTACCAAAATTTGCACCCACACACCAAGAAGAAGAACTTCTCAGAGAATGATCATGTTAGATACAAAGCTAGATTGGTAGCCAAGGGCTATACTCATATGGAAGAAATTGATTATAATGAGGTATTTTTTCAATTGCATAGCATTCTTATATTCGTATTTTTCTAGTTTTTGTTGCACAATTTGATCTCGAGCTAGCTCAACTCAATGTCAAACTGTTTTCTTGCACGGTGCTTTGAAGGAGGAAATTTGCATGTCTCATCTAATAGAGTATAAGGTTGCTAGTCAGTAAAATTTGGTTTGTATGATGAAAAAATAGTTGTTTGGTTTAAGTGATCAGCAAAGCAACAGTACAAGTGATTTGATCGGTTTATGTTAGAAAAAAAGTACAAGTAAAGACATTATGATCATTGTGTGTATTTTCGGAAGGTACATGATAATTCCTTCATTTACTTGATCTTATATATAGATGACATGCTCATTGCATCTAAGAGCATGATGAAGATCAATAAGTGAAAGGCTTAATTGGGAAAAGAATTTAAGATGAAGGATCTCGATAAAGCGAAAAAAATACTTGGGATGATAATTACTAGAGATAGAGTGAATAACAAAGTTTGTTTGTCATAATAAGTATTTGGAGAAGTACTACGGTGTTTTGGTATGGACAAGTCAACCTGTAGCTACACTAGTGCATGCCCGTGCCTGTCGGAACTCTTGCGGTCGCGTTTGGCACTGCAATGGCGAAATCTCATAGGGATTTTTTTTTTCTGAAAAGGGGATTGTGATTTTTTATGAAAAGGGGCGACTGAAGTAACGAAATCTTAATGCGGCCTGGAAGGCTGGAGGATCGGGAGAGGATTGAACTGACGGCTGTTGGGGCGATGAAATCGGAGAGGGGGGAGAAAATTGAAAGTCTCGCAAGGGATAGGGAGCATTTTTGCCTGCTTGATTGATTTATTGCACTTGCTTTTTATGGCCCAAACGTGATATGCCCATTATACAGCTTATTATGGCCCAAAGCATTTATACATGCCCTATTGATTTGCTGCACTTGCTTATTATGACCCATCATGGTGTGCCAATTACATTTTTGTTTGCTCGATTGATTTGTTGCACTTACTTATTATGGCACAAACGTAGTGTGCCCATTATGCCCACTTGCTTATTATTACCAAAGTATTTAGAACTGCCCGATTGATTTGTTACACTTGCTTATTATGACCCAAACGTGATGTGCTCAGTATGTCCACTTGCTTATTATGGCCCAAACGTGTCTCTCTCTCTCTCTCTCTCTCTCTCTCTCTCTCTCTCTCTCTCTCTCTCTCTCTCTCTCTCTCTCTCTCTCTCTCTCTCTCTCTTTCTCTACCCAATCATAATCATTTCTTTCCTTACCCAGCAAACTCAATCACAGTCATCCCTTTATTTCCCTTCTCTAATCTCAATCGTGATCGATGATTAGATCTATTTCATTCCTTTTTGTCGAGTTGTCTTTGTCCTAGTCAGTTTATCCTAGTCATGTCACAAACAGCCGTAGCATATATAGATTGTTAACCCCTCACTTCAAGCTCAACTCTATAATGTCTCCTAGCATAGATAAGGAGGCGAAAGTATGATTTAGGTTCCATATGCGAGTTTGGTTAGAAACTTTGATATATGTGATGGTTTGTACTATGCCTGATATTGCACAGGCTGTCAGTATGGTGAGTACCTATATGCATGAACCAAGAAAATTACATTAGCAGACAAACGAAGTAGATTTTGTGATACATTATTGGTACTTCGAATGTTAATTTGAAGTTCAAGAGAAGACTAGCTTGGTCAACACTTTGTTGGATATGTGGATTCAGACTATGCTGGGTGATTCTGGATAAACGTCGATCTGCTATGTGGTATAAAATTTACTCTTGCTAGAGGACCGGTGAGTTGGTGGTCGACGTTGCAATCTATAGTTGCTCTATCTACTAATGCGGCAGAGTACATGATGGCGATAGAGGGCATTAAGAAAGACATTTGGCTACATGGGCTTGATTAGGGACTTGGGGATTGCTTAAGGAGCACGTTCAAGTCCATTGTTACAGTCAAAGTACAATTTATCTATCAAAGAACAGGGTTCATCATGCTTGCACCAAGCATGCTGACATTTGTTTCCACTTTGTTCAGAACATTCATGAATAAAATGTCATTTTCTTATAGAAGATTGGGAAAGTACATAATCTTGCAGATATGTCGACGAAGGTAGTGCTTGTGATTAAGTTTCAACATTGTTTGAGTTTGATCAATGTTTTACATATCTGAGCGCATTGGGTAGTAACATGGTTCTTTTGGAAAGAGAGTTCATCTGGAGTACTTAGAGCACTTTGATGTGGCCATAATTCTTGCCAAGGTGAAGATTTGTGCGTATTTTGGCTAAATTACAATATGTGTGCACACAACTCATCATGCACACAAAAATTGTCTCCAAGAGAGTAGTTGACTCAGGGTCCAACGTCAACGCACTCCAGTCATCTAACTCGACCTCACCCTTTCCAATGCCCCACCAGCAGCTCTCACCTCACATGGGAGTTCAATTTCCGGGACTTCAATCTCCGCCACAGCGACTCCTCCACTCCCCCCAAATCAAATCACCCCTCTTCAAGTCTCATGGCATCGACTTTGACTACAACCGAGCGAGGGGAACAACTCCCACTAATTCGTTGCGCTAATGTAGGAGGTCAGGGGCTGTTCTGCCAAAGGTTCCTACGTTAGCTAGGTAGTCTTCCACGACACGCCTGACTTCAGGTAGCTCTGAAAGTATGCTCATCGATGATGGCGAGAAGCGTGCAGGGGCCATCTCTTCGGGCTTGCTGATGCTTAGAATTCTTAATCTGAAACTGACTTTTTTAATTTGAGGCTTATAACACGCGATTAGTGT